>CM069917.1:36398502-36876002 GCA_036172215.1 Camellia granthamiana
ATGCAAGGCATGAGACAATGCAACCAACAAGTATGCAAGGCACAGTGTGGGTGTTCAAGCATGCAAGCAAACATGTGACTTCATTCAATCATGCAACTTCAATCATGCAACAACACACAAATATGCAACAACATACAAGGTGAGCATGCAACAACATGCAAAGGGGTGGACTTGAACTAACATGGATAGCTCGCAAGCATGCCAAAATCAGTGGCCAATGCCAAGGAAATGAAGGCTAATATGCACACAAACATGCATGCAAATGGGCCAACACTTAAGCATGTCACAAGTAACTTTTAAGCACACTTAAAATAGACTAAACATGGACAATTAGCATGCAATGTAAGCTTTGGGAATCATGTTAAAGATGATGCCAAATCAAGCAAACAAGACAAGCATAGCATGTAATTGGTTCAAGTACTTAAAGCATGATCATATGACACATGAAGTAAAGGACCAAAATGGATCAAAACAGTCCCAAATCATGTTAAGGTAAGCCCCCAAAACCACTTAGATGGCATCTAAATGATCTACACATGGAGGCATGCACAAATGCTTAAACATGGAGCATACAACACAACTTCTTAAAGCATCAAAGGAGTGATAAAATGCGAGCATGTAAACATATTACAAGGACTGAAATGACATGGTAAGTGGTTCCAAACCACTGAAATGATGCAAGTAAAGCATGCTATACACTCACACACCTAAGGCTAATAAACCAAAATGTAAGGTGGCTATACTAAGCATGTGATGGTCAACCAAAACAACCAAAAACAGAGCTTAAGCATGCTAAAACAAACACAAAAGCTTCACAAAGCTGGACCAAAATCATGCTAAAAACAAAGATCAAAGCTTAAAGCATGTTAAGGCCTAAACATGGCATTACAAGGCATGTATGCTAAGCAAGCATGGTGTACCAAAACCAACATAAAACAGAGGTAATACATGGCAAAATACTACCAAATAACAGTTAAGGCATGGTCAACACACACTTAAACAGGATGCTCTCTCAAGAGGCTAAAATGGCCCTTTTCAAGGACAATAAGGAGAGGGGGTGGCCCTCTCCTTCTTGGGACCTCAAGGCACCATCCTCACCTCTGAAATCCCTCAAGATTTCAGTGGTGAGGAGGCCCAAACACAATGGTCCCGAAGTTCAACCAAAATGGCACAAAACAAGGGCCAAACAAGTCTTAAGAGGGGTCAAACAACCCCAAAGATTGAAACACCCTTAAGCAACTATTTAGAGGAAGCAAAAATAGAACTTTTCTATGTTATATGTTAAGCTCAAAAACAGTTGTAAGGTAGGAAAAAATACAATGTAAAAATGGGGTAAAAAGGGGCAAAAGTCTTACCCTTGTAGACCCTCTTTACAAATGGTAGACCAGCTGGTTCTTTGAGCTCAAAATCACCTGAGAAGCCCAAGAATAGCCCTCTAGTGCCTCAGCTCCAAGAGAAGGTGTGATGGTGGGTATTTATGCACAAAAGTAAGACAAAACACACACTAATTACACAAGAGAGAGAGAGAGATATAGAGATGGAGGATATGCAAACCCTAACCCTAAAACTCAGAGCCCTCTGGAAATGTTGTCTAACCCTAAAAGAGGGAGAGAAGGCCTCCTCTTATAGAGCTTCAATCTTGTAAGCTTACAAGACAAGCTAGCTAAGAGGGCAATCCCTCCATACACGTGTATGGGGGGGAGCCAAGTGCGTGCCAGCTGCATGAAAATATCTGCAAAAGCCGATGCACAGTAGTCGGCCGGCCAAAAATGCAATTGATCAAAAAAAGATAGCCGGCCGGCCATCTATAGTGCCGGTCGGCCAAATATTTGGCCGGTGGCAACAAGACACAGCCGGTGGCCTCAAGCCCTGGCCGGTGGAGTGTGGGGATGGCCCACAAGCCATTTACTGCCCCTCTAAGGCAAAGCACAAGTGTTTGGTGCAAAACCAAGCACAAAACAGTCGAGTCGAGAGATCTTGAGGCAAAGCGCGTATCCGAGACCTCCGGGAACTCAAGACGAACACAAAACATGGATGATCACCGAGTGTTCAAGCGGTGACGTCCAAGTCTTGAGGACGGTCAAAAATGGGGTGTCTACAATGATGATGCAAATGAAGTGCGCATGACAATGCGACATAAGAATGTGCACACTAATGCAAGCATGGCGTGTGCATGACAATGCGAGATGTGTGCGTAACGAGGCGAGTGAGATGGCGTATAACCAACGCACGTTTCACGACAAAACATTGTAACGTACATATGCAGGGCAACTTTTGAATCTCTCTAGGAGAAAAAATGATACAAAAAGGATACGCCATGCACGTACTCGAGTGCTTCGCACAAAAAACACGATCCGAGGTCAAAACGGAGTCCGGTTGAGCTTCGGAAATGCATTGTCCTGCACTATCTTGAGAAATGGAGGCCCCAAACCACATATCTGACCCAAACAAGGTTGTAGGACGCTCACCAGCCATCATAGAGGGTCACCGGCCACAAAAACATTCCACCGGCCAAATATTTGGCCGACCGGCCAAAAATGTGGCCGACCGACCAAACATGCCTGAATCGGGGCAGTTTGGACTTTTGGCCTTGGGTCTTTTAAAATAGGGTTTCAAACCCTATTTTTCTTACTTTCTCTTGGCCGAAAATTCTCCCCTTCTCTCTCTAGAGCCTCTTTCTCTCTTCCATTCACCGTTTTCCTTGATTTTCGTGCCCCTTCGACGTTTGATTCGCGAAGTTCTTCGCGTTTCGAACATTTTCATCCAAACGAAACTTCGTTTCGGTGTCTCTTTTTCGATTTCCACCTCTTGGGGTTTGTTTCCCTCGAGTTTTTCTTGATTTCCATACCTTTTCCACATTCCGGCTTTTCCGGCCATTTTTCGCCCTCTCGGGGTTGACTTTTCGTTGACCCTTCACATTCTCACCCAGTTTTCGCTTTCTCGGTCATTTTCATACCACTTTTGACATGGCGGATGACATTCCATGGGGCGGGACTCCCCCGGAGCATGAGATGGATCCCGGGGCCGAGCTCTTGCCCTTGAGCGTCCGCCCATTTGACCCGACGACCTACCGGCCGGCGATCCACGTACTACCTCCTGACGGTATTCGCCATTTCAAGAGTTTCGACAGGGGTGTGCCACTGGAGCTTCTCTTGCGCGAGCCGACGTCTCATCTGTCTTTTGGCGCTTCCGAGGTATATTATTCCCTCTGTTTTCCGCAAGGTAGAACATTTTAACTGCCATAGTTGATTCTGTTCTTTAACTGCTTAGCTCAGATACACTGATACATTACACACTGTAATTCATCTATGAACACACTGATACCCGATACCAGTTTGAACTTGAAAATGTGCACATACACTGCATCTGTACTGGACCACTCGGAAACACTGACACATCACATGTTGTAGTCCACTGTAAGCACACCAACACCCGATGTTTGTTTGAATCTGAAAATGTGCACATGCGCTGTATTGGCCCTGAACCACCCAAACACACTGACACATCGCATGTTGTAGTTCGTTGCAAGCACACCGGCACCCGATGTTTGTTTGAATCTGAAAACGTGCACACACGCTGTATTGTCACCAATTCTGAATGCCCTTCAAAACTGTACATTTTATATTGCTTCGCGACTATTTTGTTTATGAATACAGGGAGATTCCCATGCCTTCCAGGGGTATGGGAATATTGCCGCTCGAGATTGGTACATGGAGCTGCCAGATGCGGTCCGTCACATCGTGGACCAGGCCGGGTTCAGCGCATTCTGCAGGGGACTCTCGCGCCTCACTACGAGCAGGCCTCTCCTTGTTGCTCTAGTGGAGAGGTGGTGGGACACCACTGACTCCTTCCACTTCTCTGCTACGGGAGATATGACGATGACTCCCTATGACTTCTCGATGCTCACCGGCATCGGGGTAGGGGGTGATCCGATCCCCTTTGACACTGACATGGACGAGTGGGAGGCCGCTCATATTTACCTACTCGGTGAGGTGCCGCCTCTCGCGCGTCCCGGCTTCGTCAGGTATTCGTGGTTTGAGGTCCAGTTCAGGGTTCAGCCAGCCTTAGTTGAGGAGGCACTGATGACTCAGGAGGAGGTGGAGCGGTATGCGCACGGCTTCCTCATGTTTTTGCTGGGGACGACTATTTTCGCCGATCGGGCGAACACCATGCCCCTCTGTCTGCTCAGCGCTCTCGTGGACGTCACCAGGATCTTGCGCTACGACTGGGGTGGTGCTGCGTTGGCCACTCTATACGGATACATGAGCTCAGCCTCCCGTTGTAGTGGACAGTTGCTCGGGGGTTACTGGCGAGCTTGGGAGGTACATTTTCTTTTCTGCTTTTCATTTCTGTTCTACATTTTCTATACTCTGTACACTGCACACACTGCGGTCTGCTTCATGCTGACTGTATACTGCACACACGGTACACACATACTCTGTTTTACACAGACTGTACACTGCACACACTGTACACTCTGCACAGTACACTGTTCTGCAATTTCTGCTTTATTCTGTATTCTGCCTTATCTGATAAGCATACTGATATTTATTCTGCAGTTGTGGGTCTACGCCTACTTTCCGAGGCTCGCCCCAGTGCCAGACGTGGAGACCCCTCTCGTCGTTCCGTTCTCTCGTCGTTTTGACGTGAGGTGTGTGCAGAGGCCCCGGGAGACGTTTATCTTCTTCCGCCGCTACTTCGACACCATCACCCCGCAGAGGTATGTTCGACTTGCAGTTCATTTAAGCTTCGCTTCACATTGTATTTTCAATGACAGTAGATAACAAACTGTATTTTACTTTCAGATCACCTGGCAGCCTTAGGCTCCATTGCCAGCTCAGATTCGGGCGCGGTTTCTCGGTGCTGAGGAGACCGCTCGCTTTAGGATTTTGCTGGAGGGCCCGGTCTGTCGGGCTTGGTACCTGGGTGAGCGTTTCCTACGCCAGACCTTAGGTTTACCGGAGCAGATAGTCCTGGTTCACCCTCCTGAGCACATGAGGGAGACAGAGAGATTCACTCCTGAGCAGATGGCCGACTACACGATCGGTTGGGATGTGATCCGCTTCAGAGGCATAGGCGACTACTCGGAGTACGTCCGGACCTTCATTATGCGGCCTCTGAGCGGTGGCCGTCGAGCTGAGAGAGAGAGGCCAGCGGCGCCGGCGGTTAGGGTAGGAGGAGAGGTAGGGACATCGAGGACAGCTCGAGTCCGTGGCAGGAGTGGAGCTCGGAGGGGACAGGGGGCTAGTTGGCCAGCACTACCCACTATGATGACATGCCGAGGACAGGGTGTGGAGACTTATCAGATCCCCATTGCTCCCCCTCCGACTGATCATGAGTTGGTCGGGTTCTACGGCTTGCCTCCGGTATGTAGTACTTCATCTTGCATCTTGCATTATTATTTCACTACAATTTATTTGATATTCCGCAGAATACTGATGTATCCAGTACTTTTGCAGGCTTCCTCCGAGTACACCCGCCAGTCCCTGGAGCTGACTGCCTCTGTGATAGGGATGCTCCAGCGGAGTCTCGATCTTCTGGCTATTTATGGCATTCCGGTATGTTCTTCAACCGCAGTCTTAAACTCTACACAATCTGATGCATCATACTGTCAACACAACACCCAATACACGACCTTCACGGCATCTGATATACTGTAGCCCACAGATTGTTCACAGCATTACTCACGGCATTCATACACTACACTCAAACACTGTATTCTGTACTGATACACTGCTCACAGCATTCACACACTGTACTCATACACTACATTATGTACTGCTACTCTGTTTTGCGTATACTGATGCGTTTGCATTTTGTACTTTTCAGCCTCCCTTCCAGATCCCTGCTGTAGGAGGTGCTCCAGCTAGACCTTCTACTCTGGCCGGAGGAGATGGCAGAGTATACCCCTGCACCAAGGCGGGGCGCACTCACATTGGGAGTAGCTCTCGGGCACCCATTCCTGATGATGATGATGAGTCCGAGGTAGAGGCGGAGGCGGAGTCATCTGAGGAGGAGACCGAAGATGGCACTAACTCAGGTTCAGATGATGATGCTGACGATGATGCTCCTGGACCTTCGTCCAGGAAGCGGACGAGGAAAGACCCCTAGGCCTGAGACCATTTGACATTGATCCAGATTTTTGCTGTTTTTCTTCTTTTTTGTACTTTTTCTTTTTGCTAGTAGCTAGAGTACCTTGTACTGCCGCATGGAGGTTTTTGATTTCTCCAAAATTTTGTACTTAAAAAAGATGATGAAATGAAACAAAGCTTTTTATCTGAAAAAGTGTTATATTTTAGTACATTTTCATACATTGCATCGCATTGCTTCATGTTACACCTTAATATAAATGAGATTGATCTCTTGTTTTGAAAACCAACCATTTACATTATAATAACCAGGTAATGAACCAACCAATAGCAAAACAACCCATACAAACCACTGCTCATTCTGAACACTCGGCTCATACTCTACTGGGGATTAATCTGCATACAGCCCATAACACAGCGCTTGGTTCATTCTGCACACGGCGGATCCTGAATAAGCAGTCCAATCTGTCAAGACGGACTACAAAGGTTGAATCTGCTGAAGCTGAAACACACTCAGATGCCTCAAATTTTTCCTTTCTTATTTTGCTTCGCATAAATGTGGAGAATGGCATAGCACTCTGAGCACAGTATGATTAAAATTTTTTGAATTTTAAAAAGGGTTTTTCAAACCCGGGTATTGAGCCTACAACTGAACACAGTAAAAAGACTCAAACAGAAAAGGACACAACCCTAAACGCAACGAGACACGCTCGGAAAAGACTCAAAACAAAAGTCGAGGTAAACAAAACAAAAGATACGACATACAAACATGTTTAAAAAAAAAATGAAAGACCACAAACCACGAGGAGCCAGTTCCTCCAGGTATGTTTCCCGCCCTTTCTCATTTGTGGTTCTCACATCACTCGGCCCTCAGGCTCGGTTTTTCTCTCAAAACCCTTTTCTTCACTTTTCTCTCGACTTACACCTCTCTATTCTTTACTCTCTCATTTTTTCATCCCTCTCCAGAGTGGTTGATGGATAAATGGGAGGTCGTGGGTTCATGCCCAACACTATTAGCTCGCGGCTATTTCTTCCCGGGATGTCTAGTCGATGTTCCGGGTGGATTATCTTGATCCGTTCCAAATTGTGCTTCGCACTTGGCTTGATACCTCGTTGTTTGGAGGATGTGAGAGCCTTCAGCCCTTTTGTTGTTAATTTCAGTTGCGCCTTCTTCTGGCGAATACAGTACCCTTCTGGCAAGTATGTTGATGATGGGGGGGGGGGACAGGACACCTGACTCAACTGTGCCCCTAGTTCATCCCTTTGACCATTTTTTGTTTTGGTTTTCTACTAAAACAGTTTTGATCAATATGAGAGTTAGGTTAACATACTTGTTCGATTTGGATTTGAAAATCATACAAGTCAGGCTATGAGCACTGAAAATTTTCCTTTTTTAGGTCCAAGAAAAAGGTCCAATTTGAGAAAGATCGAATAATTTTTCGAGAGAATAGTCAACCTCGGTAAAAATTCTCAAAAACTATTTTTGCAAACGGTCAATGCTCAACGAGCACAGAACTTACTCTCGAGAGGCGCAACCTCGGCTCGGAGGCAATGGAAAATTGCCCCTTGTGTGGATGGCACTGCACGGCAACGGAAAGTTGCCCCTGGTTTGAATGGCGACTCATGGCAACTTACGGCAACGAAAAGTTGCCCCTTGTTTGGATGATGCCGCAGCATTTTGTAAACAGTCCTCATTGATGATTACGACCGAACTCTCGGACACGGAGAAGACGAAGATGGTGAGAACCAATATATGGACACAGTCACGTTGAGAGCGTTGGTGGCTGGACTTCAGGATGAAATCAAAACCATTACACGGACAGAGTCGCTATGAAAGCGTTGGGGGCTAGACTTCGGAGTGAAGTTGCCTACGTATCCCAAACATGGGAATCAAGCCTTACGTAGTTCCGATTAAGGTACACTCGGGTATTTTAACCTTCACTTTTTAGGCTCTAACTTTTGCCAAGGCGCCCGTTGCGGGTTTTTGACCTTGCGAGCTAGGTTCTTTCAATTCCTTTTGCTTCTTTTTTTTTTACTTTTTATATATATATATATTTTGCATTTTCTTTTTTTTTTTTTTGCTTGCTCTAACTTTTGCCTGGGTCGCCCTTCCGGGTTTTCGGCCCAGCGAGCCTCTCAAAGGGTAAAAAGTGTAACCAGCCCATGCCAAATGGTTTTGAGATCCTGAAGTCGTCTGAATCTAGGAGAATGACTGTTGTATTGATTTGCAGAAAGATCCATCTTCGGCTCTTCGAGCACATCGGACATTTTTGCCCCTAGTTTGAGGGGTGTTTCTGATTTTAGCTTTGCAAGCTTCTTTTGACGACATCCGATCTTCTTGATCTGACTTTGGTGCCTCTTGTTCGTGGGCTGCTTCAAATCTGGCCACACAGGCCTCACATTGCGGTTGACTGTTGATCATTCTGAATGGGTTCAAGGTTCGAAAACAAATGGATTGAATCTCGAGGCTGAGAGCGATCCTAGGCTGCACAATCTCAAGAGCGATTCCACACAGGTCTTCACGGGACCGCGCAAAACATTTTGTTTTTGAAAGTTTTTAAGAAAGCGACAAATCGCTCTCGCTGAAGATAGCGTGGAACCAATCTGGATCAAGCCAAGGTCCTTCTCAGTACTCACGCTAACGAGCATGATTTCAGTCATTAAAGGCTTAGCACGCCTATCTTTCTCTCAATTTGATCAAAGTTTTGCAAAGCCCGAGGAATTCCTTCCTCTTCGTTTTCATCACTACAGTGTTCAAAAAGTTTTTTGAAAAACTTGGGCCATCATAATGATTTTCAGGGCACAAGAGAACAGGTGGAATGTACCGCCGTTCCATTCGGATCCTCTGGCACAACAAAATCAAAATATCAATAAGCACGGAAACATGATAGCCGCAGCTATTTCATTCGGATTTCATGTTTGCAACTGGCTCCACAGCAGAGACAGACTCAAAAGAAGACAATAACGGTGTTCGAGGCAACAACCCCGGAATCACCTTCTATACAAGGGGACTGACTCGCTACAACAAGACAGACCCTTAAGCAAAAAGGACTGACTCAAGATAATGAGACAGACTCAAAACAAAACAAATGACTGACTCGACACCCAAGCCAGAAGTTACAAAACTAGCATTCGCAGATGCTCAAAAATGCGTGTCAGACACCACATCCAAAACACACTGAGGATCGCCCGCAGGTGGTTCATTCCCCGATCACATACTCACAGTATCATCAAAATCCAACAACCCAGCGGTGACAGAATTCGCTGAGGTGGGTGGGAGGATAACCTCATTATCGATCAAATCTTGCACTTCATGACGAAGGCGAAAATAGTTATCGGTAGCGTGACCAGTTTGCTGGTGGTACGCGCAGTACAAAGCAGCATCATGTGTGAGAGGGAGATTCTTTGGGAGAGGCCTAGGCTCGAGGGGTTTAAGATGCCCCCTTTCAGCAAGGATCTGGAGCGCCCTAGACAAAGGCATGTAGAGAGCGTGAAAGACCCTGCGCCCTCGGGGTAGGTACTTTGAAGTCTAAGAATTCTTGCTAGACGCACTAGCGAAAGGGTCGGCGGGCACTGCCTTGACTTTCTGATCTTTCCCAGGTACAGAGTTGGGAATGGAAAGAACTGTTCTGGCATGATGGGGCCTATCCTGGTTTTCTGACTGGCTTAAACTACCTTTAGCTGGAGTGGGGAAGACATCATCCACAGTCTTGGCCACGATTGCGAATACCTGTTGCTTACTCATCCCCCCGGCTTTCAAAGCCTCGACTGCCCACAGCAGTTGTTCAATGGGATCGGCACCTGCCTTCATTTTGTTCTTGCCTCTGGCTTCAGCCTGATCGAGGGCTTAGGTTGATGTTGACATGTCATTGCTATAACTCGGGAGAACCTCAGGTTGGCTGAGCTCGATCACAATTCACCCCAATAGCGGGGGCTCCTGCGGTACAAAATTCTCGGCATATGGCGCGGCTGGTGGCAAAGCCGACATTTCGTAAGCGAGATCTGCCATAGACCTCTGGAGGTCACCAATCATTCCCATCAATTCGAACGTAGTGGGCTCACGAGCCTGATACAACTAAGGTTCCCAGATCGGGCGCGCGGCAGGCGACCTGGGTGGATGCGGCACATCGACATTGGTTTCACTTTGCAGGGTGATTCCTTGATCTAATGCGGCTGTCATAACCACGATTTCCTCTAAATTCTGTGTCATGATAAGTCCGCTGATCTTTGAACAGTGACTAACGAATCAGATATCTGCCCTGCCTCAGCGAGGGAAAATACTAGCTATTCTGTATCAACTCTCTAAACTGAAAGGAAAAATAAGCAGCATTTCAGCCCAAACGGAACAAACACAGGTGTAGCCGAACAACTGTACTCTACTACTAATCACTATTCCCCAAAATCACTGCCTTAAAATACTGAATCGGATACCCGTAGATATAACTGATTCTCACAAATACTGATACTGGTGCCCTCAGGCCTGATACTCAAACTTGCAAACTGATATGTGCGTTCCTGCAGAGACACATTCTAAAAGGACATAGCAAGTAAAAGAGAGCCAAAACACCCCTATGTTGGGGTAGGGTTTCCCTGTCCTATTTTGTCAGCAGCTAGGGTTTCACTACGCACGTAGCGGTTTCAAACAACCAATATCGGGTAAGCAACCTGTCCTAGTTTGGAATGGTCACTATGGATTCCGAATATGCACTAGGTCGAATGGTCGAAAAGGGTGCCCCGGTAAAACCGGGGTTTGTGTTCCCATACTGGCAGAGTCCGCAACCGGTCAGCCTTATGGTCATGCCTTGACAAGACAAGCCTCCGGCAAACCGTTCAGGAATAGCAGATGGCCAACACGGTGTCCTAGGCGCACCAATGCACATAAAATGCAAAGAAACACATAAGTGTAGTCAAAACAGGATATCACGAGTTCGAGTCAAGCTCTCTAAACTCCCCAGCAGAGTCGCCAGAAACTGTAGACTTCCCCGAACGCTCCGAGATGATGAATCCCATCTCGTTCGTCTGTGGGTCTACTACAGTTCGAACTCAAATTGCCACGGTTCTTAATCTGAAGCAAAGAGTCCAAATCCGACAAATCGTTTTGAGAAAACAGATTTTTAGAAAGAAGTGCCAAACATGGACTGCTTTGCCAGATACAGAGTCGCCACCTAAATATTTTTTAATGGGGAATTTAGAAAACCCTGACTCGGTGCCTAAGGCCACGTGTCCGTCATCACCAAAGTTGCCTCGGCTCGGGAACTTGGGTACGATTGGGGAAGGTCAGCTATGAGCACCCCCTCTCGCCCGATCCGAAGATCGGCATCTACTAACCATGATATCTCGTTTTGAAAACATTATGCGTTCTTATTCCGGTTATTAGCCTAGATTTACTATGTAATGCGCACAGCACAAAAGTATAGACTAGATCGCCTAATTTGGAACGAAGCATTGCATATCCGTTTGTCTGAAAAATGTTTGAAATTTGCTACTCGCGAGTAGGCTAAAACACGAATTTCAACGAGTCGTTCCAACTCAAACAATCCAACCTTCACCCATAGGCATTCAGGCAGTTTATATCACATAAGCATCTAGCCACATGGTAAGCATGCTGTCACGGCAAACACTCACACTCGTGCAAGATGCTAAAGCATAAATACTTACATCGTACTCCGTGCCCAAAACAGTGAACATGTTAGTAATCATACATGATCCAAGTCCATGTCAAATGGCTAATGCAACGCATACAGAATGTCACTAGAATAGGCTCGGCTAATCCTAGGATGGCATGTGGGATGCAACAAATAGCATGTATTCAAGTTAGATTTGAAATACTATGCAGTTAGCGTGATGCCCCGAGCCCGGTGCATGCAATATTGATGAATGATGCACGCATGCATAGCATAAGGTATGCTAAAGTAAGTGTGCCCTAATACTAACCATGAAAGCAGGTAAGTAAAAGGGAGAAAGAAGTGGGGGTTGAAAGACATGCACACGCACACCCACACTTATTACAAATTTGCCCTCGCTCGGAGGGTTCGAATAAATATTACAGTCCGAACAAATAATACTAAATTAATTATTACAGAACTTCTAATTTAAATAACAAATTAAATGCAAAGGGAAGGTGGCTGCAGCCCTGCTTCGGAATGCGTGGATGATGCATGCTCGAATCCGTCTCGCCGGAAACCCGTGCCATGCCACTGTTGCCTCTGTTTACACTGCCTTGCTCCTCTGAAGACTGTGAAAATTCTTGGGGCACCTCTGAACCACTTCCTGATCACTCTGGAATACCACCGGCCAATGCAAAGCACCACCGGCCATGAGAATGTGGTAATCAGGCAAATATTGGACCACCGGCCAACCACTGATGGCCGGTCGGCACTGTATATGGCCGGCCGGCCATTGCTTCCTGCAAAATCCTGTTTTTGACAGCAGCAGAGGGCAGACAGTGTATGGTAAGGAAATTCAAAGCAATGTGTGCATGGCCACTCTTCCAATCATGCTATGGACTCATGGGAGTGTGACCCTCGGTCCTCGGGCCACCAATCACGTATTTCAATGCATGATGGCCTAAGAAACCAAGTGTGCATTTTGATTTGGAATGCAATGCACATAATCAAACAAAGGGGCTCAACCTCTATCATACTCAACTCAAGAGATGAAGTATGCATGTAAACGGAATGCGACCTAGACCTGGAGGCTAAGTATGCAAAATAAGCATGCAAGGCATGTGACAACTATGCTAGTGGAAAACATGCAACAACATGTAAAGTGGACTAAGCATAGGAACAATGCAAAGCCACTTAACCAATGAAATACATGCCAAATGCATCATGATTTCAAGCAAGCAATGACATGTAATAGGCCAAGTATGCAACAATGCACAAGGCAAGCATGCTATAACACATGAAGGATGGACTTAAACTAATTTAGGCAGCCCTCAAACAAGCCTAAAGCAGTGGCCATAAACTATGGAAATGGGACCAAATGCACATACAAGCATGCATGCATACATGATCCAATTCCTAAGCTCAAAAGGCAACTTTTAAGCACACTTAAAAGAGATGATCATGGACATATGGCAAGCATACCAAACTCTAAAATTGCATAAAATAGAGGTGCCAAACCAACTAATCAAAGCAAGTAAAGCATGCAATAATGGTCCAAGTACTTAAGGCAAGCCAAGGAGGCTTAAACCAAGGCCAAGTCAACTAAGCCTCACAAGACTAAGGGGACTTAAAACAGGTCCAATGTAGACCTAAACGAGGCTAAGGATGTACCTAGATGGCATCTAGGTGGTCTAAATATGCAAGCATACAAAGAGGCACATTCATGGAGCATAAGGCAACAACCTTTCAACACATTGAAGGAGCATCAAATGCAAGCATATGGGCATGTTATAAGGACTAAAATAACATGGTAAATGGTTCTAAACCATTGAAATAATGCAAGTAATGCATGCTCGAGGTCCATGCACTTGAGGCTCACAAGCCAAGAATGCAAAGAGGCTATACCAAGCATGCCATGGTCGACCAAAGCAACCAAAAACAGAACTCTAACATGCTGAAACTAGCACAAAAGCTTCACAAAGCTAAGCCCAAATCATGCTAGAACAAGGGTCAAAAACCTAAAGCATATCAAGGCAAAAATATGGCATTACAAGACATGTATGCAAGGCATGCAAGGTGTGTCTAAACCAAGTAAAACAAAGAGCTATATTATGACATAATAAGCACAAATAACAGCTAGGACATGGTCAACATGAACCTAAATTAGATGCTTACACATGAGGCAAAAATGGCCCTTTTCAAGGACAACAAGGAGAGGGGGTGGCCCTCTCCTTCTTAGGACCTCAAGGCACCATCCTCACCACTGAAATCCCTCAAGATTTCAGTGGTGAGGAGGCCCAAACACAATGGTCCCGGAGCTCACCCAAAAATGCACAAAAATGGAGCCTAACAAGGTTTAAGAGGGGTCAAACAACCCCAAATGCCAAAACACTCTTAAACAACTATTCTAAGAAAGCAAAAATAGAACTTTTATATGTTATACACTAAGCCCAAAAATAGTTGTAAGATAGGTGAAAAAGCTATGCAAAAATGGAGTAAAAAGGAGTAAGATTGTTACCTTGTAGACCCTCTTCAACAATGGAAGACCAGCAGCTTCTTTAGCTCAAACCTGCTCCGAAACTTCAAGAACAACCTCCAAGGACCTCAGCTCCAAGAAAAGGTGTAATGGTGGGTGTTTGTTTGCAAAACTAAGACTAAACACACACAAATATATAAAGAGAGATATAGAGATAGGATATATGCAAACCCTAACCCTAGAACTCAAAGCTCTGAAAAAAAAAGTCTCTCTCCCAAGAGGGAGAAGGGGCCTCCTCTTATACAAGATTCAATCTTGTAAAGCTTCCAAGGTAAGCTAACAAGAGGGAGATCCCTCCATACACGTGTATGGAGGGGAGCAAAGGTGGGTGCCAGCTATCACAACTGGCACAAAAATATCTGCAAAAGCAGATGAACAGTGGTCGGCCAGCCAAAAATGCAATTTCACCAAAATAGATGGTCGGCCGGCCACAAAGAGTGCCGGCCGGCCAAACATTTGGCCGGTGGCAACAAAACACAGCCGGTGGCCTCAAGCCATGGCCGGTGGAGTGTGGGGATGGCCAACAAGCCATTCCCTGCCCCCCAAAGCAAAAACCACAAGTGTTTGGTGTAAAACCAAACACAAAACAGTCGAGTCGAGAGATCCTGAGGCAAGGCGCGTAGCTGAGACCTCCGGGAACTCAAGACGAACACAAACATGGATGATCACCGAGTGTTCAAATGGTGACGTCCAAGTCTTGAGGACGGTCAAAAATGGGGTGTCTACAAGTACAAAAAGAGAAAAGATTCAAAGCGGAATGCTCCGCTTCAGCAATAGGCTATGTATCGACCTTGGCAGACAGCTGGGAAAGCTTCTCGGCAGTCCTCTCAACTTCGATCTCGGCATTGATCTCATGAAGAGTTTGATCGAGGCTCTTCTCGGCTGTCTGTACCTCGACCCCTGACATGGTTCTTTTGGGAGAGACACTCTTGGAGACCTCGTCCTCGTCATCTTGAGTCAAGTCCAAGACTTGCTCATTCAGAGTTAGGGACTTGGCCCCAGCAGAACCCTCAGCACCAGCTCTGACCTTGGCTTCTTCTTCTTCTTTTTCTTCTTTCTCCCCAGCCTCACCCTCAGATTGGCTTGGAACCGGGGGGGGGGGGGGAATGACACAACAAGTCAGCTCTCATCTCGGAGGGGTGAGTCCTCAGGGACAGGCAGCTCTTTCAGAGCAGCCATCCAACCAAGGGTGTAACCCCTGTTGCATGCCTGTCTTACTTACTTTTTGTATTCCTCACGGACGTCGGCTGCCTCTTCGACATAGGCCTTCTCGTCTGCCTCCTTGATTTTGACTGACTTTGTAGGCAGTGCCCTTTGGAGCTCGGTTTGGGCCTGGGCCTCTTTCTCCTTGGCTTCTTTCGCCTCGGCCTTAGCGACCTCGACAACATTTTTGCAGCCTCAGCTTAGTCCTCAGCATTCTTCAAGGCCAACTCAATAGCCTTGGCCTGGTCTAGGAGATCTCGGATGCAGGCCTCGGCCTTAGTGAGTGAGGAAAGGAGTTTGGCAGCCTCCTTCATTTTTTAGGTAAGTTCTTTTTGAATTCATTGGTCTTGACTGCAAGGGAGTGACCCTGCTGGATAGCTTACAAGAGTGCAAAGGAAATTAGTTAAGTATGAAAACCAGAGTTAAAGCCAGATAAAAAGTTACAAGTATTGAGACTTACCAAGACACAATGCTGCATCATCATTGCATAATTTTCATACTCCGAAAGCACAGCCATCCCATTAATGTCGGCTGGGAGTAGAATGACGGTAGAAATAACGGCACCGACCTCCAAACTATCTAGAGCACTGTCCCCCGCTAGAAGAGGTCGATCTCCGACTGTGACAGATGAATTTCAGGGAGCATCGGCACGGAAACTAGAAGGATCAAAGGAGCTGCTGGACCTCGGCCTTTTGGATTATGGTGGGTCAGACGCCTCGGCCTCGACTGGCCTCTTGTCAGCCGAAGGAGTACTCTTTTCAGCCTTGGCCAACTTGCAGATTGGTATAGTGTCCTCAGAGTCGATCTGAGTCACTGTTGCCTTGGCTTTGGCTTTCTTTACCCTCTTTGGCTTAGCCTTGGGTTAGGATTGTGATGGGGAGGATTGCACTATTTCAACACCAAGCAGGTCAGCCAAGAGGTCTTCAACGATAGCCTTGCTATGTTCTGTCTCGTCGGCGATGGTGGCAACAGTGAGTTTGGTACCGAAACGAATTGCTGGAAGTGTGGTAGATGGGTTTGTAGGATTGTAAGTCGATGACTCAGTATTTTGGCATTTACGGCTACGAGTTCTACCTGTAGGAGCGAAGAGTGGAGCTCGACGTCGACGTTGGCGCTGGGCTAGAAGAATCAATTGGGAAGCAGATGTTGATGGCTGCTACGCTGGATTAGAAGTTGAGACTTGGTCAGGCCTTGGTGATGAAGTAGCAGGGAGAGTTGTTGCTGAAGGTGGAGACTTGCTCTTTCGAGGAAAGTCGAGCAGCGGGCTCCGATATGTCGGGATGTAGTTGAGGAGGATGGGAGCCTTGCGAAGTTTGATTGGCAAGCCAAGAAGGCGAACCAAGTCTTTGCTCGGCGTTTAGTATTGGTGGAAGTCTTTTTCTGGCTAGGGAAGAGCTGTAAAAAGAGGTCATATATTAGAAACAAATTAACAAAAGGGTGACTAAGTAAATAAAAGAAGGGACTCTAAGGAGGAAAACTAAGTCCTTACCCTTGTCATCCCTAAAAACTTCACGGCACAAAGGGAAGAGGTGGAGTTCATCATCTGGCGCGAACTCCCAATTGCCCGAGACAATCAGGTAGTCGTCTTTCGCGCCTTTATTTGAGTCTGGAATGTCGGCTATCAGCTTGTATTGGGTAGATCTTGGCTTAAGGTAATATGTATAGTCAGCCTTGGTTTTAAGGCCACACATCGTGTAGCAGTACTGGATATCAGACAGGGTGATCCTAGCGTTCTGCCGACGTTCCAATTTGGCAATTCCATTTATAATCCTAAAAGAGTTTACTGCTAACTACATGGGGTTCAGTTTGTAGTAATGGAGGACCTCCCTAAAGAGGATGTTGAGGGGGAATTTGACTCCTCCTTCAATGATGGAGACTACAGCAAAGGGCATATAATCCTTTCCAAGCATAATGGAGTCATCCTTTCCAACTAACCAGATTTGAACGTCAGCTGGAATGGAGAACTCTCACCTGAAGTATTCTAGTTTGGTCGGGGTGTCTACTCTCCACCTAAACATTCCCATGATGTCGGCTTAGGGTGGATTAGTGCACAGTTTCAGGAGAGAAAATTTGGTATGGGTTTGGGAATCTCGGTTAAAGCCTAGACTGGCACTGGGGCAAGGGTTTTTCAAGATCTAGAGGGAATTCGTTTTAATTTTCCTGGGGATAGTGATTTCTATCAAAACCCAAGGCCTAAATTTATACAGAAACAAGAAGTCAAGGGAAAGATCTGGAAATAAGCAAGAAAAATAGAAAAGAACAATGGTTCAGACTCAAGAAAACAAACAGAAAATCAAGAACAATGAGTAAGTGTATACAGGTGTGCAAAAGCCAAGAACAGTGGCAAAGTTTTTAAAACTTCAAATTTATGAACACTACGAATCACTAACAAAAGTGAATAAGACAAAAGGGTGTATTGAACAACATACAGTAAAGATTCAAGAACATAAACAGATTTGCAATGGCATCAAACAGTGTGTAAACAGGCAATAGATTTTGAAATAAATCAGAGACTGAAAATGGAGAAAGCTGTGACTTACCAAATAAAATGAACACCGATATGGGGTTCGCCGAAGTCACACAGTGCGAATAATCGCAAACAGACGATGAAAAGGTCGTCGAAGGAGGTAATCGGAATAGTTGCAGAACTTGAGAGGTTGAACAATGGCGGTTTGGGAGAGAGATGTTAGAGAGAGAAAGTTTCACAGCGAAATGAATATTCATAAGTGAAGAGATGGGGAGTGAGGGAGACGTTTTGTCAAAATTATGAAAAAGGCAGAAGATCATAATGATGTGCCTTGGACGACGTGTCTGTCAGGCAGCGTGCGTAGAAGCGACGTGTCTTGATAACGTGTGTCAGGTACGAATCAATGAGAAAAGGACGCGTGGCAGAAACGATTGAGAAAACCGTACGTGACAGCTCATGCACAGATAAAACTCTTGGAGTTCTTGATTTAATGAAGCAAAAACCTCAGCTAGGGAAGCGATCTCGATTAAGGAACTCAAAGAACTTGGTTCTTGATTCTTGGTTATTGATAAAGTAGACTGCAGAGTCGTGGTCATGTGAAGACGACGGGTGACCATCTCGGTCATGAAGGATAAAGTAAGTTTTAGTCGACGTGCCATGTGGACAAACGATGTAGGTTCCATCACCTCAAGATGTCGAGATAATAGAACCTAGGGGCAGTTGTGGGGGCATATGACGGATAGAGTAAGTCTTAGCCAACGTGCTATGTGCACAAACAATGTAGGTTCTATCACTTCAAGATGCCAAGGTAATAGAACCTAGGGAGCAGTTGTGGCGACATATTTTGTAAATGACAACACGTGGCCAAGGTGGCACCGGAGTGTCAGCCGAGGTACAACGTGTCTTGGTCATGTTGCCAAGGTGATCTCGGCTAGGCCGAGGTTATCTGCGGAGATACCGGAATCCGAAATGAGCGGATAAGGGACAAGAGTCCTAGAATGGGGGAGGACCTCAATCTAGATAAAGATAAAGCTTTTAGGGAGTTTATCTCTATCTGGCTAGGAGTCCAAGATGAGTATTGAGCCAAAGTCCATTGAAGGTAGGCTTCTCCAGGGATCAGGTTAGTGCTGGCTATAAAAGTAAGGCACCCTTGTGGGTCTAAGGTATGCATTTTATGCTCTGTCTAGTGAGTTAAGTACTATTGGCTATCTCTGAGAGATAATTACTAACTTGATCGTTGGAGTGCCCCCGGGTGGACGAACCACCGCCGGATTCTTATCTTTCTGTAGCAGGTTGTTTGGGCTTAATCTATTCTGTCGGTGCTCTCTTGCTGAGTTTTCCTTGTTTAGTTGCGCGGTCAAAAACCAACACCCACAGAGACCTTACCTAATGGTTATCCATAGAGATCCGATTCAAAATACACAGGATTTCTCCATTTTTCTACCTATCAGATCAAGTCGATGACATAATTTAAATCTCCATAAGAAATGGGTTGGGAATAAGTACCCGGCCATCTCTCCATATGTTTTGGCATACTCAGCTAGTTCCTATTTCTCTCTCGAGTCCAAAGGCAATGATCTCGGGCTGATATGTTCTAGAAATGCAAGTTTCTCTCTCTTTCTAATCATTCAATTCTCTCTCTCTCTCTCTCTCTCTCTCTCTCTCTCTCTCTCTCTCATTCACAGCTTAAACCACACCTATACATATACATACATTTATATTTACATTCAATTTCCTAAATCTCAGATCATGTTTCGCTTGTTGATCATGTATATATATTAGATATTCTGATCATATATATATATTAGGTAGATCATACATATATTAGATATTCTGAATCTGTGTATATAATACAGATTAGTTTTTTTTTTTTTTCTTTATTTGAGAATGTGTTTCTTCTTTTACTTTAAGATAAGTTTCTTAATTAATTAACTAATATATATTTGATTGTGCTGTTGAACCAAAAAAAAATTGATTAACATTATGAATCTCAAATAATTTACCAAATTTTTTTATCAAACCTCTCACATGGTGTGGGACCCACACACATTTGGGTTGGTGTGGGTTCCACATCTATGTAAGAGATTTGGTAAAAAATTTAGTAAATTATTTGGGATTCATAACATTTTCCTAAAAAATTTGAATGTGTATTTGGCTTTTGGCCATGTACCTTGTAAGAGACAGAAAAAAAACAAACAAACAAACAAACAAACAAAACAAAACAAAACAAAAAAACAAAAACAAAAACAAACAGGTCAATGTGGGTTGAGAAAAATTTAAACCCATTAGGAGATGGGGAGGGTAGTCTCCATAGGGGATGAGAGATGGGAAATTGGAAAAATTATAATAGAGAAATGGGAATGGAGAATTAATATCCGCTCCATCGCCCTCCATTGTCATTCCTAGTCTTTATCAATTTCATTTATCTTTAAATTTCAGCACTTTATTTTTATGCACTACTCTTACATTTCATAGGAGTAAATTAACTTTGTAATTCCAAAACTTGTTCGGTTTAAAGCTTTGAAATTACCCTTACTAAAGCTAACATGTTTATTCAATTAATTAATTGCAATTTCTGCCCAGTCTCTCTCTCATATTCTGTTACAAATTTGAGTTAAAATATTGGTTCCTCTTTTGAACACAACACAATAAAGTACTCTTCATTGAGGTTAAGAGAACCTTCACATAATTGCTTGATAAAATTGACATTTATTATTTGTAAAAACTTTTCAAATTCTTACTAACACGCTCAAATTACATTTCTAACATTTGAAATGTCAAAATTAGCCAACATATATCAATCTCAATCAAAACGAAGTTAGTATTTGTTAATAAAGTATGTTTTTTTTTATAATATTATATTTTTCTAACTTAAAAATATGTAATTATATGTATTTATTGTATATACAATCTATTAGATGCTGGTGTGAGGCTTGCCAGCACCTGCCCATGAGGTTTAATTTTGTTCTAACAACTTGCAGATCTTACTAACAAATTAAAATATGATATGAAAAACAAAGAATAACCTGGGCTAGCCTTGAATTCTATAGGGCCCTAGGCGAAGTTTCAAGAGGACAATAATTGGATCTTTTTTAAAACTTAATGGTATAAAGGATTTTCAAAATTTAAGACTTTATTTTTTGCCAAAATTTAGGGGACCTAGGCGCAGGCCTCACTGGCCTTAGTTCTAGTTAATTATTTATTTGTTACACTTTCTCAGGCTTGGAGGATGGCAATATCCCATTTGGACCAGCCGAAGGAACTTTGCTGCAAATTGACTTATCGTTCATTTCAGTACATTTGGTATTTTAAATTTTTTTTTTTTTTTTTTTTTTTGTCAAGTTAAAAGTGCAAATCTCATTTATTTTTTTAGCTTCAAAATGATTTTCTTTTCTCCTCCTAGTGAAAAACAACTTTGTAAGGGTATTTAATTTTTTCTCTCTCTTAAGCCATTAATAGGCTTAACGGTGTGCTTCAACTCACAAACCACATGTGGGTTGTGTGCTTATTTCCAAATGACAAGGCATGTCCACATGCACCAAACCACAAGCTGGTAACATGAAATTTGCCCTCGAGCAAATTTCAAATTGTTTTAGATTTAGTTATATTTGATGCTATTTTTCCCCTTTGCACTGCACTTTGATGGCTTTGCTGATAATGATTGCACAATTGCTCAATTTCTTTGTGTAAATTGTTATTCAACTAGTCAACATCAGTGTCAAGTTTACACCTTGTGTTGTCAAAATATCTAGCTAAATTCAGTCATTTTTTTTGGGGACTTCTTATCAAGTACTAACCTTGTGTTTCAAGAGGTTTTCTCCATTTTACTGCTCAATTTGTGGAGTGCATTGCATGCATTAATTTTCAGTTCTGGAGTTAATTGAGATCCAAAATTAAATTTCTCAATATTTTGAGGGAAAAGTATGATTTTGATAATGTTTGGTGTTGGGTTTGGTTCCATCAAGTTCATTAGTTCAAATGGTGGCTTCATATACCTTCTGCACAGCTGTAGATCTCTTGACCTTTTTATAAAGCTCATATGAAGTCCCTTTGTTTGAAATACATCAGGAAGCTGATATAGCATACTTAATCTAGGCTAGAAGTCACAAATGGCAATGTGTTGTTTGATATATCTTGGTATTGGTGTTTTTCGAAGTCCTTTAAATAATATTATCCTAATTTTATTCTTACTAAACTTGCATATATTTATTTGATAGAATTTGAGTCCTTTTATGTTACTACATTGGGTCGGAGTGGTTTTAGAAGACTTTCATATGGTTTGTAGATTTGATTGCTGCAAAACAAATATTAGGCTCTCAAATATGAATGAAATGCAGATTTAAGTATAGATTAGGCTCTCTCTCTCTCTCTCTCTCTCTCTCTGTATATATAATATAATTTAATTGCCTATCTTTATACTATGTATGGAGATAAAAAGAGTCAAAATCATCTCTAGTGTAATTTAATATTATTGTAATATTATTAATATTATTGTAATTTAATTAAATAATATTAAAAAATATTATTGTAATTTAATTGCATGTCTTTATACTATGTATTCTTCTCCTCCTAGGGTTTACAATCTTGAATCTCCTCCTAGGGTTTGCCCCTTGCGATTTCAAGCTGTAAATTCTCTCTCTGATCTTGAAGTTCATATTTAATTATAAATTTGTTGTGAGAGATTTGAATTTGAATCCATGTGTTCATTTGATTTGAATTTGAATTTGAATATGAATTTATAGTTGTCAAATCGTGAAATTCAATCTGTGATGCTATGAAGTTGAACTTGAGTGATTGCTTCCTCATGAATTTACTTGAGTTATTGTGTGCTTGTGATCTCTAAGTTTATATTGCAAGGCTTCCTATTCTTGACCAAAACAATGTAAATAGATTTTCATATCAGTGACTGAAAGTCTGTCACTGCTAAATTTGTTCATAGCAGTGACAGATTTTCTTGCAAGAAATAAGCTCTCTTGCAAATTTGCAGCAACTCTTTCTTGCTGGAAGTAAGCTCTCGGACAAAGTCATGTGTTTTTGCTTCTTTAGCACCAGTATATTTTATGATATGGTAATGCATTCCATGGAAAACACTGTGAGTATTGAAGGCTTTATTTAGTATATAGGGAAGGTTAATCCTCAATACTACTCAAGAAGACCCATAAACATTGCAGTAGTAGTGCATAATTGCAAAGTAGACAATAGTGCAAAACATCTTTTAAGATGGCTTCTTCAAGCTGATCTCTTATTGTAGTAGCAGAAAACTTGAAGACCAAATGAGGGGCGTTTGTAAGAGAAAGTTTTGTAAAGCAAATATTTTGGGTGAATAAAATTCAGATTTGTAGTGCCTAGATAAGCCTCTTTGTTGTTGTTTTCATTATTTGTTTTTGGGTAGAAATTGATTGCATGAAGTTGAATATTTGGGTAGAAAAAAGTCAAATTTACATGTGTTGTGTTTGTGCCCTGTTATGCCCTGTTTGTGGCTGTTTTTTTTTTTTTTTTTTTTTGTATTATTAACTACTTTTTTGTTTGTTTTTGACTTTCTATTCTTTTTTTCCCCCCGTGTCACCCGTGTGAAAAATGTAGACATTGATCAGATTCAGATGATTGAAGATGTACTTAATTTGAGCCTTCTTGACTGTGGAAAACTACTTTCACTTTCACCCAATGCTGTAGGTGCTAATCAGACATCTGAACATGGTCTTCTCTCTGAGCTCAACGTCGATGGTTCTATGCTTAGTTCTAGAAATCTACTATCAAGTTTCTCCTTTATTGTTGATGAAGTGTTTGAGTTTGAGAGAGGGTCATCTGCACCTTCTTTTTTCTAGTCAGTCTCTCTTCATCATTTAATGCATCTGCTGTAGCGCATTATGGCTCTGTTCCAATGAATTTTCAGAGTATGAAAGTTGGAACCTCCTCACCTAAGCGGGAGGGAGGAACACAAATAGCACAGATCAATAATGCTCCTAAAGTTTATGGTGGATCTTCCCATTATAATAATGGCTCTATTTATTCAACAAGCAATTTGAAGGGCATCATGCAGTCTAGCTTTGTGAGTTCACCACCTTCTAGTTTAGGAAGGAGCACAACTTTGAAAAACTGTCTATTTCAAAATCTAACCAGGATTTGGCTTCTCTTAGATCTCCACATTCTGCTAATTCTTGTGCCACAATGGATTTGTCTTCCCCGCCAAGACTGACTGGCCCCCGAGTTTCTGCACCAATTGTAATACCTAATGGGCCTAGAACCTCAGCAATTGGATCTTTTAAAGTTTCTGGATCTAGCCCTTGGGCTACAATTGCCATATGTAAGTTAGTTTGATTTTATCTGTATTAGCTGCGACTTATAAATTTCAATTAAATAGTATTTTTGTAATTAACTGTATTTGTGATAAATGTGTTCCTTTTAGTTGAAACACCAGATTTTGCAGTTGGTCCTAGCTCAAATCTAGATGCTATTACTAGACACGATAGAAGATCAAGAAAGCGTACAGTTTCAGATATGTTGAATTTGATTCCATCACTTTAATGTTTAGAGCTCCAGTCAGGATTTAGTAAGAGAAGAAAAATCATGGATTCAAGATTCAATCATCAGACTTCATCTCAGGCACTCATTTCATTGGAGATGATTGGCAAAACTGAAGGTTACAGTTATGCAAGTCTAATTGCTGAAGCAAATAAAGGAAATGCACCTTCTAGTATCTATGTTTCAGCTCTTCTTCATGTGGTCAGGCACTACTCACTTTGTATCAAGCATGCTCGACTATCTAGCCATGGATGCACTTGACATTCCATATGTTGAAGAAGTGGGTCTAAGAAATGCATCCTCAAATTTATGGTTCCGACTCCCATTTGCAAGAGGCGATACATGGAAACACATGTGTCTGCAACTTGGTCGACTTGAAAGCATGTATTGGGATGTCAAAATAAATGACCAACACTTCAAGGACTTGTGGGAACTTCAGAAGGGAAGCAATAGTACTCCATGGGGTTCTGGTGTTCGTATTACCGGTACGTCTAATGTAGATTCTCATATCTGTTATGATCCGAAAGGTGTTGTTTTGAGTTATCATTCTATGGAGGCAGATAGCATCAAGAAGTTAGTGGCAGATATCCAAAGGCTCTCCAATGCTAGAATGTTTGCACTTGGAATGCGAAAAATGCTTGGAGTAAGACCAGATGAGAAACTAGAAGAAGACAGTGCAAACTCCGATGGTAAAGCAATAGCTGGAGCAAAAAGTGCTCTCTCGAGGCATCTAACAAATTTTCGGAACAGATGAGGAGGGCTTTTCGCATTGAGGCAGTTGGGCTCATGAGTTTGTGGTTTAGTTTTGGTTCAGGGGTACTTCCTTGCTTTGTTGTCGAGTGGGAGTCTGGTAAAGAGGAATGCACGATGCATGTTTCTCCTGACCAACTTTGGCCTCATACCAAGGTTAGTTTTTTGTTTGTCTTTGACTTTCTGTTCTTTTTTTCCCCCTAAATATTTAGTCTAATGGAAATCAACCTACTTCAATTATTTTTCTTTTTTCTTTTTTGAAATGTTACAGAGGTATTATTGTATATATACACTGCAACGTTGTTATATGGTAGTGTTAAACTTGTGATATGCTTCACAGTAGCCACATGTTAGCTACAGGTTAAGACAGTTGCAGTTAGAGTCAGTGAGGAAGCTGTTTATGGCCTAAGGTCTCCAAAATTCATCCAATAACCCTCTATTTTGGAGTATTTCTATAATATATATGACATGGTCCCTCAATTTTTCCAATATTCTTTTGGTTTTCCGATATTTCATGAGTATTTTTACAGTGTATATGGAATGACTATTCACATATTAATATTATATAATATCATCAGTGTGTACTTTGGCACCAAAAAAATATATATATAATATGTAAAAGCATTTTTTTTTTCAAATATAAAAATCATAGAGGTATTTTTTTCATTCATAGAGGTATTTCTTTTTAAATAAAGCAACTACTGTGAAAATAATATAACAAAAATGAGGATCAAGGTAAGTTGTAGTTTCCTAATCAGTTAGCTGAGCTACCTAAACAATGCAGCTCTCCTCCAAGAAGCCTACTTCTTTATCTCTCCATTTCCCAAATGACCTTTTGGATGCTGTCATTTGTGGCAAATTATACTCCAACGGGTGTGAATGATATAAACATCACTTTGGATAAAGTTATGCCAATGAACCTTATGTAGTAATGCCATTTTATTTAGATATTCTCACCCATTTGGGTTCACCAGGTAAGTTCAAACCAAATCTAGCCAGCCTTATCAGATTGTTTTTGGGTAGCTTTTGCCACTATATAAAATTAATTATCGCAGTTTCATGTGGTTACCACCCAATTTTAGATAGCTTTTGTCAATTTTGAATTTGCTAAGTGATGCAAAGTGCATAAAACTGTTATGACCCTATCACTATTATATATTTTTCAAAAAAATTCATAAGTTTGCAAGCTTTAAAGAAGATATTTCCTATTAAGATGGATTTATTTTTCTGTAGGTTGTTGAGTTTGCCCTGGCTTTGTAGGAAGCTGGGCGCTTTTCTGTTGTTTTTGGAATTTGTGCTTGCACCTGTTGCTACTGCTGCAACATCTGGTTTTTGAATCCCTACAATTGGTATTGGGACAAAGCCTTTCTGTATTGGCCAAGTTAATTGATTATTTAGCTCTCTCTACTACTCGTAATATTGAATTAGACTTGACTAGTTTGTGTTGTGTATAAACTTTTTGCTTTCATTTGTATATATAATTTGCTATCTGATCTTGTAATTTGCTTTTAAAGTACTAAAGTGGGCATTTTAGTGATATCATGTGTTCATATATTGAGTTTACTCATGTAATGAACTTTGAATTTGTTTTTCTTCTCTCTCTCTCTCTCTCTCTCTCTCTCTCTCTCTCTATGTATATATATATTAAAAATAACCTTCTACGACGTACAAATTATGTCGTGAAAAGTATAATAATTTATGACATGCAAGAAAATGCTGTAAAAGATTATATATGGCATACAAAGTATGTCAGAAATATATTCAAAATAACATTTTACGGCATACAAAATTATATCATGAAAAGTGTAATGATTTATGACATGCAAGAAAAATGTCATAAAAGATTATATACGTCATACATAGTATGCCATAAATATATTAAAATAACTTTCTACGGCATGCAAAATTATGCCATGGAAAGTATGATGATTTATGACATGACAAAAATGTCGTAAAAAATTATGTACGACATACAAAGTATGTCATTAATGTTTAATCTATTACTTTTTACAACTTTACTTGCATGCGGTAAATGACGCTTAACTTTCCACGGCATGTCATATAACGGCATTTATGTGCATACCGTGAAAGAGTTTTTTTTACGGCATGCATTGCAGACCGTAAAAATTCAAGTTTGTTGTAGTGATAACATACTTTCTTGGAAGCAAGATTGTCACAATAGCTGAGACATGAATAGGTTAATAGAAATCTTAAGATGGATCACATGCCATGCAAAACAATTAGCAACCTTTAATGGGATTTTAGTAATTTTTGTACATCTTTTCAAAATTCATCTTGACTAATATTGTATTTATCTTCAGTATGATAATGTCCATTCACAAATTAATAAAGGAGGTCCATTACAACCCAAAAATCACAATGTGTAGCATTTCACTTATGTCGTGTTTGGTTCAAAAATTTAGAAAGAGATATAGAAAAGAAAATTGAAAAAGAAAAAGTAAGTAAAATATAAATAAAATATATTTAAATTTCATTTACTTTTACACACCTTTTCTCTTTCCTTTTCCAAATCTCCCAACCAAACACAGTATTAGAGGTCAAGGATTTGATTTTTTTTTTTCTTCCTGTGAGAGCCGAAAAGTGGTTATACTTGAAACGACAAATAGAGCATCCAAACCCATCTAAGATGGGCCAAATAAAGCCAAAGCCCACAGAACTACGTCTTTGCCGAATAGACGTCCTGTGATAACCCTATCTTGTTTTAAGTTAATTAATCATGATTATGTTGTGAATATGTGATTAATTTGAATTTGGGTGTTAATTGCATGATTATATGTGATTTTGGCCTTATATTTGTTCATCGTAGGAAGATTTGTTCAACTTACTGATGTAAACTAAAAATTGAAGGCCTTATCGGCTACAGAAATTGAAATTGACTACGCCATTGTGATTAGCGTAATTTTTAGAGCTTACGGTGAAATTCAACTGAAAACTGATTCAAAACGAATTAATTAGTTCAAATTGAATTAATTAAGCACCATTGATTAGTTCTAATTAAGTGTGATTAGAGAAAGCCTATATACATGAGCTAAGTATGCTTAAGCTCACATTTTTTTTGAGCTCAAATCAGATTCTACACTCTAAAGAGAGAGGGTGAACCGAATTTACAGAGAGAGAGGAGCCATTCTTGAAGATTTTGCAAGAGAACTCAAGTTTTGGAAGGCTAGGCTCTAGAACTAGCTAAAATTGTGAAGATTGAAGCTCCTAGGTGAGTAATTGAGCATAAATTCATAAGTTTGAGTTTGTAATTTTGTGAATTCAAAGTTATATAGTAATCAAGAACAAGAATTAAGTTGAATCTGATGAATTTGAAATCATTATAAACATGCATGTAAAAGATTGCCATGAATTTGTGTATTTGAGCATGAAACATATGATCCATGTTGAATTTTGATTAAGATTCATGCTTACGATCATCTTTTGCATCACTTAAGTTGAGAATGGAAGTTATATTCCACATGCAAGCACAATGCATGGAGGTATAAGTTTTGGTTGCATGAATTTGAAATATTGGAAATAAGTTTGGATAAATTAAGTGTGCATATAATTAATTCATGGGAATTGAGCTTCATAATGTTATAAATTTAATATTTGTATCATGTTAGAAGATGTACAAGTGAATTATGAGTCATAAAAAGCTAGTTACATCAATTGGAATGCAAATTTGAAGCTCAAACAGAGTTCTGAAAACCCAGAATTCGACTTGTCCGCTCGAGCGAGGAAAGTCTCGCTCGAGCGTGAATTTGTAGCTCCCAGAAGTTTTGCAAAGATTGCACAGTGGCTCGAGCGGCCGAATCTGCGCTCAAGCGTACCCTGGTTTGCATGGCTCCTCTCTCGAGCGTCAATAGTCTCGCTCAAGCGTAAATTACAAGCAACCAGAACTTTTGCAGACCGAAAGGGTTCGCTCGAGCAGAGAGCCCTGTTTCGAAAACTTTGAAAAGGAGTTTTATGATTTGTTTTCCGTTCTCTTTCATTTCTAAGCACTCTTAGACATGTATTGAGCATTGTAAATGGACTAAGAAGATAAGAAAGAGGCCTAAAAGGAATAAATAAATTAAAGAGTAGATTGAATCGCTTGTGACCTAATGTGTTCTGAAATTTGTAGGGTCAAGCGCAAGGACAAATTATCAGGCAGATCACTGTAAGTAATATCTTAATAAAGATATGTTCAGGTACGTTATTTTCCACAACGTTACTTCTGCATCAGCCTTATGGATCTGTATTTTGAATTATGGATGAATAGTCTGAATGTTAGTCTTTCGCATAAGACTAATTGAATACAAATGTGATTATGATCATGGGTATGACATACACACGAATACGAATATGGAAATGAATGATGGGCCAAAGACCGTTTGACACGAATGATTGGGCCAAAGGCTGTTTGACAAGAATGATTGGGCCAAATGCCGTTTGACATGGATGATTGGGCCAAATGCCGTTTGACATGAATGATTAGACCAAAGGCCGTTTGACATGAATGAATGGGCCAAAGGCCGTTTGACAGGAATGATTGGGTCGAAGGCCGTTTGACACGAACGAATTGGGCTCGAGACTGTTTGATAAGAATGAATTGGGCCCGAGGCCGTTTGATATATTTGGCTTGAGGCCGTTTGATGTATTAGATGGAAACTTAAATGGGCCTATGGCCGTTTAATATGTTTGCTACAAATTTCATTCATGTAACTCCTTTATTTTGATTTTATTTACTGGGCTATCGCTCACTCTCATTTATATGTGTGTAGGTGAGCAAAGAGATGTTCAATCCCAGCCTCAGTGAAAGACATGAGAGAAGTCAAGTTTTTGTAGAGTCAGCTCGAATGTCTCATGCATGAGACTTGTTTTGCTTCTTTTGTTCTCTTTGTTACCTTGGTGAATATGTTGGATCACCATGTACATAAGCTTTTTGTTTGGCTGACTATATGTTTGAAAGTTCCTGGACATATAAGATGTTAATTTCATCTATATGTGTGAGTTATTATGGAATGTTTGTTTTACTATGTAAGCACAGCTCATCGGACAAAATTTTTGAGTTTGCTTCTGTTCGGCCCCATTATTGTTATAATGGCCTCGTTTGGGAAGTGGCTATTTTAGTAGGCTATTTGGCTTTTTGACTATTTTAGTGGTTATTTTAGTTTTTGTGTTTGGGAAGATGAGATGATTTTTTAGTTGAGTTGTTGTATTGAAAAATGTGTTAAAATGATGTTTTATTTAAAATGACAAATTTAACCCTAAAAATATTTTTTAAAAAATTGATTTCAAGGGGTAAATAAGTAAATTCAGCATTGATGTGGAAGTTTGACTGTTTGACAGTGTAGGCCGGCCCTACACTGTCACACAGCAGAGGCTATAATTTTTTATTTTTTTTTTTTTTTGAAAATCGGTAAAAAGGTTGCTACAGTGATAGATTTTTGGCTAATTTTCCAAAAGAGGCTGTACTAGCCTCAACCTCACGTTGCCAAACACCGCCAATATATGTTTGATTTCTATTTGAGGCCGTAGGTAATCCCATGATTACTGGCCGGTTATGACCTTAATCTATAAACGCGGGTTCGAGTCATGACAGAATAGTATCAGAGCACGAGTAATAACTCACACACTTGTCCAAATGAGCAATAAGTATCTAGAAAAGATCTTGGATGCATTCATGTGATAAGTATGAACTTGAAGACATCGAACATATGCTTAAATGCTTCGAAACAAATGACTATATGCTATATATTTTGTGAATTACTCGTATTGTGAATTATTTGAATACGTGTACTCCTTTGTATATGCGTGCTTGTGAACATTTTGTATAATGAATAATGCAAGTCTAATCTAATAATGGTAAGAACAAGAGGTGATGAAATAGAGGAGTCCTCTACTGCCAGAATGGATAGGATGGAAAGGTTGATACAGGATATGGTAGAAACATTGAGACAACAACAATAGTGGCAACAACAATGGCAACAGCCACACCCTCCACCTCCAGCACCACCTGTACCAGACCTACAGAATGATGACTGAACAATATCTCTCACCAAAGAGTTTAAGAAAATGAAATCGCCACAGTTTCATGGGGGATTGGATCCATTGAAAGCTAAAGCATGGGTCCTCAGCATAGAGAAACTGTTTGAGGTATTTCCTTGTCTTGAAACCCAGAAGGTGTTGCTAGCCACCTTTACTCTTGAAGATGAGGTAAGAAAATGGTGGATGTTAATACGTGAAAACAATAAAGATATTGGTTAGGCACGATTTTTGGAGATTTTCTACGACAAATACTTTCCACAATGTGTCCGTGACAAGGAAGTGTCAGAGTTTATAGGAGTTAAGCAAGATAGTATGACCGTAACTGAGTATGAGGCCAAGTTTACTGAATTGGCTAGATTTGCACCACATATGGTCGATACCGACTACAAGAAAGCGAGACATTTTGAAGGAGGGCTTCGAGATGATATCTTAGAGAAGGTGAATGTACTCAAGCTAGAAACCTATACCGAAATGTTAGACCGGGCCATAATATCAGAAGCTAATATAGCCAGACAGGCCAAATCATCAACCTCCTAGAAAAGTAGTAAAAGACAGGGCTTCTTTTCAAAGAAGAGATTTTCAAAGAAGCAGAGTACGGGCTCCTCAAGTACATCAAATTCATCCAAAAACACATCTCCAATGTGCAACCAGTGTGGTAAAAGGCATCGTGGGGTTTGTTACGGTATATCAGGGGCCTGTTTTAAGTGTGGTAAGACAAGGCACATGGCCAGGGATTGTAATCAAAGCAGTAGGAAGATAGCTGCTAGCTCAATTGCATCGATCCCAAAACCGGGAAACACTACAAGGCCTACTTCCACCAAAGATACCATGAAACATGGAAGAGTCTTTGCACTTGTTCCGGGTGATACATGGAACGCAGAAGCCATCGTTTCAGGTACTTTCTCTATATGTAATTAGGATGCATTTGTGTTAATTGACTCCGGATCAACGCACTCCTTTGTAACATATGCATTTGCAACTAGATTGAGTAGACCTCTAGAGTCATTGCCATATTTGTTATGTGTATCTGCTCCATCTAGGGAATCTATGTTGTATACATCTGTGTGTCGATTTTGTGATATGCGTGTCGGGAATGCTACCTTGTATGTGGATCTGTTACCTCTGGACTTTAGACATTTTGATGTAATTCTAGGCATGGACTGGTTATCTAAATACTATGCCACCATTGATTGTGTAACGAAACAAGTTGTATTTAGACCACCAGGACAGGAAGAAATTGTGTTTGTGGGCAACGAGGTAGTGCCTCCACCTTATTTGATATCTGCAATGAAGGCATGCAAATTAATCAGGAAAGGGTGCCAGGGTTATTTATGTTGTGTATTGTCCGAACAATTTGTGAATGTTGAATTAAATAGTATCCCTATTGTTAACAAGTTTCCAGATGTGTTCCCAGATGAACTGCCAGGAGAATTGGTTGACAGGGAGATAAACTTTACTATTGATATTGTGCTAGGCACTCAGCCTATTTCAAAAAACCCTTACAGAATGGCTACTGCTGAAATGAAAGAATTGAAGGAACAGTTGCAAGACCTACTGGATAAAGGGTTTATTCAACCGAGCACTTCACCGTGGGGTGCACCGGTGTTATTTGTGAAAAAGAAAGATGGAACCTTACGCCGGTGTATTGACTATCAAGAACTAAACAAGGTGACAATAAAGAATAAATATCTCTTACCTCGTATTGATGACTTGTTTGACCAGTTGCAGGGATCACAAGTGTTTTCCAAAATTGATTTGAGATCCGGGTACCACCAGTTGAAGTTAAAAGCAGAGGATATTGAAAAAATTACATTTCAGACAAGATATGGCCATTATGAATTTCTTGTTATGCCATTTGGGGTGACTAATGCTCTTGCAGCATTTATGGACCTAATGAACCGAATTTTTAAGACTTACCTTGATGATTTTGTTTTGGTTTTTATTGATGATATCTTGATATATTCAAAGAGTAGACTTCAACATGAATACCACTTGAGAACTGTCTTGCAAACACTTAGAGAAAAGAAATTATTTGCCAAACTAAAAAAATGTGAATTTTGGTTGGATGAAGTTATTTTCTTAGGGCATGTTATCAACAAGGAGGGGATTTCAGTAGATCCACAGAAGATAGAGGCAATTGTGAATTGGCCTACTCCAACGAATATAACAGAAGTCCGTAGTTTCATGGGTCTGGTCGGATATTACAGGTGGTTTGTAAAGGATTTTTCAAAAATAGTTGTACCACTTACCCAACTTATACGCAAAGGACAGCCATTTGAGTGGACTGACGAAAGAGAGTCTGCCTTTCAGGAATTGAAGACAAGACTAGCCACTGCACCAGTTTTGACATTGTCCTTAGCTATGGAAAACTTTGTGATATATAGTGATGCTTCTTATAAAGGTTTGGGCTATGTACTAATGCAGAATGGAAGGGCGATCGCCTATGCCTCTTGTCAATTAAGACCGCATGAAAAGACCTACCTGACACATGACTTGGAACTAGCTGCAATGGTGTTTGCTTTGAAAATTTGGCGGCACTACCTGTATGGGGCGAAATGTGAAGTTTACATGAATCATAAAAGTTTGAAGTACTTCTTTACCCAGAAGGAATTGAATATCCAGCAAAGGAGATGGCTTGAACTAATAAAGGATTATGATCTTTAGATTCAGTATCATCCTAGGAAAGCCAATATAGTTGTTGATGCCTTGAGCAGAAAATCAACAGGGAATCTAGCTTGCTTACTGAACAGAAGGAAATTTTGCTAGATTTTGAGAGAACCGAGATTGAAGTCATGTTGTATAAACAAGCTGGGTTGGTAGCTGCCATTTCAGTTGAACCAGCAATAATTAATGAAGTTAAGCAAAGGCAAAAAAAGGATGATTCCTCAAGAAAATAATTGATGAATTTGAGGCAAATCCGAAACCAGTATTGACATGAAGTGTTGAGATTTCAAAACTGAATGTGTGTCCCAAACGTTTCGGAACTAAAGAAAAGAATTCTTGATGAAGCTCACAAGTTAAATATTTGCTATGCACTCGAGTAACAACAAAATGTATCGGGTCATAAGGCAAAGTTATTGGTGGCCCAAAATAAAGAAAAAAATTGCAGAATATGTGTCCTAGTGCCTTCAATGTCAGCAAGTTAAAACTGAACACCAAAAACCAAGTGGCCTACTCCAACCTCTCCCTATTCCGGAATGGAAGTGGGAGCATGTGACCATGGACTTTGTTGTTGGCCTACCTTAAACTCCTAGAGGTATGGATTCTATTTGGGTTATAGTTGATACACTGACTAAATCTGCACATTTTCTACCTGTTAGAACTACATTTGATGCTTATAGATTGGCTACTATATATGTTGATGAAATTGTTCGCCTACATGGGGTTCCGGTGTCCATTGTCTCGGATAGAGATCCGAAATTTATATCTAGATTGTGAAAAAGTTTGCAAAGAGCTATGGGAACAAAATTGAGATTCAGTGCTATATTTCATCCACAAACAGATGAACAATCAGAACGGACCATACAGACCTTGGAGGGCATGCTCAGAATGTGTGCTTCAGATTTTCAAGGGAGTTGGGAGGATTATTTGCCACTAGTAGAGTTTGCATTCAATAACAGCTTCCACTCTAGCATCAGTATGGCACCATATGAAGCTTTGTACGGTAAAAAGTGTAGATCACCAATTTGTTGGACAGAGATTGGAAATAGGGCTTTACTTGGGCCCGAAATTGTGCAAGATACTTTTGCGAAAATTAAAATCATTCAACAAAGGCTCAAAATAGCATAGAGTCGGCAAAAGAATTATGTGGATGTTCGAAGAAAACCTCTTGATTATGAGGTTGGCGACCATGTGTTTATTCGTGTGATTCCGATGAAGGGCCAGTTAAGGTTCAGTAAGAAAGGAAAATTGTTACCCCGCTATATTGGGTCGTTTCAAATTCTAGAAAGGCTTGATCCAGTTGCTTATAAGGTTGCTTTACCACCAAGATTCGAACAAATGCATAATGTGTTTCATGTATCGATGCTGAGGGGTTATCTTCGAGATCCATTTCATGTGATTGATTACCACCAGATAGCTTTCGATGAAAATATGGAATACGAAGAATGGCCAGAATGAATCATTGACCGACAAGTGAAACAGTTGAGAAATAAGTCCATCCCAATGGTAAAGGTAGAACGGAAAGAACACTATGGGAAGGACGCTACATGGGAAAAAGAGAATGAGATGCGACTACGCTACCTACACTTCTTTCCGAACGGAGATAAAATAAGTTTGGAGGACCAAACTTCCTAAAGGGGGGAAGATTGTGATAACCCTGTCTTGTGTTAAGTTAATTAATCATGATTATGTTACGAATATGTGATTAATTTGAATTTGGGCGTTAATTGCATGATTATATGTGATTTTGGCCTTATATATGTTCACCGTAGGAAGATCTGTTTAACTTACTGTTGTAAACTGAAAATTGAAGGCCTTATCGGCCACAGAAACCGAAATTGACAACGCCATTGTGATTAGCGTAATTTTTAGAGCTTACAATGAAATTCAATTAAAAACTGATTCAGAACGAATTAATTAGTTTAAGCATCATTGATTAGTTCTAATTAAGTGTGATTAGGGAAAGCCTATATAAATGAGCTAAGTATGCTTAAGCTCATATTTTTTTTTGAGCTCAAATCAGATTCTACACTCTAGAGAGAGAGGGTGAACCGAATTTAGAGAGAGAGGGGGGGAGCCATTCTTGAAAATTTTGCAAGAGAACTCAAGTTTTGGAAGGCTAGGCTCTAGAACTAGCTAAAATTGTGAAGATTGAAGCTCCTAGGTGAGTAATTGAGCATAAATTCATGAGTTTGAGTTTATAATTTTGTGAATTCAAAGTTATATGGTAATCAAGAACAAGAATTAAGTTGAATTTGATGAATTTGAAGTCATTATAAATATGCATGTAAAAGATTGCCATGAATTTGTGTATTTGAGCATGAAACATATGATCCATGTTGAATTTTGATTAAGATTCATACTTTTGATCATCTTTTGCATCACTTAAGTTGAGAATGGAAATTATATTCCACATGCAAGCACAATTCATGGAGGTATAAGTTTTGGTTGCATGAATTTCAAGTATTGGAAATAAGTTTGGTATAAATTCAGTATGCATGTAATTAATTCATGGGAATTATGAGTCATAACAAGCAAGTTACATCAATTGGAATGCAAATTTGAAGCTCAAACAGAGTTCTGGAAAACCCAGAATTCAACTTGTCCGCTCGAGCGAGGAAAGCCTTGTTCGAGCGTGAATTTGTAACTCCCAGAAGTTTTGCAGAGATTACACAGTGGCTCAAGCGGCCGAATCTGAGCTCGAGCGTACCCTGCTTTGCATGACTCCTCGCTCGAGCGTCAATAGTCTCGCTCGAGCGTAAATTACAAGCAACCAGAACTTTTGGAGACCGAAGGGGTCCGCTCGAGTGACCAAATCTGCGCTCGAGCGGAGAGCCCTGTTTCAAAAACTTTGAAAATGAGTTTTATGATTTGTTTTCCGCTCTCTTTCATTTCTAAGCACTCTTAGACATGCATTGAACATTGTAAATGGACTAAGAAGATAAGAAAGAGGCCTAAAAGGAATAAATAAATGAAAGCGTAGATTGAATCGCTTGTGACCCAATGTGTTATGAAATGTGTAGGGTCATGCGCAAGGACAAATCATCCGGTAGATCACTATGAGTAAAATCTTAATAAAGATATGTTCAAGTACGTTATTTTCCACAACGTTACTTCTGTATAAGCCTTATGGATCTGTATTTTGAATTATGGATGAATAGTCTAAATGTTAGTCTTTTGCATAAAACAAATTGAATACAAATGTGTTTATGATCATGGGTATGACACACACATGAATGTGAATATGGAAATGAATGATGGACCAAAGACCGTTTGATATGGATGATTGGGCCAAAGGCCGTTTGATATGGATGATTGGGCCAAAGGCCATTTGACATAGATGATTAGGCCAAAGGCCGTTTGACATGAATGATTGGACCGAAGGCCATTTGACACGAACGGATTGGGCCCGACACCGTTTGATAAGAATGAATTGGGCCTGAGACTGTTTGAGTTATTAGTTGGAAACTTAAATGGGCCTATGGCCGTTTGATACGTTTGCTACAAATTTCATTCATGTAACTCCTTTATTTTGATATTATTCACTAGGCTATCGTTCACTCTCATTTATATGTGTGTAGGTGAGCAAAGAAATGTTCAATCCCAGCCTCAGTGAAAGACATGAGAGAAGTCAAGTTTTTGTAAAGCCAGCCTGAACGTCTCACGCATGAGACTTGTTTTGCTTCTTTTGTTTTCTCTTTGTTACCTTGGTGAATATGTTGGATCACCATATACATAAGCTTTTTGTTTGGCTGACTATATGTTTGAAAGTTCCTGAACATGTAAGATGTTAATTTCGTCTATATGTGTGAGTTATTATGGAATGTTTGTTTTACCATGTAAGCATAGCTCATCGGACAAAATTTTTGAGTTTGCTTCCGTTTGGCCCCATTATTGTTATAAAATATGTTTAATTTCTATTTGAGGCTGTAGGTAATCCCATGATTACTAGCCGGTTATGACCTTAATCTATAGGGACGGGTTCGAGTCATCACACGTGCGAATAAATGTGAAAAAATCAGTGAGCGCCGCATTGTGGGTACTTGTGCCGAACAACAAAGCCGAATGTGTCGGGCCAGTCGGCATGACCCCATTAGATGGGACTAGACTGTCCCTTTCAAAGAAGTATAGTAGAAGGATAGGCCCTGACAGAATGATGATAAAAGGCTAAGCTGTATGGAGTAAAGATCGAGGAGAGTGACTTTATAAAAGGAGGAGGAAGGCTAGAGAAACAGGTATGTGAAATAGAACCTTGAACCTGAAGAAATCATAAAACACCAATCTTTCTACATAGACCAACATACCTATCGAAGTGCTAATTCTGGCACCACCATCCGAAATTTTATTTCCATTTCAGGTGACAGCTGTGAAGATCCTACAAGAGCTTATTTGGATAGAAGGAACATTCCATAATCACTTCCTCACACTTCCCAAACTACAATCTCCAATGTATTACAAAAATAAAAAGAGAAAACTTGACTAAAAAATATTTCAAAACCTCCATATGTACAGTCTAATAAAATTGAAATGGTGCAAAAAAGAGAAAATCACCTTGTGTATGATTTGTGGAAACCATCATCTAATTTTTACTTTTAACTTTTGGCAGACACCAAAAATTTATACCAAGTCATTTGTGTTAGTAAGTGGGCATTTTTGCCAAGTTAACCGGGAATTTTTTTATTGCTAAATAGAAAATAAATTTAGAGCTTAAATTTGGGTGTTGAGTTTGACTGACCTTTAAGAATTTAATATTCTTTTACTACGCATCCTACTCTTTTTACGGTGATCGTAATCACAATTAACGTGTGCTAAGAGCACGAATTTACTCTCATTATTCAAAATTAGTAAATCGCAACTATGTGGGGGTGGTGGAGGTTTGTGGTGCCCTGCCCCTGCTCCAAATCATATTGGGGGCAGAGGTGGTCGAGGCACAATGGAACTAGGATGAAGCGGGAATGGGGTAATTTTGTAACCTTAATAAAAATGAGAGATGATATACTATATTTTGAAAAATATTTGATAAATAACAATTAAAATATGTAAGATGAAAGATGAAAAAGTGGTATTATTACTGTTTTAATATTATCATATTGGGTAAATTATAAATACACTTCTTAAGGTTTATTTAAAATACAAATTGCCCCCTTGCGGCTCTGTAAATTACATCTCGCCCCTTAAAATTTCTAATTTTATAACAAATGGCACATTTTATTAATAAACCATCAAATTAATTAACAACTTTTAATGATGTCACAAATTTATTTCAATTAATAATTTAAATAATTTTATTATTGTATACGAGAGCAGTTAGAAATTTTATTTTTCAATTAATTATGTTAAATAAAAAATTCTAGTAAGGGAGTATTTGTAATTTTCCAAACTATAAGGGCAATCCATATTTTAAGCAAATCTCAGAGGGTATATTTGTAATTTTTCCTAATTAATTATAGCTAAGTATTAAGGGCACTCGGGTCAAAAGTCTAAAATTAAATTTTCCTTATCCATAGGTCCACGTGCTAAACAATAATGTCCATAAGGATAAACTCTTACAAAATGACCAAACTACCTCTCCATATCTTGCGTTCCTCCCAAGCGTGGATTTATTTCACCCTCTCATATCTCACATCTTAGTCTCTCTCTCTCTCTCTCTCTCTCTCTCTCTCTCTCTCTCTTCCCTTTCTTGCGTCTTTATCTTCGCTATCGAGCCACTACTCTGACACCACCGACGCTACGACTCCTCTGCCACTACTACTCATCGCTCTTTTGTTGTATCCAATCCTTCATCCGCGTCGGCAACTGTAGGTGTACCCAAGCGGGCCCAACAATTCAGACTTCTGATCTCCTGATCTAGTCTCATAGTGCAATGTGAACAAAAAATAAGAGTCCAAATCTGGTAACTTTTATAGAAAATCCATTTATTGCAAAATATGCTAGAAATGGACTACATACTAGATCTCAGGGCCACCACCTAATCTTTTGGGAAAATTAGAAAACTCATAACTCATGCCAAAGGCCACTGTCCGTCATAATTAGAGATGTCTCAGTTCGGGACCTTAGGTATGAGAGAGAAAGGTCATGAATTGAGCACCCCACTCACCTGATCAAAAGATCGGCCTCTACTAAACCATGATATGAGTTTTATAAACATTATATGATCGTGTTCTGATTATTTATTAATGCTACAAATTACTATGTGAAACAATCAAGTACAGATTTTGTCATTTATTTTGGTATGCCTTGATTTCATGCATTTTGAAAGAGCCTTTTCGTACAAACTCAGAAAGCATAATAATCAACCACATTCCAATACGAGCAACATAACCTCCATCTACTAGCATTCAAACAGATATCTCATTTAAGCACTTAGTCTCATGGTATAGCAACAGATATAATAAGGAACACACACATGCAATATGCTAAAACTGAAAATTCTCACCTAATACTCCGAGGTAAGTTCTAAGAAATGTTTCAATATATACATATGCATGATCCTATATACAATCGACTAATGTAGTATATACACGGCATGCATCTAGAAGTCCAGATACTAAGATATGACATAAATATCATCTCAAGGCATGGAACAATGCATGTATTCAACTTTGAAAACAATAAATTCCACAAATGTGAGTGAACCAAACTTGGATGCATGAAAAATGGATACAATATACAGGCAGAATAAAATAAACTATGATGCAATACAACATATATGAAAAGCAAGTAAATAAAAGAAATAGAAAGATGTGGGGTTGGAAGTTATTACAACAATTCGAATAAGAAATGAGGTGTGTGTGTGTTTGTGTGTGTGTGTGTATGAGAGAGAGAGAGAGAGAGAGAGATTATTATAACACTTTTAGTAAATAATAACAGAAAAGAAAGAGGACTAAAGAAATTATTACAACAATGAATTAATTCAGCCAAGTTACAGCTGAATCTAATAAATCATACTATACAATTAAAATAAACCATCCAGCAGCTCCAGAACTACCTAAGGGAGCACTCCCTATAAACTGCTTGCTCTGTTCTTGAGAGGAGGCATCTGGCCAGACATAGGACAAGCCGGCCGAACAAGAAAGTAGCCGGCCAAATTCTTCTTGCGATTGAGATTTAGGTCAGTGCAGAAAGTCCAGAACAAAAGCTAAGAGCATTTAAGGAATGCTCATCCCTTCTGCCTCACACACACACACACACACACACACACACACACACACACACAGAAAACACTTAAGGAAGAGGTAGATGGGTCTCAACCCTTAAAAATAGTATATAATAGATATGTACAACAAATATTTTGCAATAAATTAACAATTAAATGAATCAAAATCGAGAACAAATTCAAGCCCAAGAAATGGATAGGAACCTACATCTTCTCTTTGTAAATAAGGGCAAATTAATATCCAAATTCATCTTATTAAGTGGTAGATTAATGCAAATCATTTCTTGGTGGAAGCTTTGCTTATTAAAAATAGGGATTCATCGAATTTATTGAAAACTCCTCATCTAGTCATAGAACAAGGATGGTTACACGCCTTTCTATGTTCACAAATGATTCAAAGGAGAGGTTTCAACTTCCTTTGACCCAAAATCTCTTGTTTCACTTCCAAAATATTCAATGAGAAGGTAAGGCACAACTTCTCAACATCAAATCCCATGGATTACCCAAGCAAACCTATGAAACAACCCCTAGCACTCATTGATATTGAATAAGGAATTGAAACACATGGATTGATACACTTGAGAGATAGGATAGATGAAGAGAATGAGTGTAACAATAAGAAAAGCTACTTATTGAACTTGTGAATGGATGGCTAATGGTTACTTCCAAACCCATCCACAAAGGTCCAAGGTATACAAGAACTTGATGTTAAAGCCAAGGAAAGTAAGAAAGCAAAAAAAAAAGCTATCAACTCGATAGATGGGTGGCTAAATCCTAGTTCCCTCTACATCCATGAGAACTTGTTACATCTCTATAATAATTACATAGTGCAAACAAAGCTTGAAATGAAGAAATGAAGAGGGAAAGATATGAAAAGGTTCAAAAGTTATACCTTTTGAAAGAGGGTGAATTTCTTTATTGCCAAACTATTTCCTAACACCCTCAAAGGTCTTGAATAAGTTCAAGAATCCTTAGCAAGGAGCTCCAAGGTAAGGTTTAATGGTGTTTAGCTTATGGGTGTATGAGAAATGAAGGTGGAGAAGTTGTAAGCTTTTGAGTTCAAGGTCTAGCCTTTGAGAAATGATATTTCAACCTCTTAGAAAATATTTCCAACCTTAATTTTAGCTTTAATGGAGTTTAAGGTGGTGTATGAGTGAAGAAGTAGCGAAGAAAAGGGAGAAGTAGGTTGAAGATGGAGTGCAGGCATAAACAATTTTGGAACCCCTTGAAATGAAAAAGGAGAGGTGTATTTATAGACTTTTGTGGCAAAGAAAACATCTGAGATATTTGCAGAGGAAACCCAAAGGAAAAATATCTAAGATATTTGTGTAAAATTTGAAGAAAATGCCGAATTTCTCAAAATTGCTCTGTTTCCAGAAAAAATCATCCGACCAGACAAAAAAGGGTCCGACCAGACAAAAAAGTGTTTAGCCAGATAGTTTTTCAAAGGAAAAAATAGGATTTTTTTTTCTAAAAAATTCTCATTCCTTCCACTCATTTTCACTTTGTGCTTGCTCAATTTACTAAATAAATATAACACTTGAATTTTGAAAATGCAAGCCTCGGAACTTTTGTAGAAATGTTTGAAAAGGGATTTTAGAGGATCTCAAATACTTTGGCCAAAATAGGTGCAAGGTTGAGATTAAAGCTTGAACCTAGCTCTTTTGTTGAGAAATTCGTAAAATAGCACATTTTAACTTTCATCATCGGGTGTTTGGAAAAAAGAGCCCAAGTCTTGAGACTGGTCAAAATGGGATGTCTATAGCGACCACCACACCTCTATATCTCATCTCTCTCTCTCTCTCTCTCTCTCTCTCTCTCTCTCTCTCTCTCATACACACACACACACACACAAGGATGAGCATGGTCCAGATTGGTCCGGATTAGGATAAAACCAGGACCAATCCGTTATTTATGATTCTTGAAAACTTGGAACCAATCCAATTTGTTTAAATCATGAAACCAATTCAAACCAATCCATTAAAACACAGATTAGATCGGTTTAGGACCACGGATTCACATAATTAAATAACAAAAAAAATATAATATTTTAATTTCATAAAAATATAAACATAGTATCATATTAGTTCCACAATAGCAACATGTCTTTCTATAATAGCGACATACTGTTGTAGAATTTAAACAATCATAAGAAAACTAGTTTTACCATAAATATTTAGACCATTACAAATTAAAACTAAAAACTAACAAACAAAAGCAATAAAAGAAGATGTTATACAGGTCTAGGTTTGGGTATAGGCTATATATGGAATAAGAGAAAATACTATGCCGGGAGGGTGTATAATATAAATATAGGTTATTTGTATACGTTCCGGATTGGTTTCAATCCGAAACCATGTACTTCAATCTGGAACCGATCCGTGAACTACGGATTTTTTATTTTTCAATCCCGAACTGAACCACAAATTCAAAAAACCAATCCAAACCCACCGGATTGGACTGAACTGGATCGGATTATGAATTTTACGGATTCCTTACTCAGTCTCACTCTATCTCTCACACACACACGCGCGCGCGCGCTTGCGTCTAGATCTAAGAAAAGGCTACCGTCGACACACACACACATCTACGTCTAGATTTAAGAAAAGGCTACCGTCGACATCTTCCTCATTTCCTCAAGAACCCGGCACAGCTCTGCTGCCGTGCTACGATGTTAAATGACGAAGCTTCTTCTAATGTCATTGAACCACTACCGCTGACCCATGGGGGCTGAGCCACCACCATCACCATCGAAATCGCCTCCACTCCCTTCTTTGCTTCTCTCTATGCTCCATCATCGCCGCCGCTGTCTTCTATCTTCCTCCTCCGCCGATCTCCTCCTCATCTCTGCTCTAACTCGTCATCCTCTCTCTCATTTTCGCGTCGACTACCCTAAGCGTAACCATACATCCGCCTACCCTAACCCTAGATCTAGGACACCGCCGTGGTCTAACAATGAAGATGAAGACGAAAATAAACCTTCAACTACCGATCTATTGTCCTCAGTTTTGCCTCCACCATTACACTCCAACACCTTGTTTTCCTCATATCCACCATTCATTACAGCAATTTCACACTGATCATCTGATTTTAACCTGATCTAGTTTTGTACGGGTCCGAATCTGAAAATGATTAAGAAAGACATTTAGACCGGTGACCTCAGAATGACTGATGATTTCCCCCGTCGTGCCTCTATCTTTCTCTAACTTTTTCTTTTCTCTAAACCATCCTCCTCTCTCTCTCTCTCTCTCTCTCTCTCTCTCTCTCTAGATTTGGAATTTCAGATTACTTGTGCTTGACTAATTCTTGTGGAGAGCATCAGAAAGATTAAGCAAAGAAGACTCAGATCTACACATATATGAGATTAGGATTTCTTCTTCTTGTTGTTGTTGTTGTTTTGTTGTTATTGTTGATGATAAAACAGATTGCATAGATAGGGGAGAGAGATAGAGAGAGGAAGAGGGAGAGATATTTGAATAGATAGAATTTTTTTAAATAGATAAAATTTGGACATAAAATTTAGACAGATAGAAAATTTACATAGAAAAATTTGAATAGATGGCAAATTTACAAAGAAAAAAATTGAATAAATAGGCAAAAAAAATTGAATAGATAGAAAAAATTTTGAACAAATGGACAAAAAATTTGAACATATAGATATAAATTTAAATAGATAGTCAACGAAAAGTCAAACAGATACAAAAAGTCAAGGGGTGAAATTGGAAAAAAAAAATATTTTTCAGAACTTCTCACCAAATTATTTCACAAAATATGGATCTCTCATTAGCAAAAAAATCTCTTGGACTTAATTCCTTAAACACTTTTTAAATTAGATTTATCACTAATTTTCTCAAGTATTAAGTAATTTTACATGGAAATGAGAAATTTGTTAGAAATGTAATAAATAAATAAAATTCCGAAAGGAAAAATCTAAAAAAGAAGAAATTGAAATACCTTAAAGCTGTGTTTGGATATGCCTTTAAAGCCCAAACAAAATCAAAATCCAACATGAAAAGGACCTTGAACGACAATAGAGCAACAGCTAGAGAGCTTAAGTGGAAATGCCTTTAAAGCTGTGTTTGGATATTTTCAAAAAATGAAATCAGTTACACACATATTTTTTCGAGATAGTGTTTGAGGTGGGCTGAAAAATATTGCCTTGCTCCTCTTGAAAGATGGATAATTTAATTCCTACCCACAGCAAAGAAAAAAAGCTCCAGCGGGATTGTACACTAGGTGAACCCTCCGAACATTAAGTTAGTCCTTTGAAAACTCTTACTAAAATTCAACGCAATATCTTTCTTAGAGTTATTTCAGAAAGATAGTTAAAAGTTAATTTTTTGATTTTTTTAACTTTTTTTATTATTTTATGTAAAAAATAATATAACCTAAAATAAATTAAAAATAAACTTTTAACTTGTTTATATATGTTACCAAAACAACCCTTAATTGTTTCTTACTTACCCTTCCTTCAAGCATGCATCTCTTATTTATAGGATCTCTCACCACCTCATTATTATCCTTTTTCTAGCTTTGTCATGTCAATTCCACTTTTTCCTTTATGATGGGACGTTTGCTTTGCCTGAAATGAATAATACTTGGTAGCCTGAAATTAACTGGCTCGAAATTGGCTTGAAACCCAAAACGACGTCGTTTTGGGTTTCTCTTTTTCTTTTTCTTTTTTTTCCTTTTCTTGCTTTTGAATACAGAGGGAAGAGAAGAGGAGAGAGAGAGAGAAGAAGGGGAAAAGATGGAGACAGTGCTGGCTTCGACGGTGATGGCGGTGATCGCCAGTGGGTATCGCCGATCGCCATTCTACTTTTTTTCTTTTTTGTTTTTTTTCCCCCTAGTGGATCTGGATCTAAAAATGAAAGGAAAAAAAATTAAATTTGTTGGCTAATGATGATGTGTTGATAAAGATGTTGTTGATTTTTTTATTTTTATTTTTTTTCTAGTGGATCTAGATCTGAAGATGAGGGGGGGAAAAAAATTTGTTGGCTGTTGATGACGTGTTGATGATGATGATGATGTTGATGAAGATGTTGTTGATGATGATGATGTGTTCAGCTATAGCTGCTCCCTCTTCTCTTTTCTTCTTCTTCTTCTTCTGCTTCTGCTTCTTTTTCATCTTCATCTTCAAAACAGCGAAAAAGAAAGAAGAAAAAAAATAAAAAATTCCAAAACGACGTCGTTTTGGATTCGGGGCAAATTCGAGCTCGGAAATTTCGGGCTACGTATCAGAACTGGCCTAAAATAGTGCTTTCACTTTTCTTCCCTTGGCGTTATCAATTTGCTCAGCATGGATGCTCTCGGCACGTTGCCTCTCGGCAAACACGTATTGGCCAACAGAAGAAGATTTTTCTTGGTTACTACAGTATTCATTAATCATTCAATCGCGCTACGTAGTTTGAATTTTCTGTGGTTCGAGTGGTCCAAAATCCCAAAACAATGTCGTTTTGGCCTCTCTTTTTTTTCCTTTTTTTCTTTTTTTTCTTTTCTTCATCCTTTCCGTGAGTTGAAGCAAAGAAGAAAGAAGAAGGAAGAAGAAAGAAGAAAGAAGAAGAAGAAGACACAACATCATCAATAACCAACAAATCATCATCAACACAACATCATCATCATCATCAACACATCATCAAAATAGCATCATCGTCATCAATAACCAACAAATCATCATCAACACAGCATCATCATCATCATCAACACATCATCATCAACAAATCAAACTCCCCCCCCCCTCCCACACACATCTGGAAAATAACCCCCTCCCCCCCCCTCCCCCCACAGATCTAGAAGCCAAATCGATGAAACACACACATACACACACACGGTGGCGACGGAGTGGAAGAGAAAGAGGCGACGACGGTGACGACGTGAGAAGATCGGCTTTTCTTCTCTCTTCTCTCTTCTCTCTTTCTTCTCTCTTCTCTCTCTCTTTCTTCCTCCTTCTGTTTCGTTTCACAAATAAAAGAGGGGGAAAAAAAAATTAAAACGGCGTCGTTTTAAATTCGTGCCATTCGAGCCTGAAGGCTTTCGAGCTCTTAAGCATTTCTCTTAGTCATTTTCTCATTTTTATTTGTCTACTTGTATAAAACCCAAACACAATCATTTTCTCATTCTCATTTTTTTACTTGTCTAAAATTCAAACACAACATAAGAGTAATCGATACGGATTACTCGTTGCAACTTGTTGGGACTACTTATAGTTTATTTATTTTTTTGTCTATAGACTATAAACATTAACAGGCTATGCAAGTCATCTCATATAAGTAAATCTGGTTATCCCCCACTAAAATATCATTTGGAAATTTTAATATTTTTTTCACTGCATTTGCTTTTCTTTTCTTTTCTTTTCTTTTCTTTTTTTTTTTTTGTCTTTATTTATTTATTTATTTATTGTAGTTAATAGTTTTGTTAACTATAGATTCGTCTTGAGAAATTTTGGTATCTATAGATTCGTTGCATTTTTATGGCATAGATTCGTCTCATACCAACATTAAAGGTGCAGCTAAAAAAATACTTCACAAAAGAGAAAAAAAATTTGCAAAAATTGCAACAAAAAAAAAGGTCAAAAAAACCTTAAATAAGTTGGTTTGTCAAATGCACTTGGGTGTATTTTGGGACTTGACTTTTTTAGTATTTTTTTAACTTTATTTATGAAATGAAATTTTTTTAATGCGGTTGAAAATGATTTTTTTAAATTATATAAAAAAATATGAATAATTGATGGGTATAACTTGGCTTTTTTTAAATTTTTTTAACTTTCTTTTTGTGTGTGGTTTTTTTAGTTTTTTTTTTAAAAAAAAAAAGAAAGAAAAAAAAAGAAAAAGAAAAAGAAAAACTAGCTTCACTAAATGACAAAAAAATGTTATGTGAGCATTTCCCTACCAATAGACGTGTGCATAGTGCGATTCGGACAGTTTACGAAGTTAAATTACAAACTAAATTGTGAATGGCAGATTGTCAAATAATTAAATTGCGGTTTGGGCTATTTGGATAGATTTTAATTTGTTAATTGATTGAAAAATATTTCTAAATAATTATCAAATATTTACATAATATGTAACATTAATTTGCATAATATTGTTCATATATATAACACAAATTAATTTTATATAATATTTTTCATATGTGTAACTATTAATTTATAATAAATTTTACATTTCAAATGTCTGTTATACTTATTTTTATTTTAATATTTCATAGATCAAGAAAAATAAATATGTATTAATTATAATAGAACAGAACCCCACCCTTACACTTGTTTTTATTTTAATATTTCATAGGTCAAGGAAAAAAAATAAAAAAAAATAAAAAATAAATAAAAAAATAAAAATAAAAATTCCAACTCCAAGTGACAGCAGTAGTAGAAGAATAATTTGTAGTAATAAAATATACAGAAGTCTGAAAATGATGTGTAGATTGCAATTTGCAGGTCAACTGACTCAGTGGACTGACAGTGTCTAAGTGATGTCAACTGAGTTGGAAGTTTACAGGCCGACCGAGTCAGAGGACTGAGTCACATGAGATTCATATCATTTGAGGTGCTACATTATGGAATTTACAACTTGGGTGGGTCAATCCGATCAAGCCGAGTTGAGTGCGAATTTTTTTTAAGATTAGACAAAATATTTTTGAATTTATAATTTAAAAGTTTAAATTGAATTTGAATAATGTTGAGCAAATATATCAAACAATCTGAACAATTCAAAAACTTGAATTATATCTATTAAATATATATATATATAAATTATTAGTCATTAGATGATACAAAAATAATTTAGATTATTAGATCATATTACATATAATATATATATAAGTACCACAACATAAAATGTTATATTTTTCTTTTCTCACTCAAAAATTGTAAAAATTACCATAGCAGCTCATCAATTCTTCAATTCTTATCTTTTTAATATTATATAAATTATTTGTTTTGATATTATTAATGATTTTATATATTAAAAAAATATAAATAATCTAATTTTAACAAATTATTAAGTTAGTTGTACTTGTTATGGGTACTGTTATGGTGTGCAACTTACGCCTTACACTTACGCCTTTCTGTGTTCAGTCCTGCTTTTTGTTTTCACCTTCCACTTACACTTTTTGTGTAAGTGGCACATGGTGTGCAACCTTGAGGGTTGCACACTAAAGTCCATAAAAACAACTCAAATTTATGTACAACTTGAATAACTCCGGTAATAGGCTTAATTCGGGCCAGACTTAGGCAGGCCTAAGTAGGAATGGCAACGGGGCGGGGCGGGGCCGGGGATCACCCTCCCCGTCCCCGATCCCCGAAGCTACAAACTTCCCCGTCCCCGGCCCCGATCCCCGACGGGGAGCCCCTCACCCCCCCCAGCCCCGCCCCCAACGGGGATCGGGTTTCCCCGACCCCGCAAAATCCCCGTAAATCTCTCTCTCTGTTTAGCTCTCTCTCAACAACAAATCATCATAAAAAAACATTATTGATCATCAAACAACATCATCAATCATCAACATCATTTTTTCATCAACAAAAATATCATCAATGGCAGGCAACATCATAAAATAAAATAAAAAAATATATATATATATATAGAGACAGATCTGGCGGTGGCGGATCTTCTCAGATCTGTCGTTGCAGAGGGAGGAGGAGGAGCCGACGACGGAGGGAGGAGGAGGAGGAGGCGAAAGGCGACGACGGAGGAGAGGAGCCGACGGAGGACGAGGCCTGGCGGAGGAGGAGTCCACGGAGGACGAGACCGAGAGACGACGGAGGAGGAGGAAGACGAGACGGAGGAGGAGGCGGCGGTGGCCTGAGTAGCCGACTGCATCTGTCATCTGTGTGTGTGGAGATGAGAAAGTGAGAAGAGACGAGAGAGAGAGAGAGTGTAAGAGAGAGAGAGAGTGAGACCAATAAACATATATATATATAATACATAATATTCAAAAGATGCGCTGTTCTCAACCAAACAAATATATATATATATAATATATAATATTCAAAAGGTCCCTAAACTGTTTAGGCTAAACACATATATATATAATATAAGTCGGGATTATCGGGGCGGGGAGCGGGGCCGGGCCGGGCCGGGGGTGAATTCTGTATCACCGTCCCCGGCCCGAATGTCACCGGGGATTTAATTTTGAATACCATCCCCGTCCCCACGGGGATATTTTTCGGGGAAAAACCACTCTTATCGGGGACGTGGGGTCGGGTCCCCGTCGGGCCGGTTTCAAATTGCCATCCCTAGGCCTAAGCAACACTCAACACAATTTGAGTTGAGTTTGGACAACCTCTCAACCTGTCGAAGTTACACCCTTAATACATTATATGATTACTCAAATATGATCACTTTAATATTATTGATGAAAAATCTTATATTACAGTAAGGATCGAATCATGATGGTCATAATTGGTAACACTTATAAACAAATTTATTTAGATTATTTGTTTTAAAAAATATATATATATTCAGTTTTTGGTTAAAATTTTAAACACCATAAATATTTGACTTTTATTTGACTTTTATAACTTATTTTGTCCAAAATATGAGACTTTCTTAAGTTATAATTTGTTGCTCCCAGTTGGAACTTTTGAATATGCATGGAACATAAAAATCCAATCTTTTTTTATTTTGTCATAATTATAATTCTTGAGGATATTATAAATATTGGGCAAATGACTCATTTCCATACTACTATCTGTAAGAATATTCATAAAGTGGCCCATATGCCACATGTTTTATTTATTTATTTATTTATTTATTTATTTATTTATTTATTTATATATATTTATTATATATGTTTAATTAGTTTAATAGTTAATGGGTAACTAACGTCTGTTCACTATCCCATATGGTGGTTTAATCGGACCTTACAACTTCCCTGATAGTAGGAAGTTATAAGGATATGGATCCAAGCCTATCTACATATATGCCTGTGATAGCCATCAAACACAGACGTTTTTGGTAAATAGAATAAGTTTGAAACTCTTTCCCATATGGTTCTATGAAAGTGTTCTGAGAGTGTTTTGTTTATGCATTCAACATTTGGCCATCTAAGAACAAGATTCAAAAGCTTGACCATCATGTCAGGAGGTATTTTTCTTTCTGAATTAATATTATTTTAATTCTTACAATTGGTATCAGAGCCTCCTCTCCTTTTTTGTTGTTCAGCCTTACTGTATTTATGGAGGCCATTATGTTATATATATATATTATTTTTCTGAACCTCAATTTTGTTCTGGTATAGATATTTGCAATTTCATGTATTTGTTCAGTTGATTTTAATATATTATTGTTTTCCACGCCTTTTAATGCTTCCGCATATACATCCAGTATGTCATACCACCATCACTCTTAGACCATTGTTTTGTTTTTTCCTTGTGAAGAGAATCTATAACCTATAGACCATCATAACAAGTCATATATATATGTATAGGTTTGATATTCTACTACTAAATGGTGGATCTCAGATTTTTACAGTAGCCACTATTATACAAAATTTGTAGTTTCACTTGTATATTTTGTTTAATTTAAGGATGACCCTTTGAAATCAATATAAACGTTTACTGTTTGGTTTATCTTGCTTAATAAATAAAAAATAAAATAAAATAAAATTCTGAATCATTTTGGTTAATTTTCTCGTTGTTAGAGATAAATTGTTGCATGATGTATATTAATTAGAGGTAATAATAGAATTCATCTTGTTCTACAATAATAGTGTTTATATTAATCCAGAAGTGTTCCTATTCTAAATTTGCTATGTTTTGGAAACCTACTATATATCATTAAGTATGAGTTTTCATTAATTGCCACACATTGAAAACCATTTTGTATAAAACCTAGAAATTCTCATGCTTTTATTTGGGTGTAATCAGTTAATTTTAAAAGGCATAAAAGACTTAAATATATTTCTAGATTTTTTTTTTCTATATAAAGGATATGATATTAAGGATATTTTGTTTATTATAGTTGCTTGGTTAAATAGTAAGTAAATTCAATTAAATTTCATATAGTGAGCTGTTTTAACATATTCTTTAAAAGCCTTATAAATTTTCATAATAATTGGCATGCTCTCTAGTATAATGTAATATCATACTACATGTATTAAGATTATTTATTCCATGAAAATTTATGTGAAATAAGAGCATGTATATACTATGTGTTGGGCTTATGGAATTTATTTTGGTCCAACTTTTAAGCAAAATGTAGTATAAGGTTGAATTACATGTGTTTGGTCTTGAGATTTTTCATGTGATATTATTCTAATTGTATGTATTATACATTATGTGCATTAAAAGATTATGTTAAAAATTAATTTGGCATTTTTACATTGCAATTTTATTTTATAAATAATTTCTTGGTCCCACAGGAAAGTAATTATTTATGAAATTTAATTGAAATAAAATAATGGATTGGGTATTAAAGGGATTGAACACTTTAAACCCACAGGTATGAGTTTTCTTTTCTTAAATATTTCGGATCCCATTAGTCTTATTATAAAGTAATAGCACATCTAATACAATTTAGTGACCTCTACCCACAGGAAGGTTTAGATTTGTTACTAAATTCGACATTGGTTAATTCAAACTATAGCTATTGTTTCAAAGCATTGATAATGTTCTTGGTAATTGCTGTGATTTCTACCTCCGTACTATCTAATGAGTCTTCTCGTATTCCATTCTTGAATGGTGATAATTTTTCGGACTGGAAGGACAAAATCCTTCTAACATTAGGGTGCATGGACCTCGATCTGGCACTCCGTGTGGATGAACCTCCTGAATCCATGGACGAGAGTTCCGCTGCAGAAAAGAGTGCTTATGATAAGTGGGAGCGATCCAATCGCTTAAGCCTAATGCTCATAAAGTCACATATCAGCCAAAGCATTAGGGGCTTAATCCCACCATCTGATAAGGTCAAGAACTACATGAAGGCTATTGAAGAGCACTTTGTTAGTTCTGACAAAGCATTGGCAAGCACCCTAATGAACAAACTATCAGGAATGAAGCATAACAATTTTAAGAGTGTGCGCGAGCACATTATGGAAATGAGAGACATTGCAGCTCGTCTTAAGTCCTTAGAGATTCAGATTTCTAAGTCATTCCTTGTCAATTTCATACTCAATTCTGTTCCTGTGGAATATGGAGCATTCCAAATTTCTTACAACACACAGAAGGAAAAATGGTCTATCAATGAACTTTTGACCATGTGTGTTCAAGATGAGGAGAGATTGAAGCATGGAAAAGTGGAAAGTGCTCATTTAGCAACACATAAAGGAGGGCAATGGAAAAAAGGCAAAGGTGATCAGAAATGGAAGAAGCTTGGTAAAGTGCCATTTAAAAATCATGGCAATAAGGATGTATGCTTCTTCTGCAAGAAAAAGGGTCACATGAAGAAAGACTACCCCAAGTATAAGAAATGGCTTGAGAAGAAAGGTAATCGCATATCTCTTATGTGTTATGAATCTAATTTTGTTAATACTCATCAATATGATTGGTGGATTGATTCGAGTTCTACAATTCACATTGCTAATACCATGCAGGGCTTCCTCAGCCTAAGGAAACCAACGGGAAGTGAACAAGGCATCTATTCGGGCAATGGGATGCGTTCGCACGTCGAAACTGTTGGAACTTTCAGACTTGTTTTAAAAAATGGCTTTGTTTTGGATCTTGAAAACGCATTTTACATTCCATCTTTTTCAAAAAAACTTAATTTATGTTTATAGACTAGTACCATTTGGATTTGAATTTCAGTTTGTTGGTGCAAATTTTAGTTTGTTTAAAGACTGTTTCTGTAGGATTTGGTACTTTAATTAATGGTTTGTACAAATTAAATCTGGATCCTGTTTTTGAACAAAATCTTTTAACCTTGCATGGTGATATTGGCATTAAGCATAATATTGTTGATGAGTCCTCCTCTATTCTTTGGCATAGGAGATTGGGACATATTTCCATTGAGAGAATGAAGGGGTTGGTTAATGATGAAGTCCTTTCGACTCTTGATTTTACCAAATTTGGTATTTGTGTGCACTGCATAAAGGGAAAACAAACCAACAAGACCAGTAAAGGTGCCAAAAGGAGTGAGGAAATTCTTGGAATCATACACATTGATATTTGTGGACCATTTACTCCACCTTGTCAGAATGGTCAGAGATATTTTATCTCATTTATTGATGACTTCACACGATACATGTATCTCTACCTCTTGTTTGATAAGGCCGAGGCACTTGATGCCTTTAAAGTTTATGAAGCAGAGGTAGAGAAACAAACAGAAAAGAAAATCAAAATTGTCAGGTCAGACAGGGGTGGAGAATATTATGGGAGGTACACAGAATTGGGACAATTACCAGCTCCATTTGCTAAGTTCCTTAAGGAAGAAGGCATTATTGCACAATATTCCATGCCTGGCACACCACAACAAAACGGTGTTACTGAAAAAAGGAACCGAACACTTATGGACATGGTAAGGAGCATGCTTAGTTATTCTAATATGTCTATAAACTTGTGGAGTGAAGCTTTGAAAACCGCTATGTATATCTTAAACAGGGTTCCATCCAAGGTTGTTCCCAAAACACCGTTTGAGTTATGGAAAGGATGGAAGCCAAGTTTAAGACACTTACACGTTTGGGGTTGTCCAGTTGACGTGAGGGTGTATAACCCACATTTAAAGAAATTGGACCCCAGAACAGTTAATGGTTTTTTCATAGGCTATGCGGAAAACTCCAAGGGTTACAGATTTTATTGTCCTTCAAATTCACTTAGAATTGTTGAAGCCAAAAATGCTAAGTTTATTGCGGAAGTTGACCCTAGTGGGAGTTACCCTCGAAAGATAGAGTGGAAGGAATCACGGGATCCAGATACAACACCCATGAATATAGGTGAATTGGTTGTCTTTCAAGATAATCAACCCGATATTCTTGAAAATCAATAAATTCAAGAACTTTCACCATAAGAGGAACAAGTCAACATAAAGCTTGTAGCTCAAGTCCCAATTGAGACTGCAGAATTAAGGAGATTGTAGACACCCCATTTTTGACCGACCTTAAGACTCAGACGTCATCGATTGAGCGCTCGTTGATTGCGCATGTTGTGCTCGTTTCGAGGTTCCGGAGTTTTCGGCTGAATGCCTTGCCTCCGGGCCTCTGAACTCTTTGTGCTTCGGCTCGGTTTGTGGACCAAGCCTTGTTCTTCTCGCTTGAGGGAGGGGAGGGGTCTTGTAGACCATCCTTTTGTGATCGTAGACCACTTTCCCCGTTTGGAGACTAGTTTTCGATTTTTGGAGCCTTCGGCCGCGCCCCGTGACTCGGGACTACTTAACGTTCTCCGTTTGGCGTGATTTTTGAACCACACCTTGTTGCCTTGCCCTAGAGGGCCAATTTGGTTTGGGAGACCACTTTTGTGGTCGTAAACCACTTTTGGTGCCGGTAGACTAGTTTTCGAGGCTCCCGGCTGCGCGCTTTGCCTCCCGAAGTTTCGTCTTGCATCCGTTTTGGTTTGTTTTTGGTACAAACCTTGTTTTCCTTGTTTGGAAGGTGGTACAAGGGTGGGAGACCAGTTCTTCCCCTTGGAGACCACTTTTCTTCCCACCAGCCGGTTTTCTGGTCGGGAAACTGGTTTGCTTGGTCTTTAGGCCACCTTTTCTGGCCGGCCACCACACCATTGGCTTGCTTTCAATGTGTAGACCTCTCCTACCCCTGGCCGACCAGTTTCTATCTTGGGAGACCACTTGAAGTGGTCGGCCGACCACTTTAAGTAGCTGGCCGACCACTTCAAGTGGTCGGCTACTTTTTATCACCTTTTTGGAGATATTTTTAGCCAGCTGGTATAGTTGGATAGCACTGAAACCATCCTCCATACACGTGTATGGAGGGATGGCCTTGAACCCTTAGCTTCTTCAAGAAGCTTGAGCTTTTGTTTCCTATAAGAGGGAGGCTTCCCCTCCCTCCTCTAGGTTCAGTTCTAGAGGCTTGAGAGTTATACATACATACATGTATCTATCTTGCTCTTGTTCTTCATTTTGTGCCTTAAAAGTGTAGTTTTACCACACTTTAACACAAAAACACACACTCAAACACCATACTCTTGGAGCTGAGGTCCCTTGAGGTTGTTTTTGAAGTTTTTGAACTGGTTTTGGTTGGAAAAGGCTGTTGGAGTTTTGGTTTTGAAGGTGGTCTTTAAGGGTGAGAAACTAACCTCTTAAACCCCTATTCTTACTTAAGCTTTTGAACCTATTTTCATGCTGATTTAAGCTTAACTCTTAACTAAAAAAAGTTCTGTTTTTGCATGCTTAAGATCTTTGTTTAAGGTCACTTTTGTGTTGGGGGTTGTCTACCCCCTCTTAGGCCTTGTTTGGCCTTGCTTGGCCTTACTTTTGTGCCTTCTTTTTAAGCTTTGGGATCACCTTGCTTTAGCCTTCTCACCACTGAAATCCAGAGGAATTTCAGTGGTGGGGATGGTGTTTTAAGGTCCCAAATAGGAGAGGGTCATCCCCTCTCCTTGTGTCTTCAATACTTGCTTTGAATGCCTCATGTGTGAGCATGTTTGTTAAGCTTATGTTGGCCATATCTTAGCTTGTATTTGGGGTTATTTTTCTGTGGCATACCATTTTTTTTACTTGGTTTTGTCACTCCATGCATGCCTTATACACTTGTAGTGTAAATTGCACAAACTAGTCTTGTATGCTTCATGAAGTAGCATGTATTTCTAGCTTGCTTTGAGTCCATTTCAGCATGTTTTTGGTGTTGTTTTAGCATGCCATGACTCTGTTTTGGGTTGGTTTGGTTGGCCTTCGCATGCCCGTTGCACTTGTAGTGCATTTCCATTAACTAGCCTAATGTGTATCATGCTTTAATATGTCATTCTAGCATGCTTTTGGCTTAACTTTAAGAAGATTCTGTCGATGTTTTAGCATGCTCTAGCTCTGATTTTTTTTTTTTTGTTTTGGTCATGCATGACTTGCTTTGTATAGCTATAATGCATTCTAGCTTGTTAGCTTTGTGTATCGGGTCCACTAGCATGCATTGCTTGGCCTATTTGAATGATTTGGCATCATTTCATATGTGATTTCAGTCCATGTTTCATGGTCATACACTTGCATCTTTCACTCATTCAATGCGTTGGAGGGTTTCCCCCCTTTATGCCTTAACACGGGTCATTGCGTATGCCTCCATGCCTAAGCTTGCGAGCTATCATTTCAATGTGTTTTTGGGGTTATTTTGCCATGATATAACTCTGATTTTTGTTGGTTAAGTCATCCCATGCTTGGTCTTAATAGGTGTAGTGTAATCCACCTTATTTGCCTTGTATGCATCATGCTTTATGCCCCTCATGCTAGCTTGTTTTGGCTTCCTTCCATGCATGTTTTAGACTCATTTTGACATGTTTTAGGACTGTTTTGGGTTGCCTTTTCCATATACTTCATGCTTTGTATAGCTGTAGTGCAATTGGCCTTGCTAGCGTTCTGTTTTGATGACTCATGCATGCTATCTTTGAGCTACTTAGATGATTTGGCATCATTTAATACTTTATTTCAGAGCCTGTAGCATTTCCATGTTCCCACTTCATTCACTCTTTAAGTGCCTTTGAGTGTTGTGCATTGTTGCCTAGTTTGTGGCCTAGCATGTATGCCCTCTTGCCTAGGTATTTGAGCCTCCATCTTAGCATATTTTGGTCTTTGTTTAGACCTAATTAAGCTCTGTCCATGGTGGTTTCATGCACTTGTGCCATGTATTGCATGCCCCCCCCCTCTTTCGTAGTCCTCTTTACTAGCTTCGTGCTTTAAGGACCTTTGCATGCTATGCTTGTTTTGTTTGAATGATTTCGCATCATTCCATACATTATTTCAGTGCATCTAGTGTTCTCACACTTCCATGTTTATCACTCCTTGAGCACTCTTGAGAGTTGTGCTCTTAGGCCTACTTGATAGGCCAAGGCATGTGCATGTTTGCCTTGCCCTTTTGTGCATTTGTTTTGGTGTTATGGCCACTGATTTGGGCATGACTGAGGTCTATCCATTTTGGTTTAAGTCCATCGAGCATTGTGTATGCCATGTTTTTCATTGCATTATGTATGCCATGTTCATTTCATTGTGTATGCTATGTTGTTTGCATCGTGCATGCTAGTTGTTGTTGCATGCTTATGTTGTCTTGCATTGAGTATGCATGCATTAGCATAGTTTGCATACCATTAGCCTTGTTAGGTTATTCATGTTGCATTGCATGTTTGCATGCTTAAGTTCTAGTGCATATTTGCATGCTTGTGTTGCATTGCATTTTTGCATACTCCATGTTACATTGCATTGTGCATGCCATGTTATGTGTTGTATTGTGTTTGGATTAAGTGTTAATCCGAGCACGAGAAATGAGGGACGTTTCATACTTGAAGTGATGAAACGTGCCTCAATTCTCGGTCATCGACGCTCTTGATCATACATGATAGAGTTTTAGGCCTTATGTGTTTATTCGTGCATTCATTTTACATTGAATTGTGCAATTTGGCTTCTCGGCCATCATGCATCGAAATGTGCTATTGGTGGCCCGAGGGTCGAGAACCACACTCCCTTGAGCTTATGAAATGATAGGGAGGGTGGTTGTGCACACATACCTTGCAAATACATTGCCATGCCCTTTCTTGCTCTCTGTTGCAACAAATTGGAGAAATGCAGCAACAACTGGTCGACCAGCCAGAAAAACTAGCTGGCCGACCACTTTTTCTGCCCTGCAACAAAAAGGGGTCGGCAGGTAGTCTCCCACACCAACAATTGGTCGGCCACCCTCCCACAGGTCCCCAAGGTGAGTTGGAAGCTTACTGGAGCTTGGTGCAAGTTTCTGAGAGCAGTTGCAAACAGAGGCAAATTGGGGCATCGCGACAGATTTCCGAACGAGACGACCGGGCATGCATACACTCTTCTCCCTCTGAGGGCCTTGTTTTATTGCTTTACTTAGCTAATTTTCTTAGCTAGTTTACGCTTTGGTTTGTACTTAATTAGTTAAGGCGCTTAACTATTCGATTTGTGTTGTAATAGCTTAATTAATTAGCTTGTTAGTTAATTAGTTTTTGTGATGTAATAATTAGTTTAATTAGCTTAGATTAGCTAGTTAGCTTCTTATTCGGACCCTCCGTCGAGAGGGCCAATGGTTGTAATAAGCGTGCGTGTGTGTGATGCATGTCTTCCAACCCCCATTTCTTTCTCCCTTTTACTTAACCGCTTACGATGGTTAGTTTTAGGGCATATTTCGATTAGTATACCTTATGCTTGCATGCGTGCATCATTCATTTTGTTTTGCATGCACCGGGCTCGGCGCATCATACAAACCGCATTGTATTTTCAATACACTTACTTGAATACGTGTTCAACAGCATGTTACCAAGTTACATTTCACATGACATTCTAGATAGCCGAGCCTATCTTAGCTGCATTTTTGCATGTGTTGCATTAGCCATCTTAACATGAACTAGGATCATGCATGATTTCTAACTAGTTCTTTGTTTTGGTTCGGAGTACATTGTGAGTGTTTACGCTTTAGCATACTGCATGTGTGTTATTGATTACCATGAAAGCATGCTTGCCATGAGGCTAACTGCTTATTTGATATAACTGCCTGAATGCCTGTGGGTGAAGGTTGGATTACTTGAATTGGAACAATTCATCAAATCCCGGATCTAGCCTACTTGCGAGATAGCAAACTTCGAATCATTTTTACAACCGAACGTGCAATGTTTTGTTCCAAATTAGGCGATCTAGTCTATACTTGTATGCTGTGTGCATCACATAGTAATTCTCGGAATAAGCACACATGTGTTTTCAAAAACAAAATATCATGCTTAGTACAGGCCGATCTTTGATCGGGCGAGCGAGGGTGCTCATTGCATGACCTTCCCCTCTCGTACCCAAGTTCTCGAGCCGAGGCAACTTTGGTGATGGCAGACACGTGGCCTTCGGCACGAGTCAAGGTTTCCTAAATTTCTCCCAAAATAAAATATTTAGGTGGCGACTCTGTATCTGGCAAAGCAGTCCATGTTTGGCACTTCTTTATAAAAATCAATTTTCCAAAAAGATTTGCCGAATTCGGACTCTTTGGTGATTTATCGGTCTCACATTGCACTTTGTGAGATTAGATTCAGAACCGTGACATTGAGTCTGAACTATAGTAGCTTAGAACAAAACGAGATTCACGCCTTCGAGCGCGGATATCGGAGAGTTCCCGGGGCGTGTCTACAGTTTCTGGCGACTCTGTTGGGGCTTAGAGAGCTTAACTCGAACTCATGATATCTTGTTTTGATTACACTTATGTGTCTCTTTGCATTGCATTTGCATTGGTGCGCCTAGGACACCGTGTTTGCCATCTGCTATTCCTGAACGGTTTGCCGGAGGCTTGCTTTGAGGAGCGTGCCATAAGGCTGACCGGTTGCGAGCTCTGCCACAATGGGAACACAAACCTCGGTTGTTACCGAGGCACCCCTTTTGACCATTCGACCTAGTGTATGTCAGAATCCATAGTGACTATTCCAAACTAGGACAGGTTGCTTACCCGATTGTAGGTTGTTTGAAACCGTTGTGTGCATAGTGAAACCCTAGCTCCTGACAAAATAGGACAAGGAAACCCTACCCCTCCATAGGGGTGTTTTTGGCTCTCATTTGCTTGTTATATGCTTTTAGAGTATGCCTCTACAGGAATGCATGTATCAGTTTGCAAGTCTGGGTATCAAGCCTGTGGGCATCAGTATTTTGGGGCAATCAGTTTTACCAGAGGGTATCAGTTTACAGGAAGAACTTTAGGCAGAATTCAATAGAGTGTAGTCATTCAACTCTGCTTATATCTGTTCTTGTGAAATTGGGCTGAGATGCTGCCTGTTTTCTCTTTTGCTACGGTAGTCTTGGAACCATAGCTTCAGAAGGCTCCAATATCCCCCGAGTACATTGGACTTTTGCTGATAGACTTTGTCAGGCCAGAGATTCAGTTCAGAGCAGCCAGTATTTTCCTTCACTGAGGCAAGGCAAAGAAAGGCCAATCAAGGCTCACCGGTTCATCTGATCCGTTAGTCACCAGTCACATCACCTCTGTTCAGTTCAGCAGACTCATGATGACGCAGAGTTCAAAAGAAATTGTGGTCATGACAACAGCATTGAACCAGGGAATCACCATGCAGGGTGAGACCGATGCTGAAATGCAACGCCCATCACTGGCACCTACCACATATCCAGTCTCGGAACCCCAGTCATTTCAAACTCATGAGCCCACTACTTTTGAGCTGATGGGAATGATCGGCGATCTTCAGAGATCGGTGGCTGATCTAGCCTTCAGAATGTCGGCTCCGCCATGGACCATATCACATGTTGGAAATTTCATGCCAGAAGACCCCCCCACACTTAGGGCGAATTGTAATCGAACTCAGCCAACCTAAAGCCATCCCAAGTTCGGGCAACGACGTGTCGGCAACAACCGGGCTTCGCACTAATGTAGCAACCCAAACCTTCAACCAAGCTGAGGCGAGTGGTAAGAACAAGGTAGGGGCAAACATTGATCCCTATGAATACCTTCTGTAGGCAATTGAGGCTTTGAAAGCCGGGGGACTGAACAAACAGCAAGTGCTCGCAGTTGCTGCAAAAACTATGGATGACACTTTCGTCACTCAGAACGAGAGTTGTTCGAGTCAAGGGGAAAATCGGGAGAAAGGCCATCGTACCAGAAACGATCCTTTAACTCTAAACCTGCACTCGAGAAAGATCAGAAAGCCAAGCCTACACCTGCCGACCCCTTTGCTAAAGCATCCAATCCAAACCCCAAAACTTCGAACTATCTACCTCGAGGTCGCAAGGTCTTCCATGCCCTCTATATGCCTTTGTCCAAGGCTCTTCAAATCCTTGTTGAAAAAGGCCATCTCAAACCTCTTGAGCCTCGGCCTCTCCAGAATTTCCTTCCAGCTAAGCATGATGGCACCCAGTACTGTGCATACCATCAACAAACCGGTCATGGCACCGACAATTGCTTTCATCTTCGCCACGAAGTACAGGATTTGATTGCCGACGAGGTCATCATCCCACCAAGCTCAGCAAAGTCTATCGTCACTGGATTAGTGAACTTGGTGGATAATACAAGTATTTGATCGGGGGATGAACCACCTGCGGGCGGCGCTCTGTTTACTCCAGATGTGGCGTATGGCACGCACTATTTTGAGCATTTGTGAATGCTATTTGTTTTGTGTTCTGGCTTGGGTATTGAGTCAGTTTTGTTATGTTGCTTAGAGTCTGTCTCGTTGTTTTGAGTCAGTCTTTTCTTACTAAGTCAGTTGGGTCTGTCTTGTTGTATCGAGTCAGTCCTGTTATATAGGAGTCGAGTGATTCCGGGGTTGTTACCTTAGATATCACTATTTTGTTTTGTGTTTGTCTTTTCCCTTTCTTTTGAGTCTGTTTCTGCCATGGAGCCAGTTACACCAGAAGATCTGAATGAAACAGCAGTGGTTTTTCATGTTTTTGTGCTTGTTTTTGCTTTGAGCCAGTTGTGCTAGCAAATTTAAAAGAAACGGCAATGCTTTTCACCTGCTCTTCTGTGCCTTGAAATCATTGCACTGACCTAAGTTTTTCAAAACTTTTTGAACATTATGATGAAAACAAAGAGGAAGGAATTCCTCGGGTTTTGCAAAATTTGATCATCTGAGAGAAAGAGAGGCATGCTAAGCCCTTAATGAATGAGATTATGCTTGTTAACGTGAGTACTGAGAAGGATCCTGTCTTGATCCAGATTGGTTTTACATTGTCTTCAGCACGAGCGACTAGTCGCTTTCTTAAAAGATTTCAAAAAATGTTTTGCGTGGTCCCGCGAAGACCTGTGTGGAATTGCTCTTGAGATTGTGCAGCCTAGGATTGCTCTCAGCCTCAAGACTCAACCTCTTTGCTTTCAAACCTTGAACTTGGAGTCAGAATGTTCAAAGGTCCATCATGATGTGAGGCCTGTGTGGCCAGATTTGAAGTGGCCCATGAACAAAGGGCAAGAAGATCAGATGTGATCAAGGAAGCTTGCGAAGTTAGATCAGAAGCACCCCTTCAACTAGGGGCACAAAAATGTCAGATGCGCTCGAAGAGTCACAAATTGGGACATTGCTCAAGCTAAGGAAGATCGGCAAGAATGCCAAATCCCAAAAGGGAGGAGAGAAGAAAGTATTGCTAAAGGACAATCGAGTTCCTATCCGCAACACTGGGGGCAATTCAGCCCCCATTGGATGGACTCCTACGTCATCAGCGAACAGCATCCATTCTCCTGGATTCAGATGGCTTCGAGATCCTAAAACCATTTGGCATGGACAAAGCCACACTTTTACCCTTAAGAGGCTCGCTGGGCCAAAAACCCGGAAGGGCGACCCAGGTAAAAGTTAGAGCAAATAAAAGAACGAAAAAAAGAAAAATGCAAAAAAGAAAAGAAAATAAGAAAAGTGAAGAAAATGAAAAAAAAAAAGATGAAAAAAAGAAGAAAAGAAATAAAAAGGAATGAAAAGAAAAGAAAAACATAGCTCGCAAGGTTGAAAACCCAGAAAGGGCGGCCTTGGCAAAAGTTAGAGCACAAAAGAAGAGGTTAATACCCGAGTGTATCTTAACCCGGAACTGCGTAAGGCTTGATTCCCATGTTTGGGATACGTAGGCAACTTCATTCTGAAGTCCAGCCGTAAACACTTCAAATTCAACTGTCCTGTCCGTGAGATTGAACGGGTCATCTTTGTCATTTCTGTATCCGAGAGTTCGGTTGTGACCTTCATCATGAGAACTGGTTACAGTGTGCTGCGGTACTATTCAAACAAGGGGCAACTCTCCGTTGCCATATAGTGTGCTGCGGTGCTATTCAGACAAGGGGCAACTTTCCGTTGCCATGCAGTGTCCTTCAACCAAGGGGCAATTTTTCATTGTTTTGGATCTGAGGTTGTGCATCTCAAGAGTAAATTCTGTGTTGGTTGAGCAGTGGCCATTTGTAAAAACATTTTTTGAGAGTTTTTACTGAGGTTGACTAATTCTCTTGAAAATTATTCCATTTTTCCAAAACTGGACCATTTCTTGGAGCCAAAAAAGGAAAATTTTCAGGGCTCATAGCCTGACTTGCATGGTTTCAAATCAAAAAGTTGAACAAGTATGTTAATCTAACTCTCATATTGGTCAAAATTGTTTTAGTAGAAAGCAAAAACAAAAAATGGTCAAAATGATGAACTAGGGCCGCAGTCGAGTCAGGTGTTCTGTTTTTTCCCCATTGTCAACATACTTGCCAGGAAGGGCACTCTACCTGCCAGAAAAGGGCACCACTGAAGCTAACAACATAGGGCTGAAAGCTCTCTCATCCTCAGAGCAGCGAGGTATCAAGCCTAGTGAGAAGCACGAATTGGAATGGATCAAGATATTCCATCCCCTCATCTGAGGCATCGACTAGACGCCACCGGAAGAAATAGCCGCGAGCTGAATATACTGGGCATGAGTCCACAACCCTCAACTTATCCATCAACCACACAGGGAAGGGATAAAAAAAATCAAAGAGATTGAAGAATAGAGAGGTGTGCGCTGAGAGAAAAAGTGAGGAAAAGGCCTTTTTCAGAAAAACAGAGCCTGAGGGCTGAGTGATGTGAGAATCACAAATGAGAAAGGATGGGAAGCAATACCCGAAGAAACTGGCTCTTCGCGAACTAAGAGGTCTCTTTCCATTAGAACACCTCTGAGTGTTGTGTGTGTGTTTTTGGTTGTCTCGATTCTTGTTTTGAGTCGTTTCAAGTGTCTGTGTTTGTGCTTAGGTTGTTTTCCTTTTGTTTTCCTTTGTTGAGTCGTTTTGGCTGTGGTCAGTCGTAGGCTCAATACCCGGTCGAGAACTCATTTCTCAATTTCAAATTATTTTGTGCTCAGAGTGCTGTGCCATTCCCCATATTTGAGCAAAACAGGATTTGTTCTTTCATAAAATTGCAGGGTTCAACCCAGGTTGTGTGAGAACAGTAAAACCAGGACCTATTTGAAGCTATATGGGTTCCAGGCTACGAAGCAAAAGAAAAAAGGGAAAATTTGGAGCATCTGAGTTTGTTTCAACTTCTACAAATTCCGTTATTGCATCCCATATATTCAGAATGAGCTGTGTGTTCAGAGTGAGCAGTGTGCTGTATGAGCTGTGTACCAAATAAACCAAGTACTGTGTTATGAACTGTGTGTTCAGAATGAGCAGTGTGCTATATGAGCTGTCTGTTCAAAGTGAACAGAATACTGTGTTATGAGCTATGTGTTCAGAATAAGCAGTGTGCTATATGAGCTGTGTGTTCCAAGTGAACAGAATATTGTGTTGATTGTTTCCATGCCAGAATGGTGATCATAAGTGCTCTCTCTGAGCACCGTCCCTGCCAAAGGTATCTTGGCTGTGTTTGCAATGAGTTCCTAGGAGATCAACTGTGACGGTGGAAACTAGAGTTCGAATGGCCGATGCCTAGAACGCAAAGGTTCGAGATTTTCGAGACTAAAGTCTGGTTTAAATACCCAGGGGTGTATCATCGGCTTGAAATCTGTATGGCAACCTCATAGGTTGAGATAGCAAGTATGCGCCTCAATTCTGGATACTGAACCAACCTAGTCTGTCACCTTGTTGGAGAGTAGGGAAAGTTGTGAATATGATCAGGAAGAAAAGCGGCATCCATGGTTTTCCCAGCAGATGTTGCTCCTTGTCAGCATTTCAGAACCTTTATACTGTGTGTTGAAGGTAAGAGTTCGAAGAACACAAGGGGAGATCCCCAACAGAGTAGAGCGGTTCACCGCCATTCACCCCGTGAGGTGCTTTCTAAAGCGCCGTTTTGTCTGTTTATTTCATTCCTTAAACATCATGCATTGTATTGCATTGTACCTATCAAGTTTCTTTCTTATTCATGCACAATACTGTATGTACTGTTCATTCAGAGAAGTTCCGGTTCAGTTTGACTGATACCTTTCTCCTCTCACGTTTGGCATGCGTTTGGACCTACCCGTTCCTCTCTCATGTGTGATACGCTGAGAGGTTTACCCTTTCCTCTCTCGCGTGTGATACGCTAAGAGGTTTACCTTTTCCTCTCTCGCATGTGATACGCTAAGAGGTTTTCACTTTCCTCTCTCGCGTGTGATACGCTGAGAGGTGTGCCTCACCACTTCTTGCATTGTTATGCACGCTCCTTTATTCCGAAACACCGAGATATGTCCCTATGTTTCTCCCTCTTCGGTTAAGAGCATTTGGAACATGTTCCAATGCTTAAGCCATTCTGAAACATTGGGATACGTCCCTATGTTTCTCCCTCTCCGATTAAAAGCATTTGGAACATGTTCCAATACTTGAGCCATTCCGAAACACTGGGATATGTCTCTATGTTTCTCCCTATCCAGTTAAGAGCATTTGGAACATGTTCCAATGCTTGAGCCATTCCGAAACACTGGGATATGTCCCTATGTTTCTCCCTCTCCAGTTAAGAGCATTTGGAACATGTTCCAATGCTTGAGCCATTCCGAAACACTAGGATACGTCCCTATGTTTCTCTCTCTCTGGTTAAGAGCATTTGGAACATGTTCCAACGCTTAAACCATTCCGAAACACAGGGATATGTCCCTATGTTTCTCCTTCTTTTCGAAACACGGGGATATGTCCCTATGCTTCTCCTTCTTTCCGAAACACGGGGATATGTCCCTATGTTTCTCCCTCTCTCCCTTTTCCTCACACGATTTCAGCGTGTTTGGAATTTATCTCAAGTTGCATTGTGCACGCACCTGGGCGGGTTGTTTTTAGACCTCCTCTCACGATTTCAGCGTGGTTTGAGTGTCCCCTTTCCTCACACGATTTCAGGGTGTTTGGAATTTATCTCAGGTCGCATTGTGCACGCACTTGGAGGGGTTGTTTTCGGACCTCGTCTCACGATTTCAGTGTGGTTTGAGTGTCCCCTTTCCTCATACGATTTCAGCGTGTTTGGAATTTATCTCAGGTTGTGTTGTGTACGCACCTGGGCGGGTTGTTTTTGGACCTCCTCTCACAATTTCAGCGTGGTTTGAGTGTCCCCTTTCCTCACACGATTTCAGCGTGTTTAGAATTTATCTCAGGTCGCGTTGTGCACGCACCTGGGCGGGTTGTTTTTGGACCTCCTCTCACGATTTCAGCGTGGTTTGAGTGTTCTCTTTCCTCACTCGTTTTCAGCGTGTTTGGAATTTATCTCAGGTTGCGTTGTGCACGCATCTGGGCGGGTTGTTTTTGGACCTCCTCTCACGATTTCAGCGTGGTTTGAGTGTCCCCTTTCCTCACACGTTTTCAACGTGTTTGGAATTTATCTCAGGTTGCGTTGTTCACGCACCTAGGCGGGTTGTTTTCGGACCTCCTCTCCCGATTTCAGCGTGGTTTAAGTGTCCCCTTTCCTCACATGATTTCAGCGTGTTTGGAATTTATCTCAGGTTGTGTTGTGCACGCACCTGGGCGGGTTGTTTTTGAACCTCCACTTACGATTTCAGCGTGGTTTGAGTGTCCCCCTTCCTCTCACGATTTCAGCGTGTTTGGAATTTATCTCAGGTTGCGTTGTGCACGCACCTAGGCGGTTGTTTTTGGACCTCCTCTCACGATTTCAACGTGGTTTGAGTGTCTCCTTTCCTCACACGATTTCAGCGTGTTTGGAATTTATCTCAGGCTGCGTTGAGCACACTCCTGATTGTTTGTTTTTCCTCCTCTCATAACTCCAGCGTGGTTGGAGTGTGTCATCCTTTGCATCTACTGTACTATCTGCATTTTATCGCGCTGTTTAGCGCATCGCGCTTTCTTGCGCATAGCACTGTCTTGTTTACTCGCGTTGTTTAGCGCATCGCACTGTCTTGTGTACTTGCGTTGTTTAGCACATCGCGCTTTCTTGCGCATCGCAGTGCATCACGTTGTCTTATGCACTCGCGCTGTTTAGCGCATTGCAGTGTATCACGCTGTCTTGTGCACTCGCGCTGTTTAGCGCATCGTGCTTTCTTGTGCATCGCACTGTTTAGCGCATCGCACTGTCTTATGCACTCGTGCTGTTTACCACATCGCGCTTTCTTGCGCATCGCACTGTCTTATGCACTCGCGCTGTTTAGCGCATCGCGCTTTCTTGCGCATCGTACTGTTTTGTGCACTCGCGCTGTTTAGTGCATCGCACTGTTTTGTGCATTACATAGTATCATTCGCACTATCTTGCGCATCTCACCTACACTTGTTAGTGCATTGCACTGTTCGCGCTATCTTGCGCACCTTACCTGCACTTGTTAGTGCATTGCATTGTTATGCACTCTTCACATGCGTTGTCCCGCACGTTCCATCCGCATTGTTATGTGTCCCACTTAGGTTGCATTGTCATGCACCCCTTCCACATTGTTATGCGTCACACTTAGGTTGCATTGTTATGCACCCCTTCCGCATTGTCATGCGTCACACTTAGGTTACATTGTCATGCACCCCTTCTGCATTGTTATGCGTCACACTTAGATTGCATTGTCATGCACCCCTTTCCGCATTGTGATGCGTCACACTTAGGTTGCATTGTCATGCACCACTTCCGCATTGTTGTGCATCACACTTAGGTTGCATTGTCATGCACCCCTTCCGCATTGTTATGCGTCACACTTAGGTTGCATTGTCATGCACCCTTCTCGCATTGTTATGCGTCACACTTAGGTTGCGTCACACTTAGGTTGCATTGTCATGCACCCCTTCCGCATTGTTATGCGTCACACTTAGGTTGCATTGTCATGCACCCTTCTCGCATTGTTATGCGTCACACTTAGGTTGCATTGTCATGCACCCCTTCCGCATTGTTATGCGTCACACTTAGGTTGCATTGTCATGCACCCCTTCCGCATTGTTATGCGTCACACTTAGGATGCATTGTCATGCACCCCTTCCGTATTGTTATGCGTCACACTTAGGTTGCATTGTCATGCACCCCTTCCGCATTGTTATGCGTCACACTTAGGTTGCATTGTCATGCACTCATTTTCGCATTGTTATGCGTACACTTAGGTTGCATTGTCATACACCCCTCCACTTGCGTTGTCATGCACTTTTCACTTGCATTGCTATGCATGTTTCTAACGATATTATACCTGTTGAGTTTTTTTCTTTTGCAGGCACGATATTGTTTGTACGGTTCATTGGAAGCTGGCGCGACCAGACGAACCAAACAGTATTGTATGTACTCCACGTGAGACGTAGCGAGAATTGTATAATTCTCTTACATCCTTTCTGCGTGTAATGTAGTTTGATTTGTATTCACTTGCTTAAAACTGTTGCATTTATTGTGTATAATTGTTTCATTACAGCTTTCTTTGCATGATCATAAGTTATGTTCGGCTTTGTGCATGTCATTTTCATTTTGCCCCTGCCTGCGGGCACATCTCTTTGTTATCTTGCTTGTTTGTCTAAGTCTTTGGCCTTGTCAAAAATGGGTCGTCTCTGGGCTTTGACATTCACTCCCGTCACTTCTTAACTTCCGAGATCTGTCAAAGAGGGGCAACTGTAAACACCCCATTTTTGATCAACCTTAACACTCAGACGTCATCGATTGAGCATTCGGTGATTGCGCATGTTGTGCTCGTTTCGAGGTTTCAGAGTTTTCGACTGAATGCCTTGCCTCTGGGCCTCTGAACTCTTTGTGCTTCGGCTCGGTTTGTGGACCAAGCCTTGTTCTCCTTACCTGAGGGAGGGGAGGGGTCTTGTAGACCATCCTTTTGTGGTCGTAGACTACTTTTTGTGGTCGTAGACCAGTTTTCCCGTTTGGAGACTAGTTTCCGATTTTCGAAGCCTTCGGCTGCACGCCTTGACTCGGGACTGCTTAACGTTCTCCGTTTGGCGTGGTTTTTGAACCACACCTTGTTGCCTTGGCCTAGAGGGCCACTGTGGTTGGGAGACCACTTTTGTGGTCACAAACCACTTTTGGTGCCGGTAGACTAGTTTTCGAGGCTCCTGGCTGCGCGCTTTGCCTCCCGAAGTTTCGTCTTGCATCCGTTTTGGTTTGTTTTTGGTACAAACCTTATTTTCCTTATTTGGAAGGTGGTACAAGGGTGAGAGACCAGTTCTTCCCCTTGGAGACCACTTTTCCTCCTGCCAGCCAGTTTTTTGGCCGGGAAACTGGTTTGCTTGGTCTTTGGGCCACCTTTTCTGGCCGGCCACCACACCATTGGCTTGCTTTCAATGTGTAGACCTCTCCTACCCCTGGCCGACCAGTTTTTGTCTTGGGAGACCACTTGAAGTGGTCAGCCGACCACTTTAAGTAGCTAGCCGACCGCTTCAAGTGGTCGGCTGCTTTTTATCACCTTTTTGGAGATATTTTTAGCCAGCTGGTACAGCTGGAAAGCACTGAAACCATCCTCCATACACGTGTATGGAGGGATGGTCTTGAACCTTTAGCTTTTTCAAGAAGATTGAGCTTTTGTTTCCTATAAAAGGGAGGCTCCCCCTCCCTCCTCCAGGTTCAGTTCTAGAGGGTTGAGAGTTATACATACATACTTGTATCTATCTTGCTCTTGTTCTTCATTTTGTGCCTTAAAAGTGTAGTTTTACCACACTTTAACACACAAACACACACTCAAACACCATACTCTTGGAGCTGAGGTCCCTTGAGGTTGTTTTTGAAGTTTTTGAACTAGTTTTGGTTGGAAAAAGCTACTGGAGTTTTGGTTTTGAAGGTGGTCTTCAAGGATGAGAAACTAACCACTTAAACCCCTATTCTTACTTAAGCTTTTGAACCTATTTGCATGCTGATTTAAGCTTAACTCTTAACTAAAAAAAGTTCTATTTTTGCATGCTTAAGATCTTTGTTTAAGGTCACTTTTGTGTTGGGGGTTGTCTACCCCCTCTTAGGCTTTGTTTGGCCTTGCTTGGCCTTACTTTTGTGCCTTCTTTTTAAGCTTTGGGATCACCTTGCTTTAGCCTTCTCACCACTGAGATCCAGAGGAATTTCAGTGGTGGGGATGGTGTTTTAAGGTCCCAAATAGGAGAGGGTCATCCCCTCTCCTTGTGTCTTCAATACTTGCTTTGAATGCCTCATGTGTGAGCATGTTTGTTAAGCTTATGTTGGCCATATCTTAGCTTGTATTTGGGGTTATTTTTCTGTGGCATACCATTGTTTTTACTTGGTTTTGTCACTCCACGCATGCCTTATACACTTGTAGTGTAAATTGCACAAACTAGTCTTGTATGCTTCATGAAGTAGCATGTATTTCTAGCTTGCTTTGAGTCCATTTCAACATGTTTTTTGTGTTGTTTTAGCATGCCATGACTCTGTTTTGGGTTGGTTTGGTTGGCCTTCGCATGCTCCTTGCACTTGCAGTGCATTTCCATTAGCTAGCCTAATGTGTATCATGCTTTAATATGTCATTCTAGCATGCTTTTGGCTTAACTTTAAGAAGATTTTGTCCATGTTTTAGCATGCTCTAGCTCTAATTTTTGTTGTTTTGGTCATGCATGACTTGCTTTGTATAGCTATAGTGCATTATAGCTTGTTGGCTTTGTGTATCGGGTCCACTAGCATGCATTGCTTGGCCTATTTGAATGATTTGGCATCATTTCATATGTGATTTCAGTCCATGTTTCATGGTCATACACTTGCATCTTTCACTCATTCAATGCGTTGGAGGGTTTCCCCCCTTTATGCCTTAACACAGGTCATTGCGTATGCCTTCATGCCTAAGCTTGCGAGCTATCATTTCAATGTGTTTTTGGGGTTATTTTGCCATGATATAACTCTGATTTTTGTTGGTTAAGTCATCTCATGCTTGGTCTTAATAGGTGTAGTGTAATTCACCTTATTTGCCTTGTATGCATGATGCCTTATGCCCCTCATGCTAGCTTGTTTTGACTTCCTTCCATGCATGTTTTAGACTCATTTTAACATCTTCTAGGACTGTTTTGGGTTGCCTTTGCCATATACTTCATGCTTTGTATAGCTGTAGTGCAATTGGCCTTGCTAGCTTTGTGTTTTGATGACTCATGCATGTTATCTTTCAGCTACTTAGATGATTTGGCATCATTTAATACTTTATTTCAGAGCATGTAGCATTTCCATGTTCCCACTTCATTCACTCTTTAAGTGCCTTTGAGTGTTGTGCATTGTTGCCTAGTTTGTGGCCTAGCATGTATGCCCTCTTGCCTAGGTATTTGAGCCTCCATCTTAGCATATTTTGGTCTTTGTTTAGACCTAATTAAGCTCTGTCCATGGTTGTTTCATGCACTTGTGCCATGTATTGCATGCCCCCCCCTTCGTAGTCCTCTTTACTAGCTTCGTGCTTTAAGGACCTTTGCATGCTATGCTTGCTTTGTTTGAATGATTTGACATCATTTCATACCTTATTTCAGTGCATCTAGTGTTGTCACACTTCCATGTTTATCACTCCTTGAGCACTCTTGAGAGTTGTGCTCTTAGGCCTACTTGATAGGCCAAGGCATGTGCATGTTTGCCTTGCCCTTTTGTGCATTTGTTTTGGTGTTATGGCCACTGATTTGGGCATGACTGAGGTCTATCCATTTTGGTTTAAGTCCATTGAGCATTGTGTATGCCATGTTGTTCATTGCATTGTGTATGCCATGTTGATTTCATTGTGCATGCTATGTTGTTTGCATCGTGCATGCTAGTTGTTATTGCATGCTTATGTTGTCTTGCATTGAGTATGCATGCATTAGCATAGTTTGCATACCATTAGCCTTGTTAGGTTATTCATGTTGCATTGCATGTTTGCATGCTTAAGTTCTAGTGCATATTTGCATGCTTGTGTTGCATTGCATTTTTGCATACTCCATATTACATAGCATTGTGCATGCCATGTTATGTGTTGCATTGTGTTTGGATTAAGTGTTAATCCAAGCACGAGAAATGAGAGACGTTTCATACTTGAAGTGATGAAACGTGCCTCAATTCTCGGTCGCCGACGCTCTTGATCATACATGATAGAGTTTTAGGCCTTATGTGTTTATTCGTGCATTCATTTTACATTGAATTGTGCAATTTGGCTTCTCGGCCATCATGCATCGAAATGCGCGATTGGTGGCCCGAGGGTCGAGAACCACACTCCCTTGAGCTTATGAAATGATAGGGAGGGTGGTTGTGCACACATACCTTGCAAATACATTGCCATGCCCTTTCTTGCTCTCTGTTGCAGCAAATTGGAGGAATGCAACAACAACTGGTCGACCAGCCAGAAAAACTAGCTGGCCGACCACTTTTTCTGCCCTGCAGCAACAAAAAGTGGTCGGCAGGTAGTCTCCCACACCAACAACTGGTCGGCCACCCTCCCACAGGTCCCCAAGGTGAGTTGGAAGCTTACTGGAGCTTGGTGCAAGTTTCTGAGAGCAGTTGCAAACAGAGGCAAATTGGGGCATCGCGACGGATTTCCAAACGAGGCGACCGGGCATGCATACACTCTTCTCCCTCTGAGGGCCTTGTTTTATTGCTTTACTTAGCTAATTTGCTTAGCTAGCTTATGCTTTGGTTTGTACTTAATTAGTTAATGCACTTAACTATTCGATTTGTGTTGTAATAGCTTAATTAATTAGCTTGTTAGTTAATTAGTTTTTGTGATGTAATAATTAGTTTAATTAGCTTAGATTAGCTAGTTAGCTTCTTATTCGGACCCTCCGTCGAGAGGGCCAATGGTTGTAATAAGCGTGCGTGTGTGTGATGCATGTCTTCCAACCCCCATTTCTTTCTCCCTTTTACTTAACCGCTTACGATGGTTAGTTTTAGGGCATATTTCGATTAGCATACCTTATGCTTGCATGCGTGCATCATTCATTTTGTTTTGCATGCACCGGGCTCGGCGCATCATACAAACCGCCTTGTATTTTCAATACAGTTACTTGAATACGTGTTCAACAGCATGTTACCAAGTTGCATTTCACATGACATTCTAGATAGCCGAGCCTATCTTAGCTGCATTTTTGCATGTGTTGCATTAGCCATCTTAACATGAACTAGGATCATGCATGATTTCTAACTAGTTCTTTGTTTTGGTTCGGAGTACATTGTGAGTGTTTACGCTTTAGCATACTGCATGTGTGTTATTGATTACCATGAAAGCATGCTTGCCATGAGGCTAACTGCTTATTTGATATAACTGCCTGAATGCCTGTGGGTGAAGGTTGGATTACTTGAATTGGAACAATTCATCGAATCCCGGATTTAGCCTACTTGCGAGTAGCAAACTTCGAATCATTTTTACAAACGAACGTGCAATGTTTTGTTCCAAATTAGGCGATCTAGTCTATACTTGTATGTTGTGTGCATCACATAGTAATTCTAGGTTAATAATCGGAATAAGCACACATGTGTTTTCAAAAACAAAATATCATGCTTAATACAGGCCGATCTTTGATCGGGCGAGCGAGGGTGCTCATTGCATGACCTTCCCCTCTCGTACCCAAGTTCCCGAGCCGAGGCAACTTTGGTGATGACGGACACGTGGCCTTCAGCATGAGTCAGGGTTTCCTAAATTTCTCCCAAAATAAAATATTTAGGTGGCGACTCTGTATCTGGCAAAGCAGTCCATGTTTGGCACTTCTTTATAAAAATCAGTTTTTCAAAATGATTTGCCGGATTTGGACTCTTTGGTGATTTATCGGTCTCACATTGCACTTTGTGAGATTAGATTCAAAACCGTGACATTGAGTCCGAACTGTAGTAGCTCAGAACAAAACGAGATTCGTGCCTTCGAGCGCGGATATCGGAGAGTTCCCGGGGCGTGTCTACAGAGATCCTCACGAGCTAGAAAGTCAGCAATTTCTGGTTATTATTTTGTATAGTCAATGGAGTCTGATTTTGACATCGGACCTAAAGATGATCCTATTTCATTTTCCAATGCCATGAATAGGGATAATTCTAAATTATGGTATGATGCCATGAAAGAAGAGTTGGAATCTATGGCTAAGAATCAAGTTTGGGAAATTGTCGAGTTGTCTAAAGGAGTTACAACGGTTGGCTGTAAATGGGTCTATAAGACCAAGAAAGACTCAAATGGAAATGTCGAACGATATAAAGTCAGACTCGTAGCTAAAGGTTTCACTCAAAGAGAAGGCATCGATTATCATAATACATTTTCTCCGGTTTCTAAGAAGGATTCATTTCAAATTATCATGGCATTAGTAGCTCATTTTGATTTAGAGCTACATCAAATGGATGTAAAAACGGAATTTTTAAATGGGGATCTTGAGGAAGAAGTATTCATGAACCAACCTGAAGGTTTTTGTTCTGATAAAGATAGTCACTTAATTTGCAAACTCAAGAAATCCATATATGGACTAAAACAAGCTTCCCGACAGTGGTATTTAAAGTTCCACAATGTTATTACTTGATATGGTTTTACGGAGAATGTTGTGGACAACTGTATATACCTTAAGGTTAGTGGGAGCAAATACATTTTTCTAGTTCTATATGTGGATGACATTTTACTTGCATCTAATGATTTGGGATTGTTGCATGATACTAAACAATTTCTTTCCCAAAATTTTGAAATGAAGGATATGGGTGAAGCTTCTTATGTCATTGGCATAGAGATTCACAGAGATAGGTCCAAAAGGACATTAGGACTGTTTCATAAAGCCTACATTGAAAGAGTTTTGGAGAAATTCAAGATGAGTGATTGCACTCCTAATGCATTGCCCATTTTAAAAGGTGACAAATTCAATTTAAATCAATGTCCGAAGAATGATTTGGAAAAGGAACAAATGGTTAACATTCCCTATGCGTCTGCCGTAGGCAGTTTAATGCATGCTCTGCTTTGTACACGACCAGACATTGCGTTTGCAGTTGGGATGCTTGGAAGATACCAAAGCAATCCAGGAATGGAACATTGGAAGTCTGCCCAAAAAAAAAAATCATGAGGTACTTAAAGGGAACCAAGGACTACATGCTTACTTACAAGCATGTTGATTGTCTTGAGGTGGTTGGATATTCAGACTCAGATTTTGCGGTTGTCAAGATTCCAGAAAATCCACTTTAGGATGTATCTATCTACTAGAAGGCGGTGCTGTTTCATGGAAGAGCGCCAAAGAGACAATAATTGCATCGACAACAATGGAAGCAAAGTTTATAGCATGCTTTGAAGCAACATCACAGGCTATTTGGTTAAGGAATTTTATCACAGGGCTTCGAATTGTGGATTCAATTTCTAGGCCATTAAAGGTTTACTGTGATAATTCGACTGCGGTTTTCTTCTCTAACAACAACAAAAGTGGCGGCCGAAGCAAGCATATTGACATAAAGTATCTTGCTGTTCAAGACTGTGTTAAGAAGCAAGAAGTCAACATTGAGCATATTAGTACCGATATGATGGTTGCAGATCCCATGACCAAAGGTCTTTCTGTAAAGGTGTTTTCAAAACACGTTGAGGGCATGGGACTGATTAGTTAGCTCAATAATTTTTCTAATTGTTGTTTTATTTTGTTTTGTCATGACATTTTGATTATTATTAGTGAAAAGCATCATTTTGTGCACCTAAAGTATTTGTGATGCTATGCAGTCCATTGGGATTATTGATCCATAGCGATCATTGGACCCAAAATAACTTATTAGAAGTTATTCATAAAGAATGACACCACCTAAAGTTGAGAGTGTGATACAATGTAATACATGAAAGGAAATACTTAATTGATAGAGTATAACCGCCATGATTCGTGTATTATAACTCTAAGGTTTGGGTATTTTTATTTAATGGTCATAATCAGTTTGTTAGTTACCCGACAGTCAACAACGTGTGTTATATGTGCCAAGTGAGAGAATGTAAGAATATCCATAAAGTGGCTCATATGCCACAGTTGTTTTATTTATTTATTTATTTATATTATATATATTTAATTAGTTTAATGGTTAATGGGTAACTAATGTCTGTTCACTATCCCATATGGTGGTTTCATGGGACCTTACAACTTCCCTGATGGTGGGAAGTTATAAGGAGTTACACTTGGATATAGGTCCAAGCCTATCTATATATATACCTGTGATAGCCATAAAAAACAGATGTTGTTTTTGGTAAATAGAATAGGCTTGAAACTCTTTTCCCATATGGTTCCGTGAAAGTGTTCTGAGAGTGCTTTCTTTATACATTCAAGATTTGGCCATCCACGAACAAGATTCAAAGGCTTGAACATCATGTCAGGAGGTATTCTTCTTTCTGAATTAATATTATTTTAATTCTCACACTATCGTCTAATCACCTTCATACGCAGGCATTGTTTGGCAAATGATTTTTTTGCTTTTTGGGCTAAAATTCACAAATGAAAAAAATAGACTAAAATAGTTAATAAGATAAAATATCACATCAAACCTATAATTATTTTACTTTTTTTCTCACAAATATCACAATCAACTACAAAAAAATCCAACCATCTTTCTAAATACAAATATTTTAGTGTACTAAAATAGTCAAAAACTAAAATAGCATACTAAAATAGCCAACTTCCCAAACGAAACTTCTATTTTGTGGGTCTCATCCTAGACCCACAATGACGATACGAACAGTTTATCTCATAAGCATAATAATTTATTGGAGCCTAAATGTTACACATTTGACCCGTTAACATACACTTTGTAAGTCTATAATTTTGTGTACTTTTATATGTCTATAGATATTTTAGTATTTATATATAAACTAATGTAAATAATATATTTTATATATTAATATATTATAAAATATTGTGCACTTTACAAAAATTGGAGCCAAAAGTGAAAAGAAAGAAAGAAAAAGACAGAAAAGAAAAGAAAAATCAAAAACAAACAAACAACCGAGGTGGCGGTGGCTAATCACCCCACCCCTCAATTATATATAAATATATAAATATTTTATTATATTATTATATTAGTTATATTATTATGTTTGTTTTATTTGTAGGATATTTCTTCTATAAGAGAAGAAGAAGAGAAGATGACGCAAAAAGAGAGAGCAAGGGGAGCCCAACGGAACAAAGGGCTTCTCTGCCCATGGGAGGAAGAGAGAGAGATTAAAAAAAATAAAAATAAAAATAAAGAGAGAAACTGGGAGAGTTTATTTTGTAAAATATTAGAGTGTGAAATAATTTTCCTATCTTAGGATAGAGATGAAATCCTGACTAAAAATAATTGGAGTAAGTTAGTATTTTTAGTTTTAATTTTATTTGGATACAATTGTATAACTCTAGATCTTTTTGGTGCAATAAATGTTTTACTCAAATTATGTAATATAATGGTTTTTACTGCTGTATATTATAATTTGTAGACGAGTCATACCTAATAAAACAGGTCATGCATCAACTATAATTTAGTTTAGTGATAACGGTCTGTACTAAGCGAAGATGATTCATGACTTTCTGATTTTAATATACAAATTCTCTTGATGATGGATTTTTGATCAACTTACATCATTGTATCCAAATCAATGATATTCTAGGACTGAATACAATTACTCCCAATTATAAGGTTAGTGGTGGATTCAAAATCCTAAGATATTTATTTCATTTTGTTTATTTAATTGTTTAATTTTCACTCTAAATATTTGCAAACAAATCTAAATTTCTAAATTAAATTATTCATCATTAGTCCCTGTGAATCGACAGCTGGTCTTAACCGCTATTCTACGGAATAATTTTTACTTGGTTTTAAATAAAACATTTTGGTGTACAAACGACCATATCAACAATAAAGCTAACTTGGGCAAAAAATAAGTTTCATAGGATGTCACTAGACATATGAGACACATGAACAAATTATATTCTAACAATGATTTTAAATTTAAACTATTTATTTTATAAAATAAAATCCTATTTGTTCATCTATTCATTAATATCCGATGAAATTAATTTTTTGCAAAGACGGTTTTCACTACGAGATTTACGAGATTAATAGTTCAAATTATCATTCTGGACCCAAAATGAGATTGACAAAATGAAGTATGGAAGGGTACAGAGGATACTAGTATGGAGATGAGTCATTCCTATAGATATTCACACCCACAAAAAAGGGGACCTTAAAAAGAAAAGAAAAAAAAATAGAGTTTGACTTTTATAGCAAAACAAGTCCTAAGTGTTAGGTTTTTGTAATTGGCAATCTCGTTTGATAAAACATCTTTTAGTTGTAATTTTATTCGCTCTTTTGTTTTAGTGAGGATTTGAGTGTTTAAATGTGAATCCAACCCGAATTATGCATATGTAGAGAAGTTTGTGATCTTGAGCCTTTCATATTTGCCACTTCACTGACCATATACAGGGATTGGGCAGTAATTTGTGCGCTGGAGCGGTGAATAAGAGCATCCAGCATCTCTACTTACAAACTAAACTTTTGGGAAAGATGTTTCACTGCTCTAACAGTTGGCCTATATGTTTTTCACTGCCTTTACTCACATTGCTCGAGCTTTTGGGAAAGATGTTTCATCGCTCGAGCGATGAAATGTCCACTTGAGTGGTCGCCCTATATGCTTTGCACCGCCTTTACTTACACTACTCGAACTTTTGGGAGAGATGTTTCACCGTTAGAGCAGTGAAATGTGTGCTCGAACGGTCAATCAATATGTTTTGCATTGCCTTTACTCACATCGCTTGAGCGGTCTTCGCGATCTTGTTTACTATAAAGTGCATCATTTGCTGTTTTAGGGTTTAAGCAATCCAAATTCTGGAAGAGTAGAGCTATCAAGGTTTTCTATATTGGAGGATATTTTTATAAGTGTTTCATTGATGATTTGAGATTGATCAGTGAATCTATGAGTTTCATATTAGTATAATTAAGGCATTTGTCTTTATTCTTTTATTCAAAAAATAGAGAGGTGTTCTTCGATGGATTCCGAAGAACTTGGGCCTGAAGTTTTGGTAGATTTTTGAGTGACTCATCGTCATGGATTTAACATTGGCCAAGACAATTTCGTGGTGAAAACGGTGGTGGAAGAGGCACATCGAGGTCGGTTTAATTTGGGTATAGATTTGTTAAGTAATTGGGAGTACACTATAATTTATTTTTATCTTCTTAGTGGATTGTTTTATGGTTTTGGCTCGTAATTTTTTTATCACAATTAGAGGCGCTCCAATTGTGGGTTTTTTCCACGTTAAATCGTTGTGTCGATTTATTATTGATTGTTTGATTGTGATTGGTATTTACAATTTAAAATTGAAGCATAATCACGAATCAATATCTAGGGGATTTTAGATTTTTCACTAAGCTTTTAATTTTTTCAATTTAAACTCTAATCTTTTAATTTGTTTTCAATCTAAATTATTTGTCTATTTTCATTAGTAAAATCGACAGAAAAGTGTTTTAACAATTAAACTCAATGTATGTGTACTATTTTTCATCAAGTTTAATGACTAAAATATCTTTTAAAATGATTTTACTTAAGGAAAATTGGTCGGAGCCTAAATGTTACACATTTGACTTGCTAACATATACTTTATTAGTTTATTTATTTATATTATTTTATAATTTTGTGTGATTTTTGTGTCTGCATATATATTTTAGTGTTTATCCATAAATTAATGTAAATAATATATTTTAGATATTTTATATATTAATATATTATAAAATACATAGTAAAATACTGTGCACGTTACGAAAATTGGGACCAAAAGCGGAAAGAAAGAAAGAAAGAAACAAAAAGAAAAAAACAAACAAACAAAAACAAACAAACAACTGAGGTGGTGGTGGCTAATCACCCATCCCTCAATTATGTATAAATATATATATATATATATATTACATTAGTTATATTACCGGGTTTGTTTTATTCGCAGGATATTTCTTCTATAAAAGAAAAAGAAAATAAGGCGAGGCGACAAAAGGGGAGAGAGGCACTCGAGGCAGAGAGCTCAAGGTAGGAGGAGAGGGCTTTGGCCCAGAGTCGGAGTGTTTAATTTGTAAGTATTAGAGTGTAGTAATTCTCTTCTTAGGATAGAGATAAAATCCTGACTAAATAATTAGAGTAAGTTGTATTTAGTATTTTTAGTTTTGATTTAATTTGGATATAGTTGTATAACCTTTAGATATTTTTGTGCAATAAAAGTTTTATTCAAATCATGTTATACAATGGTTTTCACTGGTGTATATTAGAATTGTTAGACGAGTCATGCCTAATAAGACGGGTCATGCATCAAATTATAGTTTAGTGGTGGCGGTTCGTGCTAAGCAAAGATGATTCGTGACTTTTTGATTTTGATATACAAATCCTCTTGATGATGTATTTTTGATAAACTTACATCACAGTATTCAAATCAATGATTTTCTAAAGACTGAGTACAGTTACTCCTAATTATGAGGTTAGTGGTGGATTCGAAATCTTAAGATATTTATTTTATTTTGTTTAATTAATTAGTTTAATTTTTATTCCAAATATTCGCAAACAAATATAAAATTTTAAATTAAATTATTCATCATTAGTCCCTGTGGATCGACACCGGGTCTTAACCGCTATTATACGGGATAGTTGTTTTTACTTGGTTATAAACAAAATATTTTGGTGTGCAAACAACCCTATCAAAAATAGATGAATGGTTTAAATTGAAAAAAAATTAAAAGATTAGGGTTTAACTTGACAAAATTAAAAACTCAGGAATTATTTTATTGCAAGAATCAAATTCTAGTATTTTTTTTTTCTTTCTCCAAACAAATGTGATTGTCTATCAAACATGTTCAACGTTTTTCACATATTATTAAATATTGTACCAAGCATATTTATAATTTATTTTAAGTTTTCAAGTTAATAATTAAAAAAATTATAATTATAAAAATTAACTTATAAGTGATATCAAATGAACCATTATGGTTTAATTAGTGAAGAAAAATAATGGTAGCGTTTGGTTATATTTTGGAATTATGATTCCGATCAAAAATTTTCAAAATTCTTTTCAAAACTTATAACCAAACATTAAAATCAAAACTTAAAACCAAACTCTTTTTAAAACTCTTTTTTTTTTTAAATATTGAAAAAAAAAATATTTTTTTTTCTTTTGTTCTTTAAAATTATTTTTTATTTTTTACTTTTTTGAAAAAATATTTATTTAGAAAATATTATTTTTATTTTTATTTTCGAAGAAAAATATTTTTATATTTTTTATTTTTTTGAAAAAATATTTTGTATTTTTTTCAGTATGGGCCAAATAATTTGTTATGATTTACATATATATCAGCGATCCAAAAAAAATTTAAATTTTAAAAAAATTAAATATTTGAAATATTTTTTAAAAAAATACAGTTCACAAATGTAGTAAATACAGCGCACATTAAAAAATAAATAAATATTTACAATAAAAATATTTTCCCTAAAAAAATAAAATTAAGAAAATTTTTAAATATTTAAAAAAAAAACCCAAAACAATTTTAAAATGTAATTCAAAATTCTTTTCAAAACTCATAACTAAACAAGTTTTCTATTTTCAAAACTCATTTCAAAATTAATTCTAAAACTAAACCATACTGAGCTAATGCATCACTCTCTCTTATTTGTGACTTTTTCTTCATTCTCTGCATGTAAAAATGCTGACCTCTTCTACTTGATGACATTCTCTCTGTCACATCCTTTCTCTCTCTCTACAAAATTGTATGTATATATAGGGATGTAAATTGAGCCCAGCTCGGGCTCGGGCTCGGGCTCGGGCTCGAGTCGGCCCATGTTAGGCCGCTCCTGCTCCTGCCAAAATCCAGGCCGACCCACGGACCAGAAAATTAGGCCCAAGCCCAGGCTGAATGCGTATTCGGGTATTAGGCGGGCCGGCGGACTAGGCTTTGGGCCAAACCAGCGGACCTAGGTCTGGGCCTGGGCTTGGACCAGGCCTGGGTGGGTTTGAACATTTTTTTTTTTCTACTTTTTCTTTTCACTAAAAATGACATTGGGCCTTGGGTGAGTCAAGTTTTGAGTAGGCCTTGAACGAGCTAATGGGCCAGGTCGACAGGTTAGGCTGAGCTTCAAAATAAAGACCCAAGCCTAAGACGCTTGTAACATGCCCGGGGGGTACCCGTGCACTTTAAATAGTTCGAACCCTCGATTTCTTTGATCTAGTCTCATGAGTGTAATGTAAAACATAGATGAGAGTCCAGATTTGACAATTTTTATTGAAAATCCATTTTATTGCAATTTTGTCAAAAATGGACTGCGTCATCAGATCTCAGAGTCGCCACCTAATATTTATTTTGGAAAAATTAGGAAACCCGTGACTCGTGCCAAGGTCACTGTTCATCGTAACCAATGATGCTTGGCTCGAAACCTCAGATATGAAGGGGAAAGGTCATTAATTGAGCACTCACACTCACCCGATCAAAAGATCGGCTTTTACTAAACCATGATATTAATTTTATTTTCTTTATATGTTCATGTTTTGATTATTTAATAAATTCTAAAATTTACTATGTGAAACATACAATTATAGACTATGCCATTCATTTTGGAATAATTTGATTTCATGTATTTTGAAAAACATTTTGAAGATGTACAACACAAATAAATTAAGTTACAAACATGAAAAATCACCATCATTCAAATTAAGCAACACAACCCACATCTACTGGCATTCATATAGTTATATCAAGTAAGCAAGTAGCAACATGGTAGGATGCTAAACATAAAAAGAAAAAATTATGTACCAGCGGGATGCTAAAGCATAACAACTTTCATATTTATCAACATCCTGTGAATAGCTACAAAACAAAGTTAGTAAAACATGCATGATCTTATATACAAAAATCCTAATGCAATTCATTCATGAGATGCAACTAAAGATTCGGCTTCTAAGATATGATATGTGAATCATCTCAAAAACACGAGATAACACACATAATCACATAGGAATTTATTAAATCCACAAATGCAAACTTAATCGAATCAAGATGCATGAAACATGGATGTAAAGCATGGATATAATGAAAAATAAAATATGATGCATATTCACAAATAAAGAAAGCGAGTAAAAGAACATGATAGAAATAAGCAGAGCTGGAAATTATTATAACATTTTAAATATTACAAATCCGAGTGAGAGAGAGAGAGAGAGAGAGAGAGAGAGAGGAAAAAAATTACAACAAAATAAAAAAATAAAAAAACCTCACAAAACACTCAATTAACAGAAAAAAATATAAACTGAATAGGCCTTGGAGATCATCCACCAAAAATTTGTTTGCTGCTCTATTTTCGCTTGTGGAAAATCTTTTGGGAATTCATGTTCTTCATACAACAAGACCAAAACAAAGCAAATAAAACCTTTTCAAGAGAAATGATATAATATATACAAAAATTATCAATTCAAAAATCTAACAAATATTCACAAATTATCTCATTTTGTTTGTGGCTAAAATTAAAGCTTTATCCGACAATCTTTAAAAATTATTCAGAATTTCACAATTCTGACTTCACAATTGTGTCCGAACTGTTCCTTTTAGCTAGGAATAACTTTGCTGCATTTTCAGGGGCCTTACTAAAAATTCTCCCAGAAAGTCGGGCCACACCACAATTATTTAAAAATTTTGGGCTATAGTGAAATTTTTTAAATTCAGGAAATATTCCGTTAACACCAAGGAATATTTTGTGAAACAAGAAATATTTCGTTTGCTGATGTTAGCGGTGCATCATGCTGACGTCATCAAAGGAATAATTTTGCCGCATTTCCAGGGGCCTTACTAAAAATTCTCCTAGAAAGTTGGGCCACACCACAATTATTTAAAAATTTTGGGCCATAGTGCAATTTTTAGAATTCAGGAAATATTCCGTTTGCTGATGTTAGCGGTGCATCATGCTAACGTCATTATCCACAAATAATATACACCAAAATGAAATAAAAAGACAAATTTATTGTTCTAGGGTTTGAACCCCCGACCAAAGTCCCAACACCCAACATCTTAACTACTAAGCCAAGCCAAACCTTGTGAAGTACTTTTCCACAGATAATATTTAGATTGTAATACCAGCAAGAAATAGCACCCAAGTAGATGTTTCAGACAACTTTCATGTTTCATTTTATTTTCTTTTCTTTTATGATAAATATAATGGTGGTTTCACCCACTACTGTATCAAAATATATATATATTACAATATAATATAATTAGTAGAAAATTTTATCAATCAACCATTTTTAGCAACACAAGTATCACATATTTTCTTGTATGATAAATATAATGGTGGTTTCACCCACCACCGTATCAAAAATATATATATATATTACAATATAATAATATATAATATAATTTAATTAGTAGAGAAATTTCATCAATCAACTATTTTTAGCAACACAAATATCACATATTTAAAATAAGAGAAATAGAAAGAAAATAAATGAGAAAATTGTAAAATTTCACCTTTGGAGGAAATGGTGAATTTTCTGATTATCAAACTTTCTTCTTTACACCTTCACGGTTATGGTGTATGCTTTGGAATCTCAATAAGAAATTTTAAATTTTAGCTTTAAAAGATGGTATGACAATGAAAGTGGTATGTGAAAGGCATTGAAGAAAAAAAATAAAAATGACGAAACAAACTCTCTCTGTTTTTTTAAACAATTCTCTCCTCCTCTCTTGTTTTTTTTTTTATTCCCCTCCTCATCTTCTGAAGATCAATCCCATTTATAGACCAATGTAAAACAATAATAAAAAAGAAGGTGGATGTTAAAGATGGTGCATTATGGAGACATCTTCCATTATCTTCTTTCTTTTCCTTTTCTTTTTCTTTCTTTTATTTTTTTATTTGAATGGGTGGGTGGATTTCTCCACCATCTTCTATCTTCCTATTTTTTTTCTTTCTTTCTTTTCTTTCATTTGAATGGGTGAGATTTCCCCCACCGGAGAAGTCTTTTTTTTTCTTTTATTATTTTTTTATGATCATTTTTTTTATTTATAATATATATATACATATATATATGCATGATTGAATTAGGTGCGTTTGTGCCGCGCACTTCCCTTTTTTTTCTTTTTTTATTTATTATTTTATTTTAAAATATATATAATATAATATATAAAATATCTAAAATATATAATTTATACCAATTTATATAAAAACAACAACAATATGAACAACCACATAAAATTATGCAAAATTACAAAATACTAAACTAATGAAATATTTAGTAGTTTAAAACAATTTGGCCAAAATGGTGAAGGTTGGGATTAAAGCGTAAATCTAATTTTTTTTTTTTTTTTTTTTTTTTTTTTTTGCTGAGAACGTCGCAAAATAGTATATTCCAACTTTTATCATCAGGTGGTCGGAAGAAAGGACCCAAGTCTTAGTGCCGGTCAAAATGGAGTGTCTACAACGCTGTACAATTGTTCAATTTCCTCAGCAAAAGGCTTCGGTTTTCCAACTTCAGAGTCCAAACCTTATACCCCCTTTGAACCAAAACCTATTTCTCTTCAACTTGACTGCTTAGAGGCCTACTGGCTGACAGATGGCCGGCTGGCCAATTTTATTGGCTGTCAGTCCCCTTTCTTGGCTGGCTGACCATGTTTCCCAACAGGCAGATATTTGTTGCCAGTTGTCCCTCCCATGTGCATGCCTTGCACCAGTTGGCTCCATATAGATATTTCCGACTGAGAAACCTGTTTTTCTATAAATAGATGACCACCCCTCTTGATTTTAAGTGGGAAAAATTTGTGAAGAGCTAAAAACTTGTAAAACACTCTCCCTCTCTATCTTGCAATATACATACACTATACATACACTTCCTATAAATTTGAGGTTGTTTGCTAAGGTTATTGAGCCAAAATTTTAGATCTTGAGGGAGAACACTTTGTGGTTTGTGAACCAAAGAGTCTTCTCTTTAAAGGTATAACTCTGACCTTGTTTAAACTACTCTTTTCTCATCTTTTTCTTGTTGCTTTCATACTGTTTTTGGACTGTTTTTTTTTTTTTTTTGGGGGGGGGGGGAGGAGGGGAGGAGGGGGTAAAACTTGTGATTAAAAGCTACCAAAGGTGGAGGGGTTAACCACCCTTCCTTAAACTTTATTCCATGAACTTATATCCTTGTGTTTCCTACTTGTTTCTCAACTTTTGGCTATTGATTTTCAGAGTTTTCAGAGGCTAAAACATGTGATTTTAAGTTCCAAAAAGTGGAGGGGTTAGCCACCCTTCCTTTGACTTGCTTACTAGCTTTAATTCTCTCCTATTTTTGCTCACTTTTTCTAGATTTTCATACTAATTTTTAGCACTATTTTGTGAGTTTTGGGACTATTTTGATGTGTTTATTTAATTTATGCTTTGAATATTATGCTTTTCTTGTTGTAAGTCCTCATGTATTTGGGGGTTTAGGCTACAGACACTAATTCATTTGAATTGATAGCTTTTCATTCCTTATTTTTCATGTAAAGAGTCTCACTTTAATAACCATCTCTTGCATAATCATCTCTGCAACCTCTCCCCTTTCTTGGTTTTCTTTGTTTAAGAGTTGTTTCAAACGATTGATTGTTGTTCAAAGCATGAGAAAGTGATCTTACATGCTTAATGGTTTAATCTCTTCGGAGGTTCATTACCAAGGCATTACATCTCTCTCATGTTAAACACAATTTCTTGTTTGACACTTCTTTTCATTAGTAGACGTAATTATCACTTTAGGATAAAATGAATAAAGGATGGCAAGGTAATGTAAAAGAGGCAATAAAATTGGACTAAAAATGGTAACAAGATAATAAAATTGGATTGGGTTCAATCGGACGTTATGTTGAACCCATTGAGTCTTGAATCATTACAGACTCTTTAATGATGTTAATGAGTCAAGAATTAATGTCTACCACTTCCCTTGAGGTAACTCCATGATAGGGAGAAGGTTTTGTTGGTCTTTTGTTTCCTTTCATTGAGTCTTTGTCCTATACGTTCATAGATCATCACGAAACAACTTTGCAAATATTAATGATTTGCGAATCGAATATACCCCTCCCTTGATCAGTTCCATGATAGGGAGAGGTAGAAAGGACAAATATCTCCTCAAAACCCTCTTTTTTTGCTCTGTTTCATTTCTGTGGCAGGAGGGCAGTACCAAAAAACAGTAGTCGGCCGGCCACCCTTCAATTCGGTTGACCACTTTCCAAGGCTGGCCGGCCACCCTATTTTGTGCAAGCAGTATCATTTTCGTGACAAAACAGAGCAGAAGTTGGGGCAAAAACAAATTAATTTTCTGATTGCAAACAAAATTGATTCTGGTAGCAAAACATAGAGGTTTTCGGGAGGAAGTTCTTATTTGTGCGCGTGCGAAGCTTCATTTCCCATGGTCCTTTAATTAATGCTTTGATAATAATATGTTTAAATTCATTGGATTCGTTTGAAATTGTAATAGCTAGTTCAATTAGTTAATTTGTTGTTGTAATAATTAATTTAAATTCAGAAATTCGGACCCTCTTGTTTGAGAGCAAACATGTAATATTGTGTATGTCTTCCAACCTCCATTTCTTTCTCTCTTTTATTTACATGCTTATAATAGTAGCATCATGTTTTACATTTTCATGTCATTACCATGCCTTGTATCCATTTTTGCATGCATTGGGTTCGATTCATCATTCTAACTTTATTGGCATTTCCTACTTATTTAAATACGTACGCTATTGCATGCTTTGAGTTGAGTCATATACCATGTTAAATAACTGAACCTAATAGTTGCATTTTGTATGTGTTGCATTAGTTACTTTCATATTAGAGCATTCATTTTTCTAACTACTTTATTCTATTTTGGCTTGCCTCAGTTGAGTACTAGGTGAGCATTTTTGTTTTAGCATATTGCATGTATGTTAGTGTTGCCATATCAAACATATTACCATAAGGCTACGTGCTAATTTGATATATCTCTTGAATGCCAGCGGATGAAGGCTATTTTGTTTAAGTTGGGATGATTTGATTAATGTTCATATGAGCTCACTTTTTCAAGTGATACATATTCAAAATACTTTTCCAAACAAACATGAACTCAAGGCATTCCAAAGTGAGTGACTTAGTCTATACTTATGTACTTCACATAATAAATTAGCATTATTAATCAGATTAAGAACATATAATGTACATAAAAATCACATCATGATTAGTAAAGGCCAATCTTTGATCGGGTGAGTGGGGTGCTCAATTCATGACATTCCCCTCTCATACCTAAATTCAGCCGAGACACTTTGGTCATGACGGACAAGTGGCCTTTCGCACGAGTCATGGGTTTCCTAAATTTTCCAAAAATATTTAGGTGGCGATTCTGAAATCTGGCAACCCATTCCATTTTTGGCATCTTCAATGATTAAATGGATTTTTCTAAGATTTATCGGATTTGAACTCATTTGTGTTCTTTCTATTTCACATTGCACTTGTGAAACCAGATTCATAACCACGAGAGTCTGAACTGTAGGGCTATCATATCTAAGGACACTAAACCCCTCAAAGAAGCACGAAAAGCAAGCTACAAGGCGGGCCATCCACAAGCCGCAGACCATTTTTACACTCCTAAGTATATATAAACTTCTATACGGGTGATGATTGAAGTCATCAACCAAAGAAAAAGTGGAAGCTAGGAAAAAAGAAAAATGACTTTGATTTCAAAAATGTTGATGCACTTGGTGATTATAGCCACACTTCTTGTCATTTTACTATCTTCCTCTAGCAAGTCACAAGCTCAAACTCAAGCCCAAGTCCAAGTCTAAGGCCGAACTGAAGCCCAAGTAGGGTAACATTCATTTCCTTTACTTCTTTATTTCTTTCTTCATATCTTTTTTGTTCAGTTAACTTTATTCTTGTTCGAGTCTAAAACTCAAAAAAAGTTTCAATTTATTTATTTTGCTACTAAAAATCCTCCTTTCTTTTTATAGCCATTAAAGCATTAATTGAAGCTATTACTTTTGTGTTAAAAATTTAGAAAATAATTTATTATGTATCGACCTGTAATAGAATAAAATATTGCTTTTAGGTCATGTTTGTTTGGCTCCATAGGTGAGGAGATTAGACTAACAATCTTGTGGGCCCTACATAAGCTACATTTAGTTGACAAAAATAGAAAGAAACTAGTAATCCTATAACACTATCATATCCCCACATGGGTGGGATTAGCTTTCCATGAGAGAAGTGGGATTGCTAATCCAATCCCATGATTGGGTGTGAAAAGACAACTTTGTCCTTACATTGCAAAACTAACAAAGTTAATTTTTATACTAAAAAAATAATGTAGTATCTAATAATACGGCACTCGATCCATAAATCCAAAACTCAATTTGTTTGGCCAAAGATCTAAATGCTAAAATACTTTGTCCAGAAGGACAAGCTTAGAAAAAATTTCTAAAACACCTCTCTCTCTCTCTATATATCATATAGACGATCCATAGTCACACAACATAAGTCTCTCTCTATATCTCTCCTTAGATTTGTCTCCATCTCTCTTCAACACGGTGACGATGACCTCCACCGGCGGTCCATGACCTCCAACATTCTTTGACCACCGCTTGTCACTCACTCTCTCTTTCTCTTTCTCTCTCTCTCTCTCTCTCTCTTCCTTACTGTTTCTCTCATCGCAATCTCACTCCCTCGATCTCTGTCAATCTCCTACTACCATCATATCTACTGCACCACCACATCCTCCACTAGTGGCTCTGCCGAATCAGAGAAGATTTGACCGCCGTAGGCCGAGACTTCAACAGATATGTATGGCAGTGTGGGTGGTCCTTCCTCGCGATGGTGGTGTTGCGGTGTTGCGACTCTAAGAGAGTACCGTCATCGGGCTGCACTGCATCGAGTCATTGTCCTTCTCTCTTTCACTTGATTGCTTCACTGATGTATCGCTCCTTTTCGCTTCATTGTTGTAAACATGTTTGACTATAATATAATTGAATTAATGTTATATATATATATATATAAAAGAGATTAATATTTTTTAAGTTAGAAACTATGTATATAATTAAATAGAGAAAGAACAAAAAAGAAACAAAATATGAGGCACAAAGTCAATCTCTGTTTGGTTTGATTATGTTGGCATAGTCAATCTCAATTTGGTTTTGGTCCAAAAAAAATAAATAAATGTATAATCTAGTTTTTTCTTTTCTTTTCTTTTTCTGTTTGGTGCATCAAAAGAGGAAAAAATAAGGATAAAGTGAAATTTTGATGAATCTGTGTGCTTATTGTTGCTTTGATCTTCCACCATTTCTTTCTCTTTCTCTCTAACTCTCATTCGCTCTCTCTCTCTCTCTCTCTCTCTCTCTCAAACTAGATCTATTCTAGATCTGTTTGAAAATCCATGAACGTAAACTTGAAGAACACCTTGTGATAAACAATGGTGTGAAACCTTTATCAAAACTATAAATCTGAGTACATGTGGACTTTGAACGATACTCTATTGTTGTTATTGTTGATGATCATGATGATGAAAGATTGTGATCTATTGAATATACTATTAATTAGATCAGATCCGTTTCAATAGATTAAAAAAAAATGAATTGTTATTTTAATAGATAAAAAATTGAACATATAAAAATTGAAAAATTATGACAAGAATTTGAATCGATAATGGAGAAAAATTGAACAGATAAAAAGTTAAACAAATAGGATAAAAAAATTGAACAGATAGGGAAAAAGTTTGAACAGATAAGAAAATTTTAGAACAGATAGGAAATTTTTTTGAACAGATCGCCAATAAAAGTCAATAGATAAATTAAATGATAAAATTAAAAACAAAATGTTCTTCAAAACAGCCAAAATGACTTATTTCCAAATTATTTCATAAAGAGTAGACATCTTACTAACAAAAAATATTCACTGGATCTATTACCTTAGACAATTGCTAGAGTGGACTTTCAATAATTTTATCCTCAAAACATATATATATATATAAAGGGAAAAGTTTCTCTCCAGTTCACCATGCAGAACACATTTTTGTCAATAGGAAATATGATTTTAAAAATAAATTGTTAACAAAAATGTGTTTCGATCAAGGGACTATCGATATTCGATTAATATGATTTTTTGCAGACATAAAGTACTCGATGAACTTTATATATTGAATGGTTCGAATTATCGAAATGGAACCTCTGTGGAGCCCCACATGTTCAACAGTACACTCTAATATATTATGTGAATTAGAAAAAAAAAAATCATCTCCATTCATAAAATATAATTTTTAATATTAGAATATATCAAAAAAAAATTCAAAGTATTTATGACATTTGATATAATTAATCACAAAACAATAATCATATTTTGTTTTATACACAAAAAAAAAAAAAAAGAAAGAAAGAAGAAGAAGAAGAAAAAAATCATCCTCAAAGTCATTGTCATTCCAAAGGCGCTAAAGGGACCGTTTGTTATGGTTTTTGAGGATGATTTTAGATTATTTTGATTTGGGAGTCTGTATTAAATTATTTAGTATAATTTTTGCTTATAATTTATTAGACAAAAATAATTAAAATAATCTAAAAAAATTGATTATTTAAAAGCTGAGATTAAGATAATTTTAGCTTTTACTTTATAATTATCAACTTTTAATTTTTTTTAAAAAAAACTCCATCAAAAGTGGAGATATTGCTGCGTGGGTCACGCAGTAGCGACTACTGTGCGGCAAAATGAGCCTATTTCGGGGTTTATTTTGATAATCCAAACCGTTTACATTTTAAAATACATCAAGGAGAATATACTTGTAAAAAATCAAGTTAATCGGATATCGTTTACCCATTCATCCAGCCACATTTGTGTCTATAAAAATAAATAATAATTATGATTTAAAATATTAAAATGAATACAAATATAAGTGGATGAATAGGTAAACGATATCTCATTAACTTGATTTTTTGAAGACATCTTCTACTTGATATATTTTAAAACATGAACAATTCAAATTATCAAAATAAGTCCAAAAAAATATCCATTTTGCCGCGCAACAGCATCCCTACTTCCGTCTTCTTCAAAGCCTCAAAGTCTGCTTCTATTTTGTACAATAATAATAATCATATTTGCATGATCCCCATTTAACTCATCTCAGACCAAACCCACAAAAACAAATCATCCCTACTTCTATTTTCTATTGTTTGATTTTCTGTTTTAGAGTGTTTTTTTTTTGGATAAAACACACATCATATTGAATTTGAGACCCCCAAAATCATCGAAAAATCTCCATCACAATGTTGTCAAACATCCACCAAATGCCGTCGACAAAAGCAGTGATATCGGCGGTTGCCTCCGCCGCCGCGACGGCGATGGTGGTCCGGTCCGTCGCGAAAGACTTCATTCCTTACGAGTTCCAACAGTTTATCGCCGTCAAGCTCCGCCACTTCCTCAGCACTTTCTCGAACCAGATCACTTTCGTCATCGACGAATTCGACGGCCTCAACCGCAATCACATCTTCCGCGCTGCCAAGATCTACCTCGGCACCATCATCACCCCCTCCACCAAACGCTTCCGAGTCACCAAACTCGAAAAGGAAACCAAAATTAACCTTTCCATGGAACGAAACGAAAGTCTCACCGATACTTTCAATGGATTCAAGCTCAATTGGCAATTCATCTCCAAACAAATCCCAGCCAAGTACGCTCCCGATCCCCACGACCATCACAGTTCGAGACGCCGAACAGAGCTCCGATTCTTCGAACTGAGATTCCACAAGAAGCACACATCCAAGGTCATCGACGAGTACTTGCCCTACATTTTGGAGAAATCGAAGATCGCCAAGGATCAGAAGAAGACTCTGAAGCTCTTTACTCTGAACCGCGACGGTGATGGTAGAACACCGTGGCAGTCGGTGAATCTGGATCATCCAGCGAATTTCGATACGTTGGCGATGGATTTGGATGAGAAAAGGACGTTAATGGAGGATCTGAAGAGGTTCGTGAAGAGGAAAGAGTTTTACAGGAGGGTTGGGAAAGCGTGGAAGAGAGGCTACTTGCTGTTTGGTCCGCCTGGGACTGGGAAGTCGAGCTTGATCGCGGCCATGGCCAATTACTTGAATTTTGATGTGTATGACTTGGAGTTAACTGCTCTGAGGAGTAATTCGGAGCTCAGGAATTTGCTGATTACGACGGCTAACCAGTCGATACTAGTTGTGGAAGACATTGATTGCTCCATTGAGTTGCAGGATAGAATGACTGCTGCGGCTATAGCCGCCGCTGCCAGAGGCAGGGATCCTTATGGGTATAATCAAGGTTCTAGTGTAAGTAAATTACTGCTAACACACACATGTTCTCCCTTTGTCCATTCCCTTCTTTTATTTTTGGTTGTTCTAAATTGCATGTAGGCTCTAAAAATTCAAAATTTAATATTATATTTGTTTGAGAGATTTGAAAATAATAATAAAAATAATAATAATAATAATAATGTTATGTTTGTTTGGAAGATTTAAAAAGAGAAAGAGAAAAAAGATAAGTAAAATGTGAATAATTTTTTTTTATATTTCATTTATTTTCACACATTTTTTTTTTATATTTCATTTATTTTCACACATTTTTTTTAAAATTTTTCTTTTCAAATCTCTCAATTAAATACAATGTAAATTTAATTTTTTTTTTAAAATTGTCCCTTATTAATAATGAGAAGAGAAAGTTATTTTCGAAATTAATGCTTTCAAATTTGACCCTTACTAATTATTTGTCCCCTTAAAAGTTCAAATGTTTCAACACAAACGAACACTGCATATCTTTGCATACTTTGTTGATCAGTTTGATGTACGTGATTGGATTGTAAAGGAGTTGGTGGTGTTGGATGGTGGGCAGGAACGAGAGTGAGTTTATTTTGAAAATAAGTAAAAACAAATTTTTTAAATTAATTTCATAGTTTTGAAAACGAAAATAGTATATTTTCAATTTTAGAAAATAAAATAAAACAAAAACATTACTAAACAAGCCATTTGTAAATTATTTAAGTTTGATTTGAAAACTTAACAAATGTGTTTGAATTTGATTTTTACTTTTGGATTAAGTGAGCCCATTACAAGCTAGGTTTGAGTTATTTGCTTTGTTGTAGTACATATAACCAAGTGAAGTGCAATTACAAGTTAGTAAAATTCCACTTAAAATTTAACAAGTTTTAAAATAAATTTTAACTTATTTACATAATAAATCAATTTCAAACGAGTTTTTAACAAGTGAAATAGGACTACATTGCTTGATTTTACACCCTTACCATGACAGTTCACATTTTTTACAGTGTGGTTGCTAATTGTTCAGCAACTGGGATGTTACTAAAAATGTGTCTACATTGACTTAGTATCTTTGAAAGGTTGATGATTATTTAGGGGTTTTAATTATCAGATAAATGTGTTTGATTTTCACATGCGATGAGATGGTTAATCTGTTGGTAGGATTAATAACACCACCTCCTCCATGGTATTTCTAATCCCATGGCTCTCTAATTAGCCAAAACACTCAATTCAATGGTAAAAATAATATTCTTCTTATCACAATAAAACATAACACAAGTATCCTCTATGTTATATATTATTGATCCTAACCTTAATCCCATAGTATTACCAAGGTTTAGTACCAAAAAATTTCTAATTCGCTTGTAAAACATGACCTAAAAGACTCGTACATAGTTCTAGTTCTTTCTTCCTAAGAAAGGTCCATCCATCCATCAAGAACAAGTTACTAATCCATTTTATGTTTTTTTCTGAAATTTAGGTTACCTTATCAGGACTGCTAAACTTCATTGATGGATTGTGGTCAAGTTGTGGGGACGAGCGAATCATAGTGTTCACAACTAATCACAAAGACAAGCTCGACCCTGCTTTATTGCGCCCAGGTCGCATGGACGTGCACATCCACATGTCCTATTGCACCCCTTATGGCTTCAAAATGCTTGCCTCCAATTACCTCGGAATTACAGAGCACCCGCTCTTCTTGGAGGCTGAAGTATTAATAGAGATGAAGAAGGTGACTCCGGCTGAAATAGGCGAGCAGTTGATGAAGAGTGATGAGCCTGAGAGGGCTCTAAGAGGCCTCATCAGGTTCTTGGAGGAGAAGAAGGACAAGGAGAATGAAGAAATTAAGACTGCTGAAGTTGAACAAAAAGCTTTTGGATCGGAAGTTATGCCAAAGGTGTCTAAGATTGTGTCCTGACTAATTTATGATGTAAGCATGTCTCCGTAAAGTGGCTCACATACCACATTGTTTTTATGTATATTGTATATATATAATCAATAATATTTGGGTAACTAATGTGAGATATATCCACTATCCAATATGGTGGTTTCATAGAAGTTACAACTTCTCTGATAGAAGTTGTAATTTCTGAATTAAACAAACAAATAAATAAAATACGTTCACACTAATTTTTAAGAGCTCCAATCTCTCAAACTAATTTTTCTGAATTTTTTTAAATTATTTAGTCTGTCAAGAAATAATTTTTAAAACTCAAAATTATGAAAACCATCCCATAATTTTTGGGTTTTAAAAGGAGAGAATCACACAAATATAGATTAGGAAAACCTAAAATTATGCTTTTTCATCTTTTTATTTTTTCCTTTTCATAACCTAGCCGTACTTATAAATTTCCCTAACCTTGCCTTTATATTAGCATAGATCAAAGTTTAAAATAGAGTTACGTAATGATCAGGGGAAATTCTATTTCCACATACCAAGTTTCCTCACTTCACACCTTCAATGAATTTTTTCAGAATCACAATTTTATCCTTTAACAAAATTACCACCTCACCCACCACCATCTCACACACACATCTCACAATTTCTCAATACACATCTCACCTACCACGATCTCACCAGCCACTTCACCGCCGGCCACCGCCGACCATCGCTTCCTATGCCCAAACCTCAACCATACAAAGCGAGGAACAACACCAGATTTTATAACTTCTTCAATCAGCGGACTTCGTTCTAAAAATGAAATTTGAACAATTAATCTTCCAAAAGTTAAACAGATGAAATATAGCATCATATATCAAAACATGATCATATACATATTAAAAACAAGTTACGGAATTGTGTAGTAGCCTCCAGTTGCAGATTGCTATCATTTGACCAAACATCAGCAACCAATGAAGGAAGACTCTCTAACTGCAATCAAATCAGCAGACCCCAAAACCTCAAACAAAGCATTACAATCAAAAACCCTAATCCGAACAACCGATCCAACCAATCCAACCAAAATTACCAAGATCCAATTCAAAAAAACCAGAACTCTTCGCTATCTATCTCCAAATCTCGACTGTAAAGCCCTAAAATTTCAACCAAAACAACCGATGCTTCTTTAGCAAGCTCTCTTCGCACTTGCTCTTGCGGATCTCAACCATGTTGTCCTCCCTCCGTCTCCGACCCTCCTCGGCATCGACGGCGACCTTGTAACGGTTCCGGCAAACCTCGGTTCTCGCACTAGGCCTAAGCAACATGGTTGTTGTTTGTCTTCTTCACTCTAACTCTCAAACCCTAAGACACTGTAACCAAACCTAAATCTATATACATATATGTATCTATGAGACAAAATCGAATAATCGATGAGCTTAATCACACATGAACCTTGTGTGTGTGTGTGTGTGTATGTGTGTGTGTGTGTGTGTGTGTGTGTGTGAGAGAGAGAGAGAGAGAGAGAGAGAGAGAGAGAGAGTTGGGATTTTTGGGGGAAAAAAGATCGCGATGGAGGTGACGGCAGCATGAGGGGCTGTGTGAGAATGGCTGAGAGGCTGGAAAGGGGTGATGGTTGATGTCGTTGCTGCCGCCGTCACCAGTAGCTGGTGTAGTTAGGGTTAAGGTTTTTGGAGTGAGAAAAGATAAAAGGAGAGGATGTGCACAGAAAATGTGATGGTATATTTGGAATGTGAAGTGTGTGGACTGAGATAGAGAAGTAAAAATCAAATTACTAAATGTGCGGATTGAGAAAAGATATACACAGAGATAATTTGGCGTATGGAAATATAATTTCCCAATGATCAGTGTAGACGTTGAGCATGGCGGCAACAAATATGATGATGAGCTCGGCAAGAGTACCGTTAGTGAAGTTACATTCGTTGCTAAAGCTTAATGCTTTGCCTGATCTCAACTTTTTTATTAATTGCTTTTGAATTGAGACATAGACGGCACATGCATATATACAAATCTAAAGTTATACATGTATATATACAAATCTAATGAACCTCCAACCATTCTCTTTTGTTTTAGTTTTAGATCATTAGATGCCTGTCAAGTTCAATAATTTGGGTATAAGCATGAATTGATTTGTGGAGAACGTTCAATTGATGTAAGGTTATAAAAATTCAAGTCAATCGTAAATTTTATAAACATTAATAATTAAAGTTTTAATTTTTTTTGCAAATCTATAATTATTTTGCAAAAGCTCTACATAATTATGATTTTTCCTTAATTTTTTGCCAATATCTAATTGAAAAGAAAAACTAGAATGCTTCAAATGGCTGATAGTTTTGAAAATTTGAGTATTACTTAAAAAAATAGCATATAGTTTGGGTGATAAATTAATAGAGCATTATAAATCAGGCCAACTTTTCAAAAATAATTACAAATATATGGTAAAGTTTATAAATTTTAATTCATGTATTTGGGTTTTTTTTTTTTTTTAAAAAAAAAATTAAACTAGTATGTTATTTCCCCTAAATTAATTCAAAAAAATAATGTGTGGTTCATATTTATTCAAAGGGTAGATTTTAGGGAAATTGAATCAAAACCCCTCCATTGGACCCTTGTTTGGTGAAAATAGTAGCCCAATTTATTTTTCTTCATAAACTCCTTAGGGAGAAAACATATAATTGAGTAAGAACAAAATAAAAAATATATATTTTTTCTTTCTTCAACAATATTGCCAGAGTAACATGTTACTGTGAATCAGAGTAACATGCTACTGCCAAATAGAAAAATTGTCAAATAGAGTAACATGTTATTGTTACTGTTTACATCAATTTCAACGGTAATAATTTAAAAAAATTAATAATTTTATAATCAACATGGATCTTATTTGATCGATCTTAATGAGAGAATTCTAAAAATATTAAGGGTAAATTATGCAAATGGTCACTGTAGTTTATACGATATTGTAACAAGCCCGCGAGGGTCCTCGGCTACAGTTCGGACTCCCCTGTTTTTGTGTTCGTTGCGGTTCCTAATCTGAACCAAAAAGTCCAACTCTGGCAAATCGTTTTTGAGAACAAACAGATTTCGAAAAGAAGTGCCAAACATGGACTGCTTTGCCAGATACAGAGTCGCCACCTAAATATTTTATTTTGGGAAATTTAGGAAACCTTGACTCGGTGCCGAAGGCCACGTGTCCGTCATCACCAAAGTTGTCTTGGCTCGGGAGCTTGGGTACGATCGGGGAAGGTCAGCTATGAGCACCCCCTTTCGCCCGGTCCGAAGACTGGCCTCTACTAACCATGATATCCGATTTTGAAAACGTTATGTGTTCTTATTCCAGTTATTAGCCTAGAATTACTATGTTATGCGCACAGCAAACAAGTATAGACTAGATTGCCTAATTTGGAAACAAGCATTGCATATCCGTTTGTTTTGAAAAAACGCTTTGGAATTTGCTACTCGCAAGTAGGCTAAAACACGGATTTCAACGAGTTTTTCCAACTCAAACAATCCAACCTTCACCCACAGGCATTCAAGCAGTTTATCTCATATAAACACTTAGCCACATGGTAAGCATACTGTTATGGCAACATTCACACGCATGCGAGATGCTAAAGCATAAATACTTACATTGTACTCCATGCCAAAACAATAAACTAGTTAGCAAACATGCATGTCCTAGTTCATGTTAAGTGGCTAATGCAACACAAGCAAAATGTGGTTAGGGTAGGCTCGGCTAATCTACGATGACATGTGAAATGCTACAACTATCACGTATTCAATTTGGAATTGAAAATACAATGCAGTTTGTATGATGCGCCGAGCCCGGTGCATGTAAGACAAATGTATGGATGCACGCATGCATTGCATAAGGTATGCTAATTTTAAATATGCCCTAATCTACCATCATAAGCAGGTAAATAAAAGGGAAGAAAGAAGTGGGGGTTGGAAGACATACATACACTCACGCACACTTATTACACAATTGCCCTCACATAGAGGGACTAAAAGAATATACAATCCCAAATAGTACAGTCCAAATACAGAATAAATTATTACAAAAAATTCTAATTTAATTAATAATTTAAATGCAGAATAGAAAAGGTCGCATCCCCGCCTCGGGATGCGCGAATGATGCATGCTCGAATCCGACTTGCCCGGAAAACCCGCACCATACCACTGTTGCCTCTATTTGTTACTGTCCTGCCTTTTTGAAATCTGCCAAAGTCCCAGGACACCTTCTAAGCATACTGCAGTACACCACCGGCTGGAGGAAATGACCACCGGCCGTTCAAAATGACCATTGGCTCCTTGAGAGGTTATCGGCCACAAACAAATGGCCGGTCGGCACTCTTTTATGCCGGTTGGCAAACAATTCCTCCAGAAGACAGTTTTGACAGCAACAGCAGACAAGCAGTGCATGGTGTGGAATTTTGAGCATATGTAAGCATGGCCAATGCCCCCTATCATGTGTGGGACTCAAGGAAGCATGGCCCTTGGTCCTTGGGCCACCAATTATGCCTTTTGGTGCATGATGGCCTAAGGGACCAAGATTGCAATTCAATGTAAATATGCATGCAACACACAAATGGGAACCAAGACCCTATCATGTCAAGATCAAGGGCCTTAGTGACATGAGAATTGAGATGTGTCTTGTCACTTGAAGTACAAACACCCCTCATTTCTCACACTTGGTTTGACGCCCCAAACCAAGCAATGCAATGCATGTTATGGAAACATGGCTCAACAATGCAGTATGATGCCAAAATGCAAGGAATGCCAAATGCTATGCAACATATCATGTTAGGTATATAATGCTAATCATATGGGAGGCAAGTGTGATGCAACCATGGACCAAAATGCCATGAAGCTAGCATGGGACGACATGTAATGAACCAAATAAGCAACAAGCATATGATAAGCAAACAATGGTGGACTTAACCACAATGGGGCAGACCTCAAACCTCCCCAAAACAGTGGCAAACAATGCCCAAAAACATGAACAAAATGCTATACAAGCATGCAAGTTAATGAGTCTAAACCTAAGGCACCGAAGGGAGCATCTTACTACCACTAACATGACCACTCATGGTATGTATTAGGCGGGCAAAAATAGAGTTCTATCATGCAAAAATACACCCAAACCCCTTGACATGGTAGCCCCAAAATACCCTAAACACACAAACATGCACAAGGCCTATTTCAAAGCATAAAAGGACATATCCTCAAAGCATAAAAGAGGTCACATATACAAACAAACAAACATGATTTATGGACTGAAATATGATCCTAAATGATGCCAAATCATGAGGATGGGCTAAGGTGAGCATGCTAGAGGCCAAAATACTCAAGGCTTACAAGCCCAAAATGCAAAGCAATCACATCAAGCATGCCCAACATGACAAAATCAGTGGCTCACAGCCCTTAAACATGGCAAAATGATGCTAACATCTTCATGGAGTTATGCTAATACATGCAAGAATCATGGCCTAAACACAAGATGCATTTCTATGCCAAATAGAGGAATGCAAAGCAAGTATGTTAAGCATGCAAGAGGCCAACAAAACACCATTATACAGAGATAAAATACAATCCAAAACACCCAAAAAAAGTTCTGAAATGGCGCCAAAAACAAGCAAGCATGCATGTTGCCTTTTAAGCCAAAAAAAAAACAAAGGTAAAAGAGGTACAAAGGGGAGAGGGGTGTCCCTCCCCTATACAAGACTTCAAACCACCTTCCTCACCACTAAAAATCCACTGGTTTTCGGTGGTGAGAAGACCAAAATAACAAAGTAAACAAGGCTCAAAATAAAGGCACCAAAGAGGCCAAAATAAGGCCTAAGAGGGTGAGTTTGCACTCAAACTACAAAGTGACCTTAATGAAAGTTCAAGAGCAAGAAAATATAAGACTTTTTTATGTTATACACAAAGCTAAAAATAGCAAGCAAAACAGGTAAAAACTAGTTGCAAAAACGGGGAAACTAAAGTAAAGTGCTCACCCTTAAAGAGAACCTCAAGAATAGATGATCCAGCCCTCTTCTATTGATCAAAACCAGTCCAAAAGTTCAACAAACAACCCTCCAAGCCTCCCAATCTCGAGCTAAGGTGTGATGGTGTGTGTATTGGTGCAAAAGTAAGGTAAAACCACACTTTTAGGCCTAAAAACACACACACAAGAGGAGAGAGAGGGAAAATGTAGAGAGAGGGAGTATATGGCAGATATATAGATATAGAAGCTCTGGTTTTTTTGTTGAAAATGGCTAACCCCTAACAAAGGGAGAGAGATGGTGTTTATATAGGCAAAAAACAAGGCTCAAGGCTTCTCCAAGAAGCTAACTAAAAGGGGCAAAGGGTGCAAAGGGGTCTTGGCTTCTTGGGGAAGCTAAGACAGCTGGCCAAGCTTCTCCAAGAAGCTTGGCCAAAGGGGTCAACCTTCTAGAAGGTTTGGGGGGGCAAAGGTGCAAAGAGGTCATTCCCATGCACGGGGACGAGTGATGGTGTATTCCAGCTGGCACAGCTGGCATGCACCATGCCTCAGGGGTGCAAAGGGTGCACGCCGGCCACCAAAAGGGGTCACCGGCACAATAAAGTGCCGGTCGGCTAAACATAGTGCCGACCGGCCATCGTTTTTAAGAAAACACTGCCGGTGGTACACATGTGCGGCCGGTGATGATAGGAGAGGGCCGGTGGGGTGTGGGGATGGCTAATAAGCCATTCCCTACCCTTCCAAGGCAAAACACAAGTGTTTGGTGCAAAACCAGACACAAAATGGTCGAGTTCGGAGATCCTAAGGCAGGGCGCGTAGCCGAGACCTCCGGGAACTCCAAACGAACACAAACATGGATAATCACTGAGTGTTCAAACGGTGACGTCCAAGTCTTGAGGACGGTCAAAAATGGGGTGTCTACAGATATGTCAATTTGGTCTTTATTGTTTCAATTTGTTCGATTTTGCTCATTAATTTAATAGATTGTGTCATTTTAATCCAATAAATAACAGTTGTTAAGTTTGGTGGACAAAACGCTTACACATTGTGTCAATTTGGTCTTTATAGTTTACACAATATGTCAATTTGGTCCCTATTGTTTTAATTTGTTCGATTCTGACAGCGACCAAATTGACGCATTGTTTGACTTTTCGTCCACCAAACTTAACAACTGTTATTTATTGGACAAAAAGGACACAATCCGTTAAATTAAGGGGCAAAATCAAGCAAATTGAAACAACAGGGACTAAATTGACACATTGTGTAAACTAAAGGGACTATTTGTATAATTCACCTAAATATTAATTTTATTAACAACTGACATCTACATCAAAAGTCATAGTATTTTTAAGTTTAATATTTTAATAATAGTGATATTTGTTGGACTTTTCAATGAAAATTTTTTATAATTATCCTTAATGCGTTAAAATTTATTATGAGAGGGTTTTAACCAAATCCCCCTAGATTTTACTAAAAGATATTTGTATATAAACAATATACTCTTTTTTCGGATAAAATTTTGGGTACTTATTGTCATACTCATCTAAAATTACTATGACCACGTATATTTATCAAATGTCAATAACCATATCATGTATGTCATTGTAATAGTGTAATCGGTCTTTGTATATGTTTGTTATAAATGTGGTAATAAGATATCACGTGATAAATTAAAAATATGTAATTATCATTACATTATCACCATCCTTACATTTTCTTTTATCTTTCAATAATATTTTTATGTTCACCGTAAGTCTCTTTAATTGTAAAAATTTTAATTAGAAAATCACAACGTCCAGATGATAATAATAATAATAATAATAATCTATATCTATGTTTATATCTATACTATACATTAGGTAAATTAACTTTTCATCCTAAAGACTCTATAAACCTGCTAGTAACAATTATGTTTATTTCCAATCAACATGGATTAAGCAACAATTCAAACCAAACAACCAAACATGAATAACCAGACAATTATGTAACTGATTCAAATGCCTCAAAGGAATGAGGACTTCTTTGAAGCAATTGGACAGTTACAAAGTAAACAACGTAAACAAAAAGTAATTTCAAAAGTGAAACTACTGAAGTTCACAAAAGTTTACAAATTAAAGTGATAAACTACTCCTATTTCGAAAGAGAAACTACTCGTAAGATAACACTAAATCTAAAGCTAAGTGTTGTTGAGTTGATGATGTCCTTCTCCATGCAATTTTCTGTTTATATTCTCTTCCTCTTTTCGTGGCCCATGATCGCCTGATTTCACTGAGTCCTGCAACTGCCACTACTTAACTGCTACAACTACTCCTTCATTTCAAAACTTTCAAATTTCATTAAACTTTCAATTTCACGTGTCGAACTGTCTTTCCTCCATGTTGCCACACGTCCCTCAACACTTTTGCCCTCTCATCGACAGTGCCAAGTCTTTATTCTGCACCCGATCCTTTTTGCAAGTAACCCACTAAGTCCATGACTTAGCCTGATAATTGTTTCACCTTCTGGGCCATTCAATGCACATGATTAACTCCTCTAATGCCACTTGTCCTTTTGACTAATGTAGAATTTTCATTTTGACTTTGTTGTGTGTCATTATCTAGTTGATCCACCTATTGATAGGAATTCAACAAAAATGGGTGCAAACAATGCCCCCTTGTTTAAGTTAAAAATCATTATATTTAACTTAAACAAATCTACCTTTTGGGCCCAAATAAAGAAAATATTTAATTTCAACCCATCCAAGCACTGGGCCTAACACAAGCTATAAAAGCCTGAACTTTTCAACTTCATCTTACTTCAGCTCTTCTCTATCTCTTTCGAAGCTCTCAAACTACCCTTCTTCCTTTCAAAACCTCCATACCAGAACCCCAAACAACTCAAACCCTAAGCAATGGCACCCAAGAAATCGAAATCCACCAAAGAGGATGAAACCAATAAGGACCATCTTCGATTTCCCAAACACATTAGAGACCTTACTAATTCTCTGAAACTTGACTTAACTTTGATCCCAGCACCACCATCGTGGCCAAAGCAACTGTAGGCCCTACATTCACATCATACTTTATAGACGAATTGGCTCCATACTATCCACTTGCTAGTGGTGAAACCCTACTCATTAACAAACCCAAACTCAACTGGACAAATTAACAAAACAGCAAAAATCCCCTTCAATCATGGAGGCAACTAAACTCCACTTGGCAGAGTTGGGTCAAACGGATTGAAGCTCATGACTCCAATGTGTGGAAACATCTCGGCATCAGTGAGGTAATCTATCTGTCGACCCTCAAATGTGATATGAATAAATGGTTGATAGCTGTTGTTGCATGTTTCTAGTCCCCATCCTATAATTCTATGCTCTTAGGATTTGGGATGATATCATCGACTGTCCATGATGTAGCCTACCTGATTGGACTTCCCATTCTAGGGCTAGAAATTAGTGCTTTGCTAGAACCCCTACAAGTGCCTTTCACCCTTAACACTGACATGAGTTACATTGAATTCACCAAAAAATACAAAAGCAAAAGAAATACCCCTGTCGATAACCAAGAAAGGGTTGCCTTTTACCTCATGTGGCTTTGCTAATTCCTTTTCTGCCGTCCTAGCTACAAAACTTTGGCCTTGTGCCTTCAAGATGGCCAAGCCATGCCCTTTGCTCCTTATTTTCTTGCCACACTCTACAAAGGCATGTTTTCCCTTATTGATAAGAAAATATCTTCTAACTATGGTGGACCATTATGGCTTTTCCAATCCTGGTTGTATGCCTATTTTCTTAAGATCCAACCTCTCAAACCAAATACTATGATTCCCAACCACCAGTCATATGTTGAATCTGTCTTAACCTTTGTTGACAAACCTAAACTTAGATTGTCTCAATGCCTCACTACATTTTTCAACTTTCCATTTGGTAGAGACCCCTTCTCTTCAAGCCATTTCAAGACTATTGATTCTCATCCTCTAGACTAGAACACCTCTTCATGGATACCTCTAACCTAACAGATGACCAAATGAGGTCTCAAGTTGAAACATGGAAACATGTTCTCACTTGCAGACACATCTTAGTTGATTGCTCTATTTCCTCTACTAAGATGTCTAGTTGTAGCTTTGAAAACTACTGCCCTAACCAATGGGCCAAACAATTTAGACTCACTCAATGCACAGCATGCCTTTACTTTCACTCCACCATTCAAAAAGAAATATGGACAAGGATCAGCATTAAAGATTCTTCACAATCAAAACTGATCTACGTGGAGAATGAAAACCTTCTTCAAGGCTTTAGCACTTATTTCTTCAAGCCTATTTCTGACCTCACCAAGGGTTTTGAACATTGGTGGACCCTTATGGCTGCAGTCATTTTCTCCAAACCTCTTGAGACTTGTCTCAAAGATGTGTCTGTTGACAATCAAGGCTCTAAACCACTCACTTCAAGCCTCAAGACTTCGGGTTAGCTTACTTTAGCTACCAACTCACTTCTATTTTTTATATTAATTTTTTTTTTTTTTACTTGCTTCTCTTGCTTACCTTTAATTCCTTTGGCTTCTTGCAGTCAGCCCTACTTTCATGGTACCTCATCTTGCCACTGAAACCCTTATCAAAGATCAAAGCTAAGATAAGGCACCAATGGATCCTAATGCCAACCCTAAAGCTCTTTCATCTGTGCCCAAACTTATGGGAGGCTCCATCACAGCTCTCCATACACATGAACAAAAGAAGACAATGACCACCCAATCATGATCTAAAGAGATGAGAACTAAGAAAAGACAAGAGCCTCCTGCTACCAATCTATCTCCGAAGAATTTTAACCCATCTTTCAATAAGTGGGACATTCCACTTAGCCAAGTACTTGGCCAAACCACCCAACATCCTTTAGACCATACATATTAGGTATATTTCTTATTCTTGTACTTGCATTCTTTTAAACTCAATCAGATCTTGACTCTAATCTTATTTTTCTTTGTAGAGGAAAAGAAAAAGAGTTCTTATCTCAACTAATGCTGAGGAGGAAGAAAGTCCTATGCCATCTCCCAAAGAAACTTCTCAACCTCAATCTGACTTCTCAAACAATGAGCCAAACACTCTAATCACTAACCAACTTGCCATACATACCAATCTTGAACCACCCCTATCAATCTTGGAGATGTAACCCTTGGAGCGTTCCCTGTGAAGGTCCTCTATCACGGAGAAATTGAGCCCATCAAATTTCCATCAGTTTTCTCTCAAAATCCCTTTGCATTTGATTCTACTAGTTCTCAAGATGAACAACAAAAAAGGATTGACCTTGACCCAACTAAAAATGGTCAATCATCTCCTAACAGTCCTCACACTTCATCCAAGGACCAATCAACTAAGCCTCCCCAACCCAAGACCCAAGTCACTCATGGTGAGTACATTCTTATTAGGAGATGATTGACTATGGAACAACATTGACAGCATTGCCCCCCAAGCAACTAATACTGGCACCTCACAAGAACTCCCAATCACCATTGAACAACCCCACACTTCAACTGAAGAGCTACCAACTCTACCAACTCATATACTCATCCATACTTCCACTAATTTGCAGGTAATAGACTTTTATAATCATTATATTTCTTTCTCTCTTAACTAAAACCTGTCAACCCTTAATTCTGACTGTTGATAGCTTCTTTTGACACAACCTCAAGCATATGGGATGAGATTACTGCCTTTCAAAAAAGCCTTGAGCATATCTCGCCACTTCCTCAAAGGCTTCACCAATTCAACCCTGAGGTCCAACAACTTTTGGCCGCTTTCTTGAATCTCATCAACACACCTCTTGAAGAAATAACCTCAAGCCAGCCCAATGAATCTCCGGACCAACTACCATCCAGAATCTCTCTCCTAATCCTTTCAACTCAAGCTAACTCAAGCAACTGGCCAAAGTCATTGCTGGATGGCCAACCCTTTTAGACATTGTCCAGAGTTGCTCAAAGGAAATTCAAGTTAAGAAAGACTTCTTAACCACTGCTCAAACCATCTCTAATTCCCTCATTCTTACTTGCCAAAAGTCTTCTAACCTCTTTAAACAAGACAATACACTAGCTCTTGAAGAATCAAGACTTGAAGTAGAATTGGCTATTGTCAAGCCAAAGAGGTTTGAACTGTAACAGCAAAAGGACTAACTTGGCCGTGAAGCTAAGATGATGCTATGACAAATAAGGAGTGGCCCATCTTCCATTCAAGCCATTAAAACAAAACTAACCAAGCTCAAGCCATGCATGCAAATGCTCAGTCAGAATGAGGCATTCTTGCCATACTTTTCCCAAGGAATTGAATGTTATTTTATTTTATTTTATTTTCTTGTAAATACTCTAGACAAACTCTTGGCTCTTGTAAATATCTCCTGACATTTTAATGAATATCAATGTCTTTATCTTTTAAAACTTGCCTTGTTAATTCCCTTTAAAGCTTTCACACATGGTTAGGTAATATTTCTTTATATATTTCCCATTTATGTTCCTTCTACCCTTCCAAGGACTCCAATTGGTATGCCCCTCATATGAGGACTTTATGGACTCTAAAAGGACCTTTCCAATTTATTGACCACTTGCCAAGCTTAGGATCTTTTATCTCCAATGGAAAGATAGTTTTCCATACTAGGTCACCCTCACCAAAAGTTCTTGTTATAAATTCTCTCAATTTTCTTCTTCTAAGTCATCATACAATTAAAAGCATCAATTCTCTTACTCCACAAACATGGCCTCATTATACTCATCGACATGAATATCATGATGCCTAGCCACTTTACTGGACCTTACTGTAACCTCCGAGGGTAATATTGCAGCATGTCCAAAATACCAACTCATAAGGGGAAGCTTGAGTACTATCCCTTTTAGAATTCCTATATGCCCACAGTACTTCAGATAATAACTCATGTCAATCCCTTGGGTTATCCTCTATCACTTTGCTCAATGTGGCCTTAATTGTCTTATTTGATGACTCTACTTGACCATTTGCCTAGGCATGCATAATATGGAGATGAATTGAGTATTTTAATGCCATATTCCCTGGAAAACTCCTTAACTTCATTATCATTAAACACTGTCCCTTGATCGACAGTGATTGTTTGTGGCAAACCAAACATATGCACTATGCGTTTCTTAATAAGATCAATCACCTGAGATTGACTTACTACCTTTAATGGGACTGCATCCACCCATTTAGTAAAATAATCAGTTGCCACTAATATAAATGAATGTTGTTTAGATAAAGGGGGAAACACTTGGCTAATCAAATACATTGCCTAACCTCTAAATGGCCAAGGTTTACAATTGAATACAAATCTCTAGATGGCATCTTTTGCACATTGCCATGTTTTTGGCATTGTTGACACCCCCTTGCATAACTAATGTAATCCTTTCTTATAGATGGACAAAAATACCCATGTCTCTTAATTAACTACCTCATCTTTTCACTAGCTTGGTGAGCACCACAAATGCCCTCATGTACTTTTGCCATGACCTGCATTTGCTCAAATTCCCCAATACACAATAAAATTAAACCATCTTGGGTTCTCCTAAACAAGTCATCCCCCAAAATGACATAATTTATGGCCTGATATTTTATTTTCCTATCTACTTTTGCTTCTGGATTGCTCAAGTATCTAATCAAAGATGATTTCCAATCATTCTCTGACACATCCATAACTAAGACTGACAAACTTTGTTACTGTCGACACTTAGCACAATGCATTATCTTCTGAATCCTCAAAATCCTTTTTTGAAAGCCCTTTGGGATTCTTCACCCAGATGCTACTTGGGACATTTTATTGGCCTCTTTATTTTCCAGTCTAAACATATGTTCAAACTCCACTAATTCAAAACCCTTGACCAACTTTAAAACTTGGTCTAGGTATTCCCTAAGTATTGCACTATTACACTTGTATTAGCCTATAACTTGCGTTATCACCAATTATGAATCTTTAAACACTTTTAAGTATGAGATTCTAAGGCTTCTTGCCAATTCCAAGCCAATAATCAAGGTCTTATACTCTGCTTGATTATTTGATTGTACTTGGAACTCATCTAACTGATAAGAAGACTGAAATATTTGTCCTTGAGGTGATACCAACACCACCCCAGCACCTACACCTTCTTCAGTCTTTGAGCCATCAAACATCAACTTCTTGGCTTTGTTTTAACTAAAAACACTTCATACAGATATACTTCGATAGGGTTACAAGGATGTTCAGCCAAGAAGTTTGCCAATGCTTGGCCCTTCACAACTTTTTGAGGAACATACTTGAACAATACTCAATTAAAGCAAGCATCCATTTTCCCTATCTTCCCCTCAAAACTGGCCTTGATAACATGTATCTTACCACATATGTTTGGGCAATCACATTGACTTCTGAAAACAACATGTAATGTCTTAATTTGATTACTACAAAATACAAGGCCAAACACAACTTTTCCACAGAACTATACCTAATTTCTACTTCATTTAGCTTTCTACTAAGGTAATACACAGCTTGCTCACACTCCTTCTCAATATCTTATGCCAATAAGCAACCAATTGACTATTTCCCTGCTGAAATATACAACTTCAAGGGCTTTCCTTTGATAGGTGGCAACAAATCTGGAGATTTAGACAAATAATCCTTTATTGAGACAAATTATATGTTCGTTCTCCCACTTCAACTCCTTATCAGATTTCAATTTTAATAACGGAGAAAATGCCAAAGTCTTTCCTACTAAATTGGAAATAAATCTTCTCAAGAAATTTATTTATCTAAGGAAACTTTGCAATTCTTTTTTATTAGATGGGGGTTGTGCTGCCTTAATGGCTTTGGTTTTGTTTAGGTCCACATCTATTCCTTTCTAATGAACTAGAAAACCCAAGAAATTACCAGGAAAAACCCCAAAAGCACATTTCAAGGGATTCATCTTTAACTAATAAGTCCTTATCCTTTAGAAGACTTGTCGAAGATGATCAAAATGCTCATCAAACTCATCTGACTTGATGGCCACATCATCAATACAAACCTCCAAAAACTTCCCAATCAAATCATGAAAAATGAAATTCATAACCCGTTGATAAGTGGCTCCTACATTCTTGAGCCCGAAAGGCATCACTACCCATTCAAAGTTCTTAAGGTCCCTGGGCATCTAAATGCAGTCTTATAAATATCATCTGGGTTAAGAAAGATTTGATTGAAAGACAAGATTTTATGCCTTGCAGCTGAATCAACTAACAAGTCTACAATTGGCATAGGATATTCATCTTTAGGTGTGGCCATATTCAAATTTCTAAAATCAATACACACCCTTATCTTGCCATTCGTTTTAAGGACTGAAACTATATTAGACAACCATTCCACATATCTGGTTGTTCTAATAAAACCAAATTTTAAAAGCCTTTCTATTTCATCATTCATTATGAGAGTGACTTTATTTGTCATTCTCCTAGGAGGCTGCTTATGTAGCAGACAGTTTGACTTAATTGGGAGTTTATGTTCAACCAAAGACCTGTCTAAACCAGGTATCTCATCATAACTCCAACCAAAACAGTCAGAATAATCTGAAATCAAACTAACTAGCTTGACTTTACATTCATTGGTTAATGTAATATTTACATACATAAGCCTCTTGCAGGCCTCATTTCCTAAATTAAACTCCTCTAAAGCATCCTGCACATCAGCCTTAAGATTATCAAGCTTTGCAGGAGTTGCCTTTAGATTTTCATACCACACCTCTTTATAATCTAGAGGGCTATCATCTATTACACATTCTGCCCAAAAACACTGGGGCAACATACCACCTAACCTTCTTTCTAAAAAGAAATAAAATAGCCTAATAAATGTACTCCTAGTTACAGCTGAATCAAATTCCCTTTCACTTATCTTTATCTTCATTGGTAATGTCTTAAAGCAGCACTTTATCTACAGGCTTGGTCTTCAAGACACTTGGCCTGGCCACTTCTTAGCTCATCTATCAAAATCCTTCTTCAATGAACTTCTGAAATTGGTCATAGGTTAAACCAATTCCCCTTGATTTTACTTCCTCATTTTCCCACACCACAGGGCTAAACTCTTTAGCATATAACATAGCCTTCACATTATGGACATCAGCCTTGAAAGGCTTTGCTTCTGCCCTCAATGCTTTTCCTTTCTTGGCCCTCTACAGTCAAGAAAATCAAGACCTGGTGAAGAGATGAGGGCACACGGCCATTGGAATGAATCCAATCCCTTTAAAGTAACAAATTGTAGTTAGAAGTGGAGTCTATTACAAAAAATGTTGCTCCCCACACTCTGCCCCAACTTGCAATTGTAAAGCAATCACCCTCGTGTATTAGAAGAGCCTCTTGAAAAATCACTCATATATACATGAGTAGGAATTAAATCATCTACTGACTTACTAATTACATTTAAAATCCTTGTTGGCAAAATATTAACAATGGCCCTATTGTCAATTAAGACCTTTGTCAAAGGGCAACCATTCAAGTGAGCACTGACATACAAAGGTCTCAGGTGTTTCATCACTTCAGGTTTGGGTGATTGAAGTACCACCTTCTCACCATTACAAGTTTTCACCACCTAGATAGACTAGCCAACTTTCTCTCTTGACTTACTTACTTCTGTTACCATCACAGCAGGCTCAGATAAGTCTTTCACATCTCCATCAAGTTTTTCTGATTGTCCTGGCTTTGCCTCAAAAATTTTAGGCAAAGCCAAGATCATGTTACAATAAGTGTTTGGAGGTAAAGTCCCAAACCTAATTGCAGCCAACTTCTCACCAAAGTCCCTAGAACTTTCTGATTTTCTCTCCCCTTTACTATCAATAGGAGCTTCCTTTAGCTTTCCAACCATATTTTCATCCTTATCTATCATTATTTCATTTTCTCCACTCTCTTTATCAGAAAGAAGAGCCTTAGAAATCTCTTCCAATTGCCTTCTAAGAAGTATCTTCTTAGGTATTTTACCCATCATTTTCTATACCTTGCTTGTTTCACCAACCTCTTCCTTCTCTTTTTCCCTTACCCAAATCAAATTGTTTTATTCAACTCTCTTTGGATTTTCACATTCTTTTGCTGAAAACATGGCATGGTATTTTCTTTGCTCCTTTCTTACCTGTGTTCTAGTTAGACCCATAGGTCTCCAACCTGACAAATGAAATTTGAGATGCAAGACTCCTTGCCAACCAGCATGTGTAGGAACTGGTGGCTTCACCATTCTTAGTTTCGATGGTGGATAGGCTTGTGGAAATCTTACTCGCCGGCCATGGAACTGACTTGGCCTAAACTAACTCACTTCATCCATTGACCTCTTACCCTGGCCAATATATGGCCTCTATAATTGTCTTGGCACAAGGATTGGCCTTTGAGCATGACCATGGCCACTAGATAGCCTTTGATTCTTCAACTGCCTCACCCTGGTTCTAACTCCTTCTGCTCCACAGAGACAAGGATAAACATCCTCAAACTTGAATAAAAATGGGCCATCTTTGTTACCTTATAACCTGTCGACATGTCCAAAAATTCTAGGATCCTAACCATCATTCAATAACTTATCTCCATTAAAAATTTGAAAGTCACATCCTGTAACGAGTTGAATCAAATTGAATATTATTATTATTATTATTTATGGTATCATGGGCCATTCTATTTAAATTGGGGAAAACAAATTATATTACTTCTTGATTTTTGACTTTGTAATGTTTGCTTGGCAAAATTTTTTTATTTTAATTATTCATGGGTCTTGAGTACTAAATGTGGATATAAATTTAATTTTTGGGATTTCATTTAATAAGCCCAAACTATATTGTTTTAGTTCATATTTGATTATGCTAATGGTGGGGACCACCTTAAGTTTTTTTAAAATTATTTTATACTTTAATCTCAATTAGAGATTTATTTTAAATTATTAAACTCCATTCATTTTGGACCGAATTGATTGAATCGCGACTCGTTTGTAACCATCTATTATTATTGTTATTATTATTTATTTTATTATCATAAGAGAGTTATGAATATTTATGCGGTGTACCACCAAACGAAATATATTTTGTGGTGAGAACATATAATTTCATTTTGTTATTTATATTACTAAATATTATGATAGTTTTAAAATATACTTTTAATTGATATATATATATATATATATATGCATATGTATATTTATATAATAACAAAAGAGAGAGGCAAAACATGGCTACCCCCTTTTCGTCCCTTTTCTTTCTTTATTTCTTTGGTCTGAGCAATAGAGAGCTTGGTGGTTCAGCTCTTTCTTTGTCTCTCTGTCATGACCCAAACCCACCTCTATAGGTTTAGTGTCGTAACTAACCAGTAATCCTGGGATTACCAAAGGCCTCTGAACAAAATTAAACAAAATACAGGGGCCAGCAGAAGCAAATACAAACATATAATGTCCATAGAGCTGTGTAGACATACATGTGACAGAAAATTTTAAACTTAATTACATAATTAAGATGTCATACCAGCGTCACCATCTATACATACAGAAAAAAAAAAAAAACACATGTTCAAGCTTAGCAAAGAAATACAAAAGATCCATAACATGGTTCACCAAAACTTGACCACTGCAAAACGGGAACCTCCTCGAAAGGCACTGTCACTGGCTGACCAAACAAACCTCCAGGCAGCAGCTTAGGCCTGGTCATACTCCTGATCACCTACATACATAAATAATAGAATGAGATGGAGCCCAATGAATAACAACAGAGTAAAGGTTTTATGAATGATGTCCAAACAGTATTAGAAATTAGAGTATGTATCGAAAACAAATTCAGATTCATATACTTAATCAGAAGTCATGAGCAGTTATATATGGTACATCCATTAGCTATCATATCAAATTAGTCCTGACACTCACATGCATAGTCGGTACTGACGACCCCAAAGGTCCATATCTTGTGCACAAGTAACCATGATATTGTTTCCCCAAGGCGAGGGCCACATAACATAGACCACGGTATTGTTTTTCCCAGGTGAGGGCCATATAATCATAAGCCACGGTATTGTTTCCTCCAGACGAGGGCCATGTGAACTAAGGATGCCACAAATACATTTCAGAACAATTGGACATTCATTCATTATTCACAAAATAGTATTTCATAAACCAAATCATATCTTAACATTCAGAAATTACTTATAATCAAATGTAGTTTTACGAAGTTGTTACTCACAAATAGCTCCAGTAGCAGAATAGACAGAGCAAACAGATCGGACAGTCTATGGCACGTGACCTACATAATCACATAACAAATGTACATTGAAACACATGCCCAGAAAACACATAACTTATTCCTTTTCTACCTTGGTGTGTTTCTAATCCTTATCCTCATTATTATATCTTAATTAAGGCTTAGGAATGCCTAAGATGCAATGAGGATGCCAAAATGTACTTTGGAACACTTAGTCAAATTTTCAAAAACAGGGCAGTCTGCTCGAGCGCAACTGCGGTCCCTCGAGCAGTTTGCAAGGTCTACAAAAGTACTGGTTGCATAATTTTTTACGGTCGACGGATGCTCAAGCCAAAGACTGAGCAAACAGGGTCTCCGCTCGAGCACAACTTCGGTCGCTCAAATGGTCTGTAAAACTCTGCAAAACATCTAGGAGCAGGAATTTTACGCTCGATTGCAACTTCCTGCGATCAAGTGAAGGATAAAAAATAAGGGTGGTCGCTCAAGCGCAAATTTTGTCGCTCGAGCCAACGCTCAAGCTCTGTAAAAGTACTGGGGGCTTGGATTCTTCGCTCGAGCGCAGACTTTAACGAGTGTAGAGTGCGAATTCTGGAATTTCCATATTGCACTCCTAGCTTCAAAACTCAATTTCAATGCATCAAAACACATCCTTTTGGGCCAAAACTTAAGGAAACATTGAGAGACTCATACTCTCACCGTATTTTCTTAAGGCCAAAGTGTAGAGCATGGTGAGAGCTATATTTTGACCCATGGAGATCAAAATCCGTCATCTTTGAAATTTGGAATTTTTGCTTATTTCCTCTTCTAGCTTTTAAGGTAGGGGATTTGTTTGAGTTATATATATATTTTTGCAAATCTATAGTTATTTTGATATTATTTGGAGTGTGTTGAACTAGGGTTAATTTTTATGCAATTGTGTTTCGCTCAAAGAGGGGTTTTCTCAATTCTTTCTTCAAATCTTTTAATTTATGAACTATAAGAATATTTTGGGAGTTTCATGAGCAAATTTTTTTTTTTAAATGAGGAAACCTGAATTTTCTGAAAACCCTAGGGTTGAGAAAGTTGAGGAAAAAGTAGTATCAATGAAAAATATGAGTTGTGTGATAGTTGGGGTTTTTAATTGCATAAAATCTTTCAAAAAGAGAAACTCTATTTTTCTTTTGTGAAAACCTAGATTTTGGAAATATGGGGAAAAGTTAGGATTTTGTGAAATCATGAATTGTTGAGATCCATTGTTGAGAAATGATGAGAAAGTTGTTATATTTACCCTTATTGTTGAAATCCCTTGTAAGAGACAAATTGATATTGAGAAAATAGTGAATGGTATGTTGTTATACTTATCTTGGAAAGATGAAGATTGGGAATCATGATTTTCATGTTGAGATTTATTTGGTTTAAAGAGAAAAGAAATATATTTGATGATGTGTTTTATCTATCTCTTGGAATATATATTGTATACATGTATATTAAGTAGATATGTGGAAGTTGATCATAATGGAATATTGTGTGGATGAAATGAGAAAGTATTGAGAAAACTTGAGAAAGTCCAAGGCATTAATATAGATATATATTACATTGGCATTTCATTTCATGTTCATTGTTTTCTTTTGAATTGGCATTGTCGAGGTCACTTTTTAAATGAAAATGGTTTTGTTTAACAAATATTTTTATTGACCCGTTTTGGGGTAAATGTGGTGGCAAATCCGGTTAAGGGATGTAGTTTGAAAATTAAGTTGGCCTGAGTGTCCTTGGTGTAAGACCAGAAACATGTGTGTACGGATGCCTAAGCCCTCTGGTTAAAAGCTGGTAAGGTAGTATTTGGTAGTGCTTGATACACCTACTTGCAGACAGTAGCCCTGGTGTAGGCACCCCATTTTGACGACCCTTACGACATGGATGTCCTCATAGGTACATCCAATGATGAGTCTGTTCGCTCGCCAAATGCTTGAAGCCCTCAGCGGAATGCCATAACTTTGAGCCTTTCTCATCCTCCATCCTTTTTGTCTCATTTTTGGACCATGCCTTGGTCTTTCTAGCCTGTAACCTCTAGTGGCCTACCGACCATCCCTAGAGGCTGCCGGCTATCACTTTTGGTTTGCCGGCCACTGATGTGGCTTACCACCAGTGTTTTCTGCAGATATTTTATGCCAACTGTGCCAGCTGTTTGCACAGATGCTTGCATCTGTCCACACGTGGAGGGCTGGATCTCTTTGTAGAAATTTTATGTTTTCTATATATAGGGACCCCCTCTCTCATGTTTAGAGGTTAGAAAATTTTTGGCTAAAAAATTTTCCTCTCTCTCTCTGTACAAATTCTCTACACTTTTGCCAACTTACACTACACTTTTTGCTACACACCCTTAACCAAATCCTCTCACCTTTAAGCTGAGGTTCTTTGAGGCCTTCTTGGAACTCTTGAAGTTGGTTTTGGCTTGGATTGTGGCCTAGAGTTACTCTTTGCTTCAAGAGGTATACTATTTGCTTTATCAGCTTGCTTTGCATACTTGTTTTCTATCTTTTTCCCACTGTTTTGGGCTGTTTTTGAACTATAAAAAACTCTATTTTTATGAGCTGAAATTGGTGTTTTTGGCCATTTAAGGTTAGGGGGTGGTTCACCCCCCGTTCATTCCTTGTTTGTAAAGCCATTTCACATTTGTTTCCCATTTTCAAACCAATGTTTTTTGGGTTTTTAAACACTGATTTTTAGAGTATTTTGAGTGGTAAAAATCAGGTTTTGAAGGCCAAATTTGGAGGGGGTAGCCTCCCCTCTTTGTGCCTTGTTTGCTAGCCTAGTTGGTGCCATGCCTTAGCTTATTTTTCTAGCTTGTTGTAGCTTAATTCCAGCATGTTCTAGCCTCTAATTTAGACTATTTTAACTCTGTTTTGGATTGGTTAAGTCATTTGAGTCTTGTTTTGCATGCTTGTAGTGTAATAGTCCTCACAAGCTTGGTGTTTTAGGCCATTAGGCACCACTTGTTTGAGTTGATTGCATGTTTTCAGTGTTTTTCACACTTAATTTCAGTACTAATCATCTCTGCAACCTCCCTTCTTTCTTGACTTTTAATTTTGCTTTGAAAGTGGTTTCAAGTTACTTGTTTGCCTAAGTGTGAAATTGAGGTTTCATACTTAATGGTTTAATCCCTTAGGGGATTCATTACCAACGGTATGAGACTTCTTTCATACCCAAAGCAACTTGTGTTTTGAGCCTTATTTCCATTAGAGGACTTTAATTCACCTTTGGACTTAATTGGATTAAAGGATGGTTGGTAAGTTAAAATGAGTAACTAAAACTTAGGAGTAAAAATGAGCAAGATAATAACTTTGTGTGTTCAATCAGACGTTAATTGAACACATGGAACTTGGACCATTTCATACGTACTAGTGATGAAATGATCCAAGTCTCCAAGGTCAACTTATTCCCTTGATCTTTCATGAAAAGGAAGGGGTTTGTGTCTCATTTTGCATTTATTTAACTTGCATATCTTGAGTCACAAGCCATCATGCAATGAAATTGCTTGAGTTGGTGGTTTGTGGCTTAAGTTCACCTTTTCTTGGATTTGCTCATGAAAAGGAGGGGTGAGTTGTGCAAACAATCCTTGAAAATACCCTATATATGCTCTGTTTGTCCTCTGTTGCAGCAAGATAAACCAATGCATCAGTGGCCGGCAGGTGTCTGGCAGACCACCATCCATGGCCGATAGATGGCCGACAATATTCACCAGTGGCCGGCTGGCCACTGAAGTAAATCTCAGCAGAGTGTTGGTAAGCTGGAGCAAAATTGTTCTGGAAGTGTTCAATTATGCAAACAGAGGCTTTCGAGAGCAAAATGGTGGTCTTTTCAGGTGGAGATCAAACATGCACATATACATCCTTCATTTCCTGAGGCAGAGTAGCTAATTAGCCTACTTTAGTTACTTAGTTTAATTATTAGTTGCAATTGTTTTGTAATTATTTAATTCGTTAGTTAGTTAATTAGTTCATTTGTTGTTGTAATAATTAGTTAATTAGTTTAGCTAGTTATTCATTTTGGTTTGTAATAATTAGCTTAATTAGCTTAGTTATTCGTTCGGACTCTCCTTCGTGAGAGTGTAATGTAATAATGTGCATGACTTCCAAACCCACGTCTTCCTCTCTTTTATTTACTAGCTTACGATGGTTAGATTAGGGACACGTTTCGTTTAGCATGCCTTATGCTTGCATACATTCATCTTGTCTTGCATGCACCGAGGCTCAGCGCATCATTCTAACTACATTGTCATTTCAATACTTCTTTGAATACGTACTTAGACCGCATGTTGTCAAATTGATTCACATGCCATATTAGTAGCCGAGCCTAGTAATTGCATATTGCATGTGTTGCATTAGTCAGTTGGCATAGTTAGGAATCATGCATATTTTTTCTAACTCATATCTTCTTAGCTTGGAGTACTAGGTGAGTTTTTAGTGCTTTAGCATACTTACATGAGTGTGAGTGATTTCCATGACTAGTATGCTTTCCATGAGACTAAGGGTTTACTTGTTAAATTGCTTGAATGCCTGTGGATGAAGGCTTGTTGCTTGAATTGGAACGATTCAATAAATGTATGTTTAAGCCCACTATGTCTAGTGGCAAATTCATATCTTTAAGCCCACTTTGTTGAGTGGCAAATTCGCAAACTTTAAGCCCACTTTGTTGAGTGGAAAATTCAAACCCCTTTTCGAAAAGCAAACATGAAATTGAATTGTTCCAATTCGGGCAAACTAGTCTATACTTGCTTGTATGCATCACATAGTAATGCTAGCCTAATAACTGGAACACGAGCATATAATGTTGATAAAAATTATATCATGATTAGTAGAGGCCGATCCTTGATCGGGCGAGTGGGGGTGCTCAATTCATGACCTTCCCCTCTCATACCTAAGTTCTCGATCCGAGGCAACTTTGGTGATGACGGACACGTGGCCTTTGGCACGAGTCATGGGTTTCCTAAATTTCCCAAAAATAAAATATTTAGGTAACGACGCTATATTTGGAAAAGCAGTCCAATTTTGGCATTTTTGATTCAAAATAAATTTTCCAAACGATTTGCCAGATTTGGACTCTTTAGTGTTTATCAATTTCACATTGCACTTGTAAGATTAGTGTCACGACCCAAACCTACCCCTAAGGGTTTAGCATCGTAACCGGCCAGTAATCCGTGATTACCAAAGGCCTGTTTAAAAGTAATAACAATAGTACAGAGTAAGGGGCTATCAGAAGCCAAACAGTAAATAAAAGACGTCCAATGAGCTGTGAAAACTGAATGGAAAAAGACTTTTATGGACCAGTCCACATTCATAACCATAAACATATATACATATCGGATACACATAACATATAGGTTAGGGATCCAATCCCTTTACCATAGCTGTACAGTCAAAGGTCTTAAACATTCATTACAAAACAGGGACAAAAGGATAAATCTGAGACACCCTAAAACAGCCTTGGCTTGAACGGACTCGGAACCTCGAAGTGAGGCACAATAGTTGGCTTGACAAAACATGAGTTTAACTTGACGCTCCTAGCTTCGGTCCAGTGCCTGGCCACCTACATACATATATATAAACAGTGAGCTAAAGCCCAATGAATAACAACTGTGTAAAGGGGTTAAGAATGAATGTCCTTTCAGTAATTAAAACAGTCATTTGCATCAGTAGATCAATTATTCAATCAGTGGCTCATATTTCATGCCATATCAGTAATTCAGAAATCATAGCGATCATACATGGTACATCCAATAGCAGAACAGTACAGTAGGTCTTAATAGACCAAACAGTCAGTTGATGGCCATCAAAACAGTAAACAGCAGTAGTTCCAAACATTGGAACTGACAGAGATCTCTGTAATAGTAGCAGTAACAGTAACAGTAACAGTAAGTTGCTATGGATGCCACGAGTATAGTTCATAAAACAGGACAAACATTCATTCAATAGATAATGTCACTTCAGAAAGCAGTACAGTCGATCGTTCAGAAAATAATTACAATTGAACATATCTTTACAACATTGTTACTCACAGATTACTGGGCTATAGGCAAGCTAATCAGCGTCCTCGGGTGCCAACCCTACACAGTTGCAGAACGAACACACCCTAAGTTACACACTTGGGATTAATAACTTAGCCCCTTAACTTGACTTAATGTGGTTCCATAACATTATCCTCATTAAGATGCCTTAAACATGGCCTAGGAATGCCTAGGATGGAATGAGGATGCAGGAATGTACTTTAAAACACTTTTCAAAATTTGCTGAAAACAGGGGTCTCGCTCGAGCATGGCTTTCCCCGCTCGAACAAGCTTACCAAGACAGAGGGGTCGCTCGAGCATAGATTCCCTCGCTCGAGCAGTCTGTAAAAATGCAAAAAGTACTAGTTGCTGAAATTCTCCGCTCGATGCTCGCTCGAGCATGAGACACAGTTCCTTGCTCGAGCGTAGGTCTCGTCGCTCGAGCGTGCATCTGCACACACAAAACCTTGAGAGCTTGCAATCCACGCTCGAGCCAGCATTTCATTGCTCGAGCGAAGCTCTGAACACAAAGGTGGCTGCTCGAGCGTGGAATCCTTCGCTCGAGCGTGGAAGCCAAAATCTGGGTTTTCCAGATTTGCTTCCAAAGCTCAAACCAGGAATCAAACATGCCAAAACTCATCCTTTTGGGCCAATTTTCTGGAAAACACCTAGAAACCCATAGTACAACATGTTTTAAAGATCATTTCATCAAATCAAGCCCAAAGGTGTGACAATTGAACACAATTTAAATGTAAGCTTGAAGAACAATGTAAGAACATAACATGCATGAGTTCCTATGAACTCCAATGCTCCAAAATGTGACCAAATGCAAGGTTGAACTCAAAAACATGGTGAATTTCAAGAGTATAACCATGATCTAGACATGCATGTGGAAATTTTCATGAAAACAACCTCACAATTCAAAGATATGTACATGCATGCATGAATGGACTCTCAAATCAACACTTTAAACTAATTCTTGACTCTAATCACCAATTTCTCCATGAAACATGCATGAAACAACTTAAATTCATAATTAAGAGGTTGAATTTCCTACCTTAAGTCTTGAATTCCAAGTGTGGAAGCCCAATTATGCAATTCTCGTTCAATCTCCCTTAAGTCTAAAACCAAACTCTTGTTGAATCAAATTCTTTCCTAATCTCCCTCTCTCTCACGTTTTGACAAGTAGGTGGATGAAGAGAGGTGACTCACAAGTATTAAAAGAGAATAAACAATGGCCTTAAACAACCCACTTAATGGCAAAAACGTAATAAACTCAAACTAATGTAATTTAACTTCATTTATTCAAATTTAATCATTCCAAATCAAATTTTAATTAAACCTACCATAAAATCATATAATTCCTAATTAGCATATAACACGAATCAATTTCAGAATCGGTCAACGATAAGGTTTTCAATTCGCTATTCAAAATTTAAAACATGAACAGATCATTCGGTAACAAACAGATAGAAATGCATTTAAAATAACGCACCCATGTAATCAATTTAGAATCTTGTCTTAATTAATTACTCATCATGCTTAAACTTAGATTAACGCTAATCAGAGGTGAGGGTTGTCACAATTAGATTCAGAACTGTGAGAGTCTGAACTGTAGGGATTTCTTTTAAACCTCCAAAAGGGGGGGCAAAAAAGTTGAGCTACACCTGGAATTTTCCTGAGTCGTATATGTAGAAATCGTTGGATTGGTTATATTTTCGAATGAGCATTGTGCATGAGATTTTCAAAAGAGAAAAACTATTTTAAGCATGACGTGGCATGTGCATCCATCTCATGAGGCTGTATAAGATGTATATACTTTGTTAAGAATTCTCTACTGGGTTTTGAGCTCACCCCTAGTGGATTTGTTGCAGGAAAAGCTGTTGTGATCCTGCCAAAGTATAGGCATGGAGAATTATTTTGGGAGCACGAAGCTCTTATCTCTTGTTGTTCTTGTTGTTGTGTTAATAAGCCAATGGCTATATTTGTATGGGTTAGAAAGCCATTTACCTGTAACCAGGCTTAAGCCTCAGAACGTGTAGCCCATGGGGGCATTATTTTGTGTTTTAATTTCTATTGAATCCTCATTACATGCTACCAACTACTGTCTTAGAAATTATGAAAGCATAATAGCGTGTGGAACCTTTACATCTCTTGAATAAATGTCATGAATATACATGTATGAGAAGCTTGATTGGAAATTATATGATTCTTTAATTGTAAAGGATTCATAATTAATTAGGATTGAGGATTATTGATGACCTCATTTGCGTTATCATGTGTTAACAATTTGGGGGCGTTGCAACTTGGTATCAGAGCTTACCGGGTTTGAATACTTTGACCTCGTGGGACATGGTCTTTACCATAATGGGTTCATTTTGCTAATTAGAAATGATGCGTGTTTTATGTGCTATGTGATAATATGTTTATGTGACTAAGTGGGTATGGAATTGGACTTTTAAGAAATTATTTGCATCTATTAAAGCCCTGGAAGTCTTATTAGGACACTTGATCAATGCTCATTCTAATAGGAACTCTTAGAATTTTGTGGAACAAATACTATCTGAAAAGTGTAGTCCATTTGTGATTATGTGACTATGTGCTTATGTGATGTGGATTGAAGTGTTTATATTCGGTTAGGACATGAGTAATCTCGATTGAGAGGTATTAGGGACTTAAATTAGTTGCGCCACTTTATTCAGCAGAGCTAATCATTTTAGCTATGTAGTAGATATGTAGTAGACCAATTGTAGGATTTCTATTAAACCTTAAGACCACTGTCTATGTTTTTGTGTATGAGTGTGACCTTAAAATAGTAGAGATTTTGTTGCATAGTGAAAGATTGTTGTAATGAGAAATTAATTATTTCAGATCTTTATATCAAATTTGTGGAAGTGGGTTAGATGAAGAATCTTGGAAGTGGAGTAACTTAGATATTAAATTTGCTGTAGTAGTACGGTTTGGTTGAGACCTTAATGATGATTACGGAAAACCTACAATAAAATGTTTTGAAGTGTTCACATCGAAATACAAAAAACCTAGTTCTAAATTTCCTCGACATAGATGAAGTTAGTTATGATCGGGTTGTTCTACTAGCTTGATTGACTATTTGTGAGGATAGTGTTGGGCTTTAGGCCAAATGTCTTGTGTGTATTTGGAAATAAACGTTATCTTAGCATGATAGAAATTACAGAGTGTATTAAGGGATGTGTTTCTTAAAAAAAATTTGTTTTATTTAGAAAATTATTGCAAATCCCAAGAGGGTGTAGAAACCAAATTTTTTACCACCCTTAAGACGTGGGTGCCACCAATTGCTCACCCAATGACGATTTGTACACTTGTCCAAATGCTTGATTTCCTCAATAGGAAACCGCAGTCTTGAGCCTCAAAAAACCTACAAACCTCGTGCGTTGTTTTTGGACCAAAACAATGGTTTTTCAAGCTTGACCATCCAAGGGACCAGCAGACCCACTAGTGGCCTGCCGCCTACTATTAGTGGCCGACTGCCCACTAATAGTGGCCTACCGGCCACTTGTGTAAAATTTCAGATATTTTTGCTAGTTGTAGCAGCTGTCTCCACAGATGCATTCACTACCTTAGCTGTATCTGTATGGATATTTTCGAGATAGTTTCATATATTTCTATATATAGATGGCTTTCTCTCAAAAATTAGGGTTAGAAAAATTTGTGGAACAAAGTTCTGGAAAATATTTCTCTCTCTCCCTTGCAACTTCTATACCCTTTGCCTAGACACTCCAAACCAAACCTTGAGGGTTATTTGCTGAGATGTTTGAGCTTGCATTTTAAGCTCTTGAGGGTGTGAAATTAGTGGTTTGTGATTCAAAGGGTCATTCCTCTTCAAGAGGTATAACTCCAAGCTTCTTTTCCTTATTCATTGACCATCATTTATTGTTGTTTTTGTACTATTTTTCACCTGTATTTATAGGCTAAAACTTGTGGTTTAAGGCCATTAAAGGTAGAGGGGTGGATCACCTTTCTTTGAACCTTGCTTCTTAGGCCTTTACCCTTGTGTTTCCCATCTTTTAATTATCTTTTTTTGAGCTTTTAAACACTAATTTTCAAAGGTTTTTCAGAGGCTAAAATGTGGTTTTGAAGTCCCAAAAATGATGGGGTTAGCCTCCCCTCCTTTGGCTTGTGTCCTAGCTTAATTGCTCCATTATTTTAGTTTCCTTTGGTAGATGTTTTTACCTTAATTTCAGTGTTGTTTTAGCCTATTTTAGAACTGTTTTTAGTTGTTCATGTCATTTATGCTTTGTACTGCATGCTTGTAGTGTAACGGTCCTCATAGGTTTGGTACTTTAGGCATTAAACACCAACCTTATGAGTTGATGGCATCTATTTCAAGCTTTCCATACTTGTGTTCACCTCTAATCATCTCTGGACTTCTCCATTTTCTTGGCTTCTTCGTTGCTTTGAGAGTTGTTTCAAACCGATTGTTTGTTTAAGCTTGAGATAGAGATTATTGTGCTTAATGGTTTAATCTCTTCGGATGTTCATTACCAATGGCATGACATCTCTCTCATGCCGTAAACCAACCCTCGGTTTAACACTTCGCTCCTTTAGTGGACTTAATGCTCATTTTAGAATAAAATGACTAATGAATGGAAAGGTAATTAAAAAGGGTAATCGATGGCTTAAAATGAAGTAAGATAATAAAATGATTTGGGTTCAATAGGACGTTAATTGAACCCATTAAGTCCTGAGTCGTTTCATACTTGTTAGTGATGAAAACAGTTCCAGAATCAATGTCAACCACTTCCCTTGATCAATATCATGATAGGGAGGAGGTTCATGAATCTTTAATTGTACATTTATTGAAATTGTATCCCTTGATTCATAAGCCGTCATGCAATGAATTTGTATCGATTGATGGCTTACGAATCAAGCCTATCTCTCCTTTGAGCTGTTTGATGATAAGGAGAGGCAAGGTGGACAGACATCCACTGAGAATGCTCTGTTTGTGCTCTGTTTGTTTTCTGTAGCAGGAAAAACCCAACATTAGTGGCCGGTAGGCCACCTTTACTGGGTGGCAGGCCACTATTAGTGGGCAGCCGGCCACTAATGCTGGCCTGCTGGCCACCTTTTTCAATCAGGCAGTACCACTTTCTTCACAGAGTAGAGCACAGGCTGAGGTGCAAAACAGTGCAAAGACATTCTCGGAAGAGAAATTCATGTGTATGCATAAACCATTTCCTTGTTCCTCGGGACCCGTTAGACTTGCTTTGTTACTAGTAGTATGTTATGAGTGAACTTGCAATTAATTACTTAGTTAACTAATTCCATAATGTAACTAGTTAGTTAGTTTAATTAGTTAATTTGTATTAATTAGTTAGAGTAATTAATTTTATGTTGTAATAATTTAATTAGCCAGAATAGTTAGTTAAGTTTGGCATTATAATAATTAGTTAAGTAGCTTAGCTAATTCATTCATTCGGACCCTCCTGTGCGAGGGCAAAATATGTAATAATGTGTGTATGTCTTCCAATCCCACGTCTTTTTCTCTTTTATTTACTCACTTATGATGGATAGTTTAGCATATCATATTTTGTTTAGCATTTTTTCATGTACAAAGCATCCATTGTCTTGCATGTATAAGGCTTGGTTCATCACGCTAACAAGCATTGTCGTTTAAATACTTCTTTGAAAACATGCTTAAAACCGCATGCTATCAAATTGATTCATATGGCATATTTATAGCCGAGCCTATTATTTGCATATCGCATGTGTTGCATTAGTCATGTTGCATTTGTTAGGAGCATGCATGTTTTCTAAATCTTTTTTTGCTTTGTTTCGGCTTGCCTTAGAGTACTAGGTGAGCACTTATTGCTTTAGCATATTACATAAGTGTGATTGTTGCAATATCAAGCATGTTTTCCATTAGGCTAAGTGCTTAATTGCTATACCTATTTGAATGCCTATGGATGAAGGCTAATTGCTTAAATTGGGATAATTTGAGTAATGTGCATATGAGATTACTTTTCCAAGTGGTACATATTCGAAACAATTTTCAACAACAAACGTGAGATCAAATTGTTACAATTTTTGCAAATTAGTCTATACTTGTGTGCGTCACATAGTAAAATTAGCCTAATAATTGAATCAAGAGCATATAATGCAAATAAGATTCACATCATGATTAGTAGAGGCTGATCTTTGATCGAGTGAGTAGGGTGCTACATTCATGACCTTCCCCTCGCGTACCTAAGTTCTCGAGCCGAGACATTTTGGTGATGACAGATAAGTGGCCTTCGGCATGAGTCTCGAGTTTTCTAAATTTTCCAAAAATATTTAGGTGGCGACTCTGTAATCTAGCAAAGCAGTCCATTTTTGGCATTTTGATTCAAAATCAATTTTCCAAAAGATTTGACAAATTTGGACTCTTTTGTGTTTTTCCATTTCACATTGCACTTGTGGAATCAGATTTAGAACCACGGTAGTCTGAACTGTAAGGCTAGTCATATCCGAAAGGAGCATGAAAAGCCAGCTACAATTTTTGGTGACTCTGTTGGGGAATTTAGAGAACTTGACTTGGACTTCATGATGTAAAGTTTTATTTACAGATATATATGTTCTTTGAAAGCATTTGCATTGGTGCATTTAAGTCACTGTGTTTGTCATCTGTTATTCCTGGACGGTTTGCCAGAGGCTTGCCCAAAAGCTTGCCAAAAGGCTGACCGGTCGTGGGCTCTGCCACAACCCTTAGATCTGGACTACTGCTGTACCGTTTGATCCTCATTTCACTTGTCAATGTTAGGTGTGAGAGGTATATTAGGTAGTCTTGCTGAGGCACCCTCTTTGACCATTTGGCCTAGCTACATATAGTTAAACCATAGGGACTGTTCCAAACAACGACAAGATGCTCACCCATATGCAGGATTACGTAAAACCACTTGTTCGAAATAGTGAAGCCCTAGTTCATGAAAAAAAAAAAAACTAGGACAGGTTAACCCAACCTGTTTATAGAGGGTTTTGGCTCTCTCTTAACTGGTATGTACTTTACAGTGAAACTGTTTAGGAATGTGCATATCAGTTGTGCAGTTGGTATCTGTTTTGGGGGTAGAGTTCAGTGTGGAGTACAGTCCTACAGCTTTGACCATGTCTATGTCGATCACATCTTAGCTGAGGTGATTACTGCTCTTTTGCTTTTTTTTTCTTTTGCTAGGTAGTTCTAAACCGTAGCTTTAGAAAGTTCGGATATCCCCCAAGTACTCTAGACTCGAGTCAAAAGACTTTGCAAGGTCTGGGATCTTGTTTTGGGACAACCCGTGTTTACCTCACTCTCACTGGTTACAAGCCGGAGGAGAATCAAATAGACTTCGCCAGTCCAATTCTTACAGCAATCACCTCGTAGTTCACTTGTGCTCAGTCCGGTTCGGGAATAGTCAGCTACTTCCATGTCAGCTCAAGAAAGGTCACATATTCCAATGGCACAATATCCCCCGGCTAGTATGGAGAAATTGATACACCATCTGCAACAGACAGTCGAGACACTACAGCATGATGTGGCTCGCCAGGCCAAAGTTGCCGCCCGTCCGACCGAGGTTATAACTAGGCTACATCAACAGCAACCACAACCAACAGCGACCTCTACATCACATGTACGCCCCATAACTATCCCTGTGCCCAGTGCCACTGCTAATACTGCCACTGCTCAAGATCCACAAAACTAGGGTAATCCAGTTTTTCCAGTCCAAATAGAGCCAATCCCTGTACAAGCTTCTAAAACCCCAGTTTATCAGACTGAGGCACCGTTCGAATTTGAAGTCGATCCTACTACACTCAAAGTCGACAAATTGGAGAAGCTGTTTCAGAGAGCACAAGGAGTTAATTCCATTCCAGACATAGAGGATGGATACACTGATTCCGCAATTACATTGCTAGAGCTGTTCAAAATGCCACACATTGATCTTTTTGATGGTTCTGGGGATCCGATGATTCACTTGCCACTATTTTCAGATATCTTGCGACCGATGGGCTTAACCAGACTACAGAAGCTATCTCTCTTTGGTCGCACCATGTCGGGCATAGCGGCCATTTGGTATGCTAAGTTGGAAGATTTCGTTAAACAGAATTGAGAGGAGATGGCCAAAGCATTCATTGCTCAGTCCTCTTACAATAAGAAAATTGAGGTCACAACTCGTGATCTCAAGGCGACACGTCAAAAGCCGAAGGAGGGTTTTTTTGAGTTCGTGACAAGATAAAGGGCCAAAGCCTCAATGATGACCACTCGACCTTCTAAGAAGGACCAGATCAGAATGGTCATCCAGAATCTGCATGGCAAGTTACTACAGAAGATGATTGTTCTACCTCTATTTACCTTCACAGAGCTTTATGAAATGGGAGTGCAAATTGAAGATGCCGTGAAACAGGGACTTATTACTGAGGATAAGGAGCCAGCCAAGAGGCCATCTGTTCACAGTTCCAATGCTGCCAGTGGTAGCACAACTGGAAGGCCATCAGACGTAAGTGTTGTCACCACCGTAGAAACTGTTGACCCATTTGCCAATGTTGGCCCGCAAGCCTCATCCAACCCTACCCGAACTCAGGGTAGGACTTTTAACCAACTATACATGACCCTATCCAAAGCCATGCATGTGCTAGTCAAGAAAAGACACCTAAAACCCTTAGAACATCGCTTACTTCCTGATCCTGTCCCACCCAAGCATAACTCCACAAAATACTGTGCGTTTCACCAGCAGGATGGTCATGACACTGACCAGTGCTTCCGATTATGTCATGAGATTTATGATCTCATTGACAACAAGGTTATCGCTCTGCCTCAAAAACCAAATGTAACCACAAATCTACTTCCGGCCAATAATCAAGTCCCCCTACCTCGAAACCTTAACCTTATCCATACACTGGCCACCTCTTATGACCCCAACCTATATATTACTCATTCCACTTACCGAAACCAATGATGTTCGTTCCTGAGGGCACAAATTTGTGCATAATGGGTGTATTTAAGCCACAACCTGAGCCTCACAATGTGCTGACAATACCCGTAGTAAATGAAGGTTTGGCCTCGAACGGAGGCACTAGTCTGTTGTCAGAGTGTCCCAGGGGCTAGTTTGAAAGGGCATACGATCCAAGTTGCTATATCACGTCAACCAGTCAAAACAGACCTAAGGTGGTGCTGCCAATCTCGGTAGGCATCAATGTGGTAAGAATGGATGGCCCGAGACAAGGGTTGGATGATGTGGTAGACCTCAAAGAGGATTTGGACAATCTGTAGTTCTTTGATGAGCATAATTAGGGAGATGTATAGATCGGGTGGTTTAACCTGATTGGATCGACCGATAATACCGGATGGCTGAGTGATAGGCCAAACAAGGAAGAAGAAACTGCGATTAAACTAGGGAAAAAAGGAATAGAGGTAGTTGCAGTGGCCAAGAAGGCTGATGAGAAAGGAAAACTACCGGAGGGCACATGTGTGGCAAACCCAAGTCAAAAAGTGGGGATGCTGAACACTGTAGATATTGAATAGGAGGCTACACTGATACAGTTTGAACGAGAAAGAATTGAAGATAGCCGAGAAACCATAATTACGTGGCACCTTGTAGAGGACGCTTATGATGTGAAAATGATTTAGGTGGAGCCGGACAATTGTTTGTCGGTCGCTAAGGGTGAGTGGTGGGACGATAATGATTTGTGTCTGGCCCATACCAACAAAGATTGGGGAGGTTGCATCCTGGATAATACATGGTATGCTGAGGAGATAGACCATCTTACCCGTAGTGGACGGTATTTTAAGCCGCGACACCTAGATCAAGTAGAGGTGTCTGGAAAGGACAAGAAGGCCAAGAAACAAAAGGAGAAGCAACTAGGGCTCAAGAAAATCCAAGCCGATATCTCTATCTGGGGACTTCTCATGGCTTCACGAGTGCACTGACAGACAGTATTGTCGGTAATGGACAAAGCTAAATTGTCCATTGATACTACGCCCGAGCAACTTGTGGGCTTGGTCTTTCCCGGTGGTGCCAAACCAATGCTTTCTTTCTCTAACAAAGAGCTCTCCATCTTGTCACAAATTTAGAGAAACCCTCATTCGGTTCTTGGCGTGTTGCCTCGATATCACGAGTTGTGACCTCAATCTGTTTATTGTAGGAATACTGAGCAATGAAGGCCTCAGCCATCTCTTTCCAATTATGTTTGACAGAATCTTCCAACTTAGCATACCAAATGGCCACTATACTCGACATGGTACGACCAAAGAGAGACAGCTTCTATAATCTAGTTAAGCCTATCAGCCGCAAGATATCAGAAAACAAACGCAAGTGGACCATCCGATCCCCAGAGCAGTCGAATCGATCAATGTGCAACATTTTAAACCGATCTAGCAATGTAACTGTAGTATCAGTATACCCGTCCTCTATGTCCAAGATGGAGTTAACCCATTGTGCTGTCTTGAATAACTTTTCCAGTTTCTTGACCTTGAATGCAGTTGGGTCAACCTCAAACTCGAATGGAGCCTTAGTTTGATAAACAGGGGTTTTGAAGGCTTGTGCTGGGATTGGCTCTGCTGGATTGCCTTGGTTTTCTTGAACATTGGCAGTATGAGTGGTGGCTCTGAGTGCTAGGATACCCGTGGTGGGTGCATAGGATGTAGAGGCCGCAGTCGGCTATGGTTACTGTTGTTATAACCTAGTTATGACCTCGGCCTGACGGGCCGTGACCTGGGCTTGGTAGGCCGTATCCTACTTTAGGGTCTCAACGGTCTATTGCAGATGATATATCCGTTCTTCCACACTGACTGGGGGATACTGTGCCATTGGAATAGGTGATTGATCTCGTACTGGGCTAAAAGTAAATGATCGTTCCCGAATCAGACTAGACACAGGTGAGTTAAGGGGTGACTGCTGTAAAAATTGAACTGGTGAATTCTACCTGATTCTCCTCCGTCTTGTAACCGGTGGGAGTAAGGTAAACACGGGTTGTCCCCGAACAAGATCCACGGCTTTACAAAGTCTTCTGTCTTGGGTCCAGAGTACTTAGCAGATATCTGAACTTTCTGAAGCTATGGTTTTAAACTACCTAGCAAAAGAAATAAAGCAAAAGAGCAGTTATTAGAAACCACAGAGTCATCTTAGCTAAGATGTTATCAACACAGACATGATCAAAGTTGTAGGACTGCACTCTACACTGAATTCTGCCCCCCAAAACAAATGCCAAATTTGCAACTGTTGTGCACATTCCTGTACAGTTTCACTGTAAAGCACATACCAGTTAACAGAGAGCCAAAACACCCCTATGAGGGGGTAGGGTTACCCTATCCTAGTTTTGTCATGGACTAGGTTTCACTATTTCAATCAAGTGGTTTTACACAATCTTGTATTTTGAGTGAGCATCCTGTCCTAATTTGAAACAGTCTCTATGGCTTTTCTATATGCAACTAGGCCAAATGGTCAAAAGAGGGTACCTCTGCAAGAATACCTAATATACCTCTCACACCTAACACCGAGAACTGAAAGGACGATCAAATGGTATAGAGGTAATCCAGATCCAAGGGTTGTGTTCCCATCATGGCAGAGCCCACGACCAGTCAGCCTTTTGGCAAGCTTTTGGGCAAGCCTCCGGCAAACCGTCCAGGAATAGCAAATGGCAAACACAGTGACTTAAGTGCACCAATGCAAATGCAATGCAAAGAAACATATTAGTGTAGATAAAATTTCACATCATGAAGTTTGAGTCAAGTTTTCTAAATTCCCCTGCAGAGTCGTCAAAAACTGTAGCTTAACTTTTTGTGCTCCTTTCGGATACGACTTGCCCTACAGTTCGGACTCCCGTTGTTCTGAATCTGATCTCAGAAGTGCAATGTGAAATAGATAAATACCAAAGAGTCCAAATCTGACAAATCTTTTGAAAAATCAATTTTGAATCAAAATGCCAAAAAAGAACTACTTTGCCAGATACAGAGTCGCCACCTAAATATTTTTGGGAAACTTAGAAAACCCATGACTCATGCCAAAGGCCACATGTCTGTCACCACGAAGATTGTCTTGGCTCGGGAACTTAGGTATGAGAGGAAAAGGTCATGAATTGAGTACCCTACTCCCCCGATCAAAGATCGGCCTCTGCTAATCATGATGTGAATCTTATTTACATTGGCCTCGTTTGGGAAGTGGCTATTTTAGTAGGCTATTTGGCTTTTTGGCTATTTTAGTAGTTATTTTAGTTTTTGTGTTTGGGAAGATGAGATGGATTTTATTTGAGTTGTTGTATTGGAAAATGTGTTGAAATGATGTTTAAAATTAAAATGACAAATTTGTCCTCAAAAAAATATTTTTTTAAATTGTTATTAAGGGGTAAAATCGTAATTTACCATTAAATGATTGCACAGCCGGCTGTGCAGTGTAGGCTGTGCCTACACTGCGGCTGTGCAGTCCTATTTTCTTTTTTTTTTTTTTTTTTTTTTTGAAAATCAGTAAACAAGTTGACTTTTGGGCTAAATTTGCAAAAGTGGCTATAATAGCCTAAACCTTTCATTGCCAAACACCCCCATTATATGCTCTTGTTCCGGTTATAAGACTATTTTTACTATGTGATGCGCACACAAGTATAGACTGATTTGCAAAAGTTGAAACACTTTGATTCATGTTTGTTTTTGAAAATTGTTTCGAATATGCAGCACTTGAAAAAGTGATTGCATATATACATTATTTAAATTATTCCAATTCAAAAAATTAGTCTTCATCCATAGGTATTCAAGCAAGTATATCAATTAAGCACTTAGCCTCATAGTAAGCATGCTAAACATGGCAACAATCACACATATGCGATATTCTAAAGCACAAAAATGCTCACCTCGTACTCCAAGGCAAGCCAAAAGAAACAAAAGAGTTAGAAAACATGCATGCCCCTAACTAATGCAATATGACTAATGCAACACATGCAATAATGCAATTAATAGGCTCGGCTACTAATTATGACATGTGAATCAATTTTAGAGCATGCGGTTTTAAAACACATATTCAACGAAGTAATAAACGGCAATGCTTGTTAGAATGATGAATCATGCCTCGATGCATGCAAGACAAGTGGATACAAATCATGGAGTATGCTAAAAAAAACATGATGTTCTAAACTACCCATTATAATAAGTAAATAAAAGGGAGAAAGACGTGGGGTTGGAAGACATACACATTATTACAAGTTTGCCCTCACGCAGGAGGGTCCGAATGAATGTCCGAGCTAATTAATTAACTATTACAAACCAAATGAAATAAATTAACTATACTAGCTAATTATTACAACACCATAAATTAACTAACTACTTTAGGTAATTAATTAAGTACAACACAAAACTAACTAGCTATTCTAACTAATTTAACTAATTAGTTACAAGTCCGCTACTTTAATTACAACATCATTTTAACAGATCCCGAGAATCGAGGGATGGCTCATGCATGGATGTGGATTGCCACCCGATAATGCTCTCCATTTTGCTATGAGAATACCTCTATTGCACAATTAGAAACTTGCACATGTTTTCACCTCAGCCACAGCTCTGCTCTGCTAGAAAAAAGACATTGCCTGCCTGAAAAAAGTGGTCGGCAACCCAGAAGTAGTGGCCGACAGGCCACTAATAGTGGGTTGCCGTCCAGTAAAAGTGGCCTGTCGGCCACTGATGTTGGTTCTTTCCTGTAGCAACAGAGGACAAACAGAGCCCAAACCAGAGTATTCTCAGGGGATGTTTGTCCACCCTGCCTCTCCTTATCAGTATACAGGTCAAAGAAAGGGTCGACATGATTCGCAAGCCATCAATCGGTGCAATTGCATTGCATGATGACTTATGAATCAAGGGACACAATTTTAATAAATGGTAAGGAAAGACCAACCAAACCTCCTCCCTATCATGGATTGATCAAGGGAAGTGGTTGACCTTGGAAACTTGAACCATTTCATCACTAGCAAGTATGAAATGACCCAAGTTTCCATGGGTTTAATTAACATCCGATTGAACACCAAATTATTTTATTATCTTGGTCCATTTTATCCCTAATTTTAATTACCTCTTTTAATTACCTTTCCATTCCTTAATTCATTTAGTCGAAAAATGAGCTTTAAGTCCTCTAACGAAAAGGAGCATCAAACAAAGAGTTGTTTTGGGCATAAGAGAGACACCATGCCATTGGTAATGAACCCCCAAAGGGATTAAACCATTAAGCACGATACCTCTATCTCAAGCATAAACAAGCAATTAGTTTGAAACAACTTTCAAAATAAAGAAAAAGCCAAGAAATGAGGGAGGTTGCAGAGGTGATTAGAGATGAATACAAGTATAGAAAGCAAGAAATAAATAATATCAACTCAAATAGGTTGGTGGCTAAGGTCTAAACCACCAAGCCTATGAGAACCGTTACACTATAGGCCTACAATACAAAGCATGATTGGAACAAACACATAAAAAACAGCCATAAAATAGGCTAAAACAGTGCTGAAATTGAAGTCAAAAGAGCTAAAAGAGTAAGTTACAACATGGAGCAAGTTAAGCTAGTAAGCAAGCACAAGGATGGGAGGCTACCCTCTCCATTTTTGGGACTTCAAAACATGATTTTAGCCTCTGAAAAACCTCTGAGATTCAGTAGTAAAAAGCTCAAAAAAAAAAGATAATAGAAAGGTGGGAAACACAAGGGCAAAAGCTTAAGAAGTTAGGTGCAAAGAAGGTGATCCACCCCTCCACCCTTAATGGCCTTAAACCACAAGTTTCAACCCAAAAATTCAGTGTAAGAAATAGTCCAAAAACAGTAGAAAAGACAGCAAATAAAGAAGGGAAACAAGTAAAGAATTATGCCTCTTGAAGAAGGATACCCTTTTTGAGTTACAAACTAACAATTACACACCCTCAAGAGCTAAATGAAAGCTCAAAAACACCTCAGCACAAATACACAAGGTTTGGTTTAGAGTGTATAGGCAAAGAGTGAAGAACTTGTAAGAGAGAGAGAAAGAATTGTAGAAAGAGAAAAATATTTTTGCTCCTAAATTTTTCTAACCTTTTAAAATGTGAGAGAGAGTCCTCTGTATATAGAAAAACATGAGACCACCTATAGACGAGCCCCGGGAACTCTCCGATATCCGCGCCTGCGAGGGCGCGAATTCGTTTGTTCTGAGCTACTACAGTTCGGACTCAATGTCACGGTTCTGAATCTAATCTTGCAAAGTGCAATGCAAGATTGATAAATCACCAAAGAGTCCAAATCCGGCAAATCATTTTGGAAAACTGATTTATTAAAGAAGTGCCAAACATGGACTGCTTTGCCAGATACAGAGTCGCCACCTAAATATTTTATTTTGGGGGAAATTTAGGAAACCCTGACTCATGCCTAAGGCCACGTGTCCGTCATCACCAAAGTTGCCTCGGCTCGGGAACTTGGGTACGAGAGGGGAAGGTCATGCAATGAGCACCCCTGCTCGCCCGATCAAAGATCGGCCTGTACTAAGCATGATATTTTGGTTTTGAAAACACATGTGCTCTTATTCTGGTTAATTAGCTAATCTTACTAAGTGATGCACACAGCATACAAGTATAGACTAGATCGCCTAATTTGGAACAAAACATTGCACGTTCGTTTGTAAAAATGATTCGAAGTTTGCTACCCGCAAGTAGGCTAAATCCGGGATTCAATGAATTGTTCCAATTCAAGCAATCCAACCTTCACCCACAGGCATTCAGGCAGTTATCAAATAAGCAGTTAGCCTCATGGCAAGCATGCTTTCATGGCAACATTAACACACATGCAGTATGCTAAAGCATAAACACTCACAGTGTACTTCGAGCCAAAACAGAGAACTAGTTAGAAATCATGCATGATCCTAGTTCATGTTAAGATGGCTAATGCAACACATGCAAAATTGCAGCTAAGATAGGCTCGGCTATTCTAAGATGGCATATGAAATGCAACTTGATAACATGCTGTTGAACACGTATTTAAGTAAATGTATTAAAAATAAATGCGGTTTGTATGATGCGCCGAGCCCGGTGCATGCAATACAGATGAATGAATGCACACATGCAAGTATAAGGTATGCTAATCGAAATATGCCCTAAAACTAACCATCGTAAGCAATTAAGTAAAAGGAAGAAAGAAATGGGGGTTGGAAGACATGCGTCACACACACGCACGCTTATTACAATAATTGGCCCTCTCGACGGAGGGACCAAATAAGAAGCTAACTAGCTAATCTAAGCTAATTAAGCTAATTATTACATCACAACGAAGCTAATTAACTAATCCTAGTTAACTAACTATTACAGAACAGATTGAATAGTTAAACGCATTAACTAATTAAGTACAAACCAATGCATAAACTAGCTAAGCAAATTAGCTAAGTAAAGCAATAAAACAGGAGCCTCAGAGGAAGAAGGGTGTATGCATGCCCGGTCGCCTCGTTCGGAAATCCGTCGCGATGTCCCAACTTGCCTCTGTTTGCAACTGTTCTCAGAAACTTGCACCAAGCTCCAAAAAGCTTCAAACTCACCTTGGGCACCTGTGGGAGGGCTGCCAACCAGTTGCTGAGGTTTCCAGCCACTGGCCGACCACTTTTTGTTGCTATAGACCAGAAAAAGTGGTCGGCCAGCTAGTTTTTTTGGCTGGCCGGCCAGTTTTTGCTGCACTTCACCAGTTTGCTACAACAAAGAGCAAGAAAGGGCATGGCAATGTATTTGCAAGATATGTGTGCACAACCACCCTCCCTATCATTTCATAAGCTCAAGGGAGTGCGGTTCTCAACCCTCGGACCACCAATCACGCATCTCGATGCATGATGGTTGAGAAGCCAAATTGCACGATTCAATGTAAAATGAATGCACACATAAACACATAAGGCCTAAAACTCTATCATGCTTGATCAAGAGCGTCGGCGACCTAGAATTGAGGCACATTTCATCACTTTAAGTATGAAACGTCCCTCGTTTCTCGTGTTTGGACTAGCACCTATTCCAAACACAATGCAACACATAACATGGCATGCACAATGCTACTCAAGTATGTAACTCAATGTAATGCAACATTAGCATGCAAACATGCAATGCAACATGAACAACCTAACAAGGCTAATGGCATGCACAATGCACAATGCTAAGAACAATATGGCATACTCAATGCAATGAATAACATGGCATACTCAATGCAATGTGATTATGGCATACGCAATGCGAACAAGAACATGGCATACACAATGCAAACAATCAACATAACATGCACAATGCGATGTAACATGGCATACACAATGCTCAATGGACTTAAACAAAATGTGGGTAGACCTCAGCCATGCCCAAAACAGTGGCCATAACACCAAAACAAAGGCACAAAAGGGCAAGGCAAACATGCATATGCCTTGGCCTATCAAGCAGGCCTAAGAGCACAACTCTCAAGAGTGCTCAAGGAGTGATAAACATGGAAGTGTGACAGCACTAAATGCACTGAAATAAGGTTTGAAATGATGCCAAATCATTCAAACAAAGTAAGCATAGCATGCAAAGGTCCTTAAAGCATGAAGCTAGTAAAGAGGACTACAAAGGGGGCATGCAATACATGGCACAAGTGCATGAAACAACCATGGACAGAGCTTAATTAGGTCTAAACAAAGACCAAAATATGCTAAGATAGAGGCTCAAGGACCTAGGCAAGATGGCATACATGCTAGGCCACAACAAGGCAACAATGCATAACACTCAAAGGCACTTAAAGAGTGAAAGAAATAGGAACATGGCAGTCCTATATGCTCTGAAATGAAGTATTATATGATGCCAAATCATCTAAATAGCTCAACGATAGCATGCATGAGTCATCAAAACACAAAGCTAGCAAGGCCAATTGCACTACAGCTATACAAAGCATGAAGCATATGGAAAAGGCAACCCAAAACGGTCCTAGAACATGTCAAAATGATACTAAAACATGTATGAAAGGAAGCCAAAACAAGCTAGCATGAAGGGCATAAGGCATGATGCATACAAGGCAAATAAGGTGGATTACACTACACCTATTAAGACCAAGCATGGGATGACTTAACCAACAAAAATCAGAGTTATATCATGGCAAAATAACCCCAAAAACACATTGAAATGATAGCTCGCAAGCTTAGGCATGAAGGCATACGCAATGACTCATGTTTAAGGCATAAAGGGCAAACCTTCCAACGCATTGAATGAGTGACAAATGCAAGTGCATGAACATGAAACATGAACTGAAATTACATTACAAATGATGCCAAATCATTCAAATAGTCCAAGTAATGCATGCTAGTGGACTTGATACACAAAGCTTACAAGCTAGAATGCATTATAGCTATACAAAGCAATGCATGCATGACCAAAACAACCAAAATCAGAGCTTAAGCATGCTAAAACATGGACAAAAGCTTCTTGAAGTTAAGCCAGAAGCATGCTAGAATGACATGCTAAAGCATGATACACATTAGGCTAATTCATGGAATTGCACTACAAGTGCAAGAAGCATGCAAAGGCCAACCAAACCAAACCTTAACCGAGGTATGAAATGGCAAAACATCACCAAAAACATGCTGAGATGGACTCAAAACAAGCTAGAAAGACATGCTACTTCATGAAGCATATAAGACTAGTTTGCAAGATTTACACTACAAGTGTATAAGGCGTGCATGGGGTGACAAAACCAAGTAAAAATAGTGGTATGCCACAGCAAAATAACCCCAAATACATGCTAAGATATGGCCAACAAAAGCTTAACAAACATGCTCAAACATGAGGCTAATAAGGCAAGTAAACAAGAGAAGAGGAGGGGGGACAACCCCCACCCATTTGGGACTTCAAAACCCCCTTTTCACCACTGAAATTCCTCTGGAATTCAGTGGTTTAAAGGCCCAAAAAAATTGGTTTGAAAGGTGGTGAAAGGTGGTGAAAGATGGTTCAAGAGGCCTCACAAGCCAAGGAGCAAAAGAGAGAGACAACCCCCTAGCCAAATAAGGCACGAACCAACACTTTTATACCTTAAAAACAGAGTTTTTTTCAGCTGAAAAACCATGTCAAAATAGTGCAAAAAGATAGCAATTAAATCATGCAAGACAAGTTTAAGAGGCAAGCCTTATACCTCTTGAAGCATGAGCACAAGAACAACCACTTCAGCCACGTTCTTGGCTCAAATAAACCTTCAACTGCCCAAAATTAGTCCCAAGATGCCTCAGCCCAAAGGTGGTCCAATTTGGTTAAAGGGTTGTATGCAAATGTGTAAAGAATGCCTACTTTCAAGCCTAAAACAAGAGGAGAGAGAGAGAGAGAGAGAGAGAGAGAGAGAGAGAGAGAGAGAGAGAATTCTAGAGAGAGGGAAGGGTTCGCTCACAAATCTTCTAGAGAGAGAGGATTATAGAGAGAGATTTTTTAGAGAGAGAGGCTCCTTTAATCTTCCAACCTTGCAAAATATGAGATATATCTTCCATATATAGCAATTCAAGAGCCTTGGGTCGGAAATATCTAAATTGCAAATATCTAGAGCAATGCACAACAGCTGGAGCAAAAAGATCTTCAAAAAATCTGAGTTTGGGACCTGCAGACCACTTTTCTGGTCGGCCGACCACTTTTCCTGGTCGGCCAACCACTTCTCCTGGTCGGCCGACCACTTTTCTGGTCGGCCAGCTACTTTTTCTGGTCGGTAGGAAAATTCTGCTTTCCAGTTCCAACTTCAAATGGGCATAACTCCTTCATATGGACTCCTTTTTAGATCATTCTTGTGTCCAAATTGAAGCCCCGGAAGTAAGCTTTCCAATGGTGGCAGCCTTGCATCAAAATTCCAACTATAAAAAAAGTTATTCCTGTTTTGGTGAAGCCGCTCAGTTTCAATCCTTCTCAGATTCATGTCGAACTTCTCCCCAACTAGTTTTCTTCCCTCTCCTCTTCTTTTCTTCAACTCCAAACCCCTAAGCAAGGTGTTTTGAAATATTTTTCAAAGATTTCATCTCTCTTTCATTCATTTCCACTTTGTTCTTGCTCGGTTTACCGAAAAGCGCAACATTTAACGAAATGCGAGCCTCGGAACATCGTAGGAACTTTGTTTCAAAAATGTTTTGAAAGAGAGGGGGTTTTAAGGTCTAAAAACCATTCAAAATATCTTTGGTCCAAAATGGGGTGTGAGGTCAGGATTTGACTCTCTCCTTACCGAAGAAATTGAACCTTTGCCCTGCACACTTTTCACCACCAAGTAAACCATCAGTAGTGCCCAAATCTTAAGGCCAGTCAAAAATGGGGTGTCTACACCACCTCACAAGTGGCCTCCAGGCCACATTAATGGCCGGCAGTCCACACTAGAGGGTCTGTAGGTCCCAAGATGTTTAGCCTTGAAAAATTGCCATTTTGGTCCAAAAACAAGGCAAGAGGTTCATAGGGTTTTGAGGCTCAAAGCTGAGGCATTCTGCTGAGGACTTCGAGTATTTGATAAGCATATACGAATTCATCATTGGGTGTGCAATCAGTGGTGCCCAAGCCATAACGGCGGTCAAAAATTGGGTCTCTACACCACCATTCTGCATGATATGATCCACAAAAAGGTTGAGGTATACGTAAACGACATGATCCTCAAGTCCAAAGAGCGAGAAGGTCACTACACCGCACTCGAGAAATTCTTTCAACGAATCAAAGAATACGGATTGAGGTTAAACCCACAAAAGTGCACCTTCGGGGTGACAGCAGGGAAAATGCTGCAATTTCTGATCACACAGAGGGGAATTGAAGTAGATCCTTCTAAAATCAAGGCCATCTTTGAAATGCCACCACCAAGGACTGAAAAGGAGGTGCGCAGCTTTCTGGGTAAAGTGAAATTCATAAGAGGGTTATTTCTAAATTAACCTTGACTTGTGAACCACTTTTTGGTCTCTTGAAGAAAGAGAAACAGTTCCGATTGGACGATCAATGTTAGTTTGCCTTTGCGCAGGTTAAGCAATACCTCTAAAATCTTCCTGTATTGTCACCACCAGAGCCGTTGAAACATTTGATTATGTATCTGTCAGTGACGGACTCGACCATGGGGTGCATGCTAGCTCAAGAATCTAAAGATAGGGTAGAGAAGGTCATCTACTACTTGAGCAATAAGATGCTGGACTATGAGACTCATTACACTCCCCTCGAGAAAGCCCGTCTAGCCTTGGTATGGGCTACCAGGAAGTTAAGGCACTACGTATTAGCTCATTCTATAATCTTGGTTTTGAGATTAGATCCCATCAAATATCTCTTTGAGAAACCAGCACTTATGGGTAAACTAGCTCGTTGGCTGCTTCTTCTTTCTGAATTTGATCTCAAATATGTTACACGTAAATCTGTTAAAGGGAGAGCTGTAGCAGAATTCCTGGCAGATCACCCAGTAAAAGGAGATGAGGCAATAAAATACATGTTCCCAGATGAAGACATTCTGCAAGTCGAAGAAGAAACATGGACGATGCACTTTAACGGAGCGTCCAATCAGTATAGTTATGGGATAGATGTGTTGCTGAAAGCACCCGATGATTCTCATATACCTTTAGCCTTCAAACTCCAGTTCAAAGTCTCCAACAATGAAGCAGAGTACGAAGCGTGCATTGCTGGTTTGGAAGCTCCCCTAGGACTAGGGGTAATAAGGCTGGATGTCATTGAGGACTCAAACTTGGTTGTTTCTCAAGCAAACAGAGACTGGAAAGTCAAAGAAGAGAAGATGAAGGTTTACCATCAAGCCCTGGATATTTTGATTCCAAGGTTTAAAAAACTAACGTTTACACACCTATTGAGAGAGAACAACCGGTTCACTAATGCACTGGCAACTCTATCATCTATGGTAAACATCCTGCTGGAAATTAAGATGCGTCCAATCATCATCGAACAGAAATACACGCCGGCCTATGAAACCATCGCCGCAAAAGATGAAGTGCAAGACAAAAACCCCTAGATTACGATATTTGGAACTTTTTGAAAAAAGAGATGCATCCACCAAGGGTAAATGCCAAAGACAAATGGGGCATATGGCGTCTGGCCATCCAATATATCATCCGTGGGAGTAAGCTCTACAAAAAAAGGCCATCTGGGAATGCACATGTTGTGTGTTGAAGAGGAGGAATCGAAGCGCCTTATGGAAGCTATCCACGAAGGGGAGTGTGGAGCACACATGAATGGTGTGATGCTAGCTAGGAAGATCCTCAGACAAGGCTGTTACTGGTCAACTATGAGGAGGATTGTATTGGTTTTGTACGGCGATACCACAAATGTCAAATCCATGCCAATCACATGAATATCCCGCCATCAAAGCTCTATAACATGACTTCGCCATGGCCTTTCTCAATCTGGGGAATTGACGTTATTGGCGTTGTCTCGCCAAAGGGACCAAAAGGAAAAATTTTAGTGCTCACAACTTTAATTCCATTGATTTCAACACAAGTACATTCTCCAACTCTATGATTTCAAATCAAAGTTGCTTTCACATCATAAAACTTGAAAAGTAAAGTCAAAGCAATAAACTAGGGGCATAGGTGAGATCAGGTGTTCCTGCGTCCTCTGCTCGTGCTTGCAAAAGTCTCTACAGCTAAAGTTGGCCTAACCTGTACCTCGTCCTCAATCTAAGCCAAGCACTTGCTAAAAAGGGCATAACTGAAACTAGGGGTAGGGACCAAAAGCTCTCTCATCCTCCAAGCAGTGAGGAACCGAGTCAAGTGTGAACCACGAAGTGGGAATGAAGTTGGATGTTCTATCCTTTTGCCTGGACAGGTTTGATTATGTCGAATCGGCGTCTGAATCAGAAAAGAAAGTAGAACATGCAGTGCGTGAGGCCAATCAACTGTATGCACGGTTGTCGAGACATGATATAACTCATCTCGGTTAGGTTAAGCCAGGGGCAACGCCAAGCTATGTCAGCTGCAGATCTACTACACATCCAGTTGCACCACCATCCCTCATTGGGAAAGTCTACTAGTCACTGGTAGAAAAAGTAAGCTCAGGCTGAATATTCAGGGCAAAGGTCCACCACTTTCAGCTTATCCATTAGCCATACCTAGAAAGGGACGAAAAGGAAGAGAGATTAAAGAATAGAGAGATGTACGTTGAGAGAAAAGGAAAGAAAGGGTTTTGAGAGAAAATAGAGTGTGAGTGTCAAGTGATGTGAGAACCACATAAATAAGAAAGGGTGGAAAACAATACCTGAAGAAGTGGGCTACCCTCTTTCAGGCAGTGGGCTACTTCGATTAGCTTAATGATGGTTCCGCCATAACTAGGCCAAGAAGGAAATGCGTGAGCATACATAAACAGAGGGCATGTTTCCGAAAGCCTCGCCAAAGGTTGTCTCTGTCTTCGATGTCGGAAAACTGATGGATCAAACCGGGTACATCTAGCTCCCCGTCATGAGCCAAAGATCGAGCTTCGTGTAAAGTTAGCCCACATATTCGTCCCAAAGCCAGGGCATGGCCAAAACGGGCTGAGGCATTATTTTCTCGTCGCGTCGGGATTCCAGCAATGCTTGAAACTCCTTAAGAGTCTAACACATTTATTGTGCTCCAAAGTGAAATACATGTGTAATTGGGTCCTAAAATCGTGCCGCAGTATAGACGAATGAAAAATAAAATGGAGTACGACTCAACGAATAAAGCGTGTTTATGCCAAAACCTCAGAAATTTACCTTTTATGTGCCGTCTAAACTGGCTATCCAATCCTTGAGCTTCTCGACAAGGAAGATCGCCATTTATGGAAGAAACAATAGCTAAAATGAAGTTCTGGTGAAGAATTGGCGAAGGAAGACCTTTTTGTAGAAGATAGGGCTGTGAGTGGAGGCCAATTGCCAGCCATCTAGTGGTTCACCACAGGTGGCTGGCCGTCCACCTTTTGTGGCTTGCTGCCTACCTTTTGTGGCCTGCCGCCTACCTTTTGTGGTCTGCCGCCCACTTTATGGCCTAGCAGTTTGGCATTTTGGTTTTGTCCTGTTTCTTGTGTTTTAAAGGTCTTGTTTTGAGTCTCTTGTTTTGAGTAAGTGTAAATAGCTGTGTTTGAGTTGTTTTTACTTTGTTTATCGAGTTGGATTGATATTTTGGTTGTTGGTCGCCTCATTATCCGATTAAGAACATCGTTCCAATATAAGCATTCTCAGTTTCAAAGCCAACTTCATTTTCATTCTATGCAAATATGGCGCTTATGATGCAAAAACAGTAACTCTTTTCATAAACTACAAGGTTTTCGCTCGAGCATGGTTTTTACAAAAGAGAGTACAAGTTTTCAAAAGCAAAAGTAAAAACCTATCTAAAGCTATACATGGGCTGAACTACCAAAATGAAAGAAACTAAGCAAAACAGTACAAAAATCTACACTAGTCATATCAAGCTCGAGAGACCCTTTTCGTTCTTTTCCGCGGAGGAGACTCAAGGGCACTGTCTCTATCGAAATCAGACTCCAAGCCAAAGCCAGTATTATTATCTCTATTCCCTGACTCAGAACTAGCCTCAGCAATTTCCTCGCTCTCCGAGCCAGAGCCAACATCATCGTTCCCGCTCTCAGACTCAAAGGGTCGACTCACCGCCTCCTCGAAGTTGTTGGTCTTAGTATCATTCCCGCTCAAAACTGGCTCTAAGATGCTCTGACTCTGTGCACCTCTACTTCTCCCTCAGCCCCGACGCTCGTCTCAGCCACGTGTTGAGACCTGTCTACCTCTCCTCCCTCTCATTGGAGGAGGTACCGCCGATGCTGGTGCCCTCAGTGCAGGTGAAACCTGAAAGGAAAATATCAGTGTATCAGATATGGTGTATGGGTGTCCTTGGTGTAGTATGTAGTATGAGTGTCAGGCAAAAAATAGAAATAGCAGATACAGCATGGATGCAGTGTGTCAATGTTATGTGTCAGTGTTATGTGTCAGTGCGGTGTGTCAGCGATGTGTGAAGCAGTATCAAAATGTATGTCAGTATGCAGTGTATCACCGTGAGTGTCATACAGTATGAGTATCGCTATGGTGTATCGATATAGTGTGGGACGCAATACACTGCATAAGGGAAAGGGAAGTATACCTGGATACCGTGCAAAGCAAGCAGCATCTCCGTCCTCTACACCATGTGGACTAGGGAGGCAACCAGCTGAAGAAGGCCCTCCGTATACTCTGTAGGTGCCTGCAAGTGAAGTTGACTACTTAGTGTTTGAAAAATGAGGAATATAAGATGCAAGGAAGAATACAGGATGTAAGGTGTCAAATATGGTCCATACTTGAGGTGCGCCCTGGGCTTTGACATACCCATGCCCCACCTCCGATGGCTTGATTGGGAGTTGATAGGCCATCCCGCTTGGCCGCCCACAAGGAATCATAGTGGGAATCGCCGGCCAACCGATAGCCGTCCTAGTAGGAGGGGCCTCTACAATACCAGTCGTGGCCTCCTGAGCAGCCTCTCCAGCCAAGGAAGTACCTACTGCATCGTCGGCGAACTCCAATCAGGGGTGGCATAAGGTGAGTCCTGATGAAGGCTGTGTAGTGTCCCTTCCCTCTGAAGTAGTCGGCATCTAGCCCCACCATATACTGGATAATGGCCTCAGTTGAGAGGCTATCAGCTGTCCTCATGGATGTTGGGGGCAGGATAGGAACAACTAGAGCAGGCAAGCCTAGTGTCTGGCGTACAAACCTCTCTCCCAGGAACCAGGCCCTATAGAATGGGCCCTCCAGCAGGATCCTGTATCAAGAAGTAGCCCTGGCTCTGGCATTCAGGTCTCTAACTCCGGCTGTCATCGTTACCCAGGGCTGTCAGGTGATCTGTAAAAGAAAGTTTATAAGTTATTAGTTGTTATCAATTATCAAAATATAGATCAGACCAGTAGCAATGGGAATAAAGCGGAAATGACTGTGAGTTTTGGATTACCTCACGGGAGACCACAGTGTCGAAGTAGCGATGATACAAGGCAAAGGTCATGTCCTCACAGCTTCACTGGCGGCACCTACTATCATACCACCGCGAGTAGGGCACGGTCGAAGCAATCTGATCCATCTGCTCTAGGGTAAGGGCCAGGAAATAGGCGTAAACCCACAGCCGCAAGGAAAGGTTGGCAGTAAGAATTAAATAGTGTGTGAACAGATGCCAAGCAAAAAGTGCAAAGCAGAAAGCACAGTGTGTGACCAGAGTGTAAACAGAAAGTGCAAAGCATAAGGCACTATGCATGAACAAATATAAAGCAGAAAGCATAAGAAGGAGTGAACAGAATCGAAAGTGTACTGCATACCTCCCAAGCTCTCTAGTAGCCTCCGACTCTGTCTCCTTTCATGCGGGAGCACGAGCTCATGTAACCATAAAGTGTGGCAAGACTAGCTCCACCCTAGTTGTAAAACCAGACTCGGGGGCAGGGTCACAAGGATGCTCAACAAGTACAAACCTACGGTGTTCCACCTGTTCACGAACAAGGTGGTATCGAGAAGATACATCAAGAAGCCCTGGGTGTACTACTCTACCTTATCTTGTGTCTCAGGCTGACTCCGGCGGAAGCGCTCGAGGAACCAATTGTATCGCACCATAGCTAGCTGGTATAGAGGCGGACTCACTGCGAGTAGGTAGATCCAGGCCACCTCTCACTCACCCATGTCCATGTCAAAAGAGATCAAATCACCCCCTATTCCTAAGCCCATGATCATCGAAAAGTCATAGGAGGTCATCGTCATCTCCTAGTAAAAGAAAAGTGGAAGGAGTTGGTGGTATCCCACCACCTCTCCGCTAATGCTCCGAGTAGGGCCCGACTAGCCATGTGGCGCGTAAGTCCGATGTAGAGTAAGCCAAAGTCTGCCTCATTGACAAGGTCACAGACCCGAGGGGGGAGCTCGTGATACCAGTCCCTGGCTATCACTGCTCCGTAGCCCCTAAAGGAGTAAGAGTCTTCCTGTGGCAAAGAAAGAGTGAATCAGATGAAAGACATGTAATAAAAGAAGAGTCAGATGAAAAGCAGTGCAAGACAGTCAAATGAAAGGCAATAAAGAATGAAAAGAAAGTATGTACCTCAGTAATGCCGTGGGAAAGGTGGGAGTCTGGGTAAAATATCCACTGGCATGCCATCAATGAAGTCGTCAAAATGCCTGATGCCTCCAGGCGCCATTGTGTGCGTACAAGGGTGGTAAGTGGCCGGATCAAAGGGCCTCACCCTCAATGGTGATAACTGAAGCTCGAGCCCTGGAGTGAACTCTACCTCGAAATTGGTGGCAATGTCCTCCGCTGCCCCATCGGCCTCAACAACCACCAGATCCTTGATCTTAGCAAGGGGTAAAAGTGCAGATGGAACCTTACAAGGGGTATCATCATGTGGAACATCATCCGCCATCAGGAAAGTGCGTGCAAAGTGGGTGAAAATGAAGAAAAATAGAGAAAAGAGGGAAAACTTGGAAAAAGTCAACCATAGGAGAGAGAAAATTGGAGAAAAAGTTAAAAACCCCGGAAAATTTGCAAAACCGAAGCAAAACTCTTGGGAAACAAGCCCAAACAATTGAAAACCTGAAAAAACCAATGAAAACAAAATCTGATTGGTTCAAAGTGAAGAGGACCAAAAATGGTTTGTGAATAAAGTTTGCATGGGCGTTCGAAAAAGCATACAAAACACAAATCTAGAGAGAGGAAGCACCTAGAGAGAAAAGGGGAGAGATTTCGGTCATGTGGGTGTGAGGAAATGAAGTTTGGAGATGTATTTAAAGAGACCCGTGGCTAAAAGATTGATTTGCCACCGAATTTACATTAGTGACCGGTAGGCCAGTAAAAGTGGGTGGCCGCCCACTATTAGTGGTTGGCAGGCCCCATTTGTGGCCCAGTGTTGGTTTTGTTCTCTTTTTGACCTAACAGTGTATGGGAGGTCCTATTTTGGGTTTGGACAGAAGGATTGAGGCATTTGAATTGGATTTGATTTTCGAGGAGCTCGAAATTGTGTTTCGATTGCACCGTTCCAATGCCTGCTATACTCCGGCGCACAAACGTGCCTCAATTTCAAATATGAACAAGGTGTACCTTTTGAGCATTTTGCAAAGCCTCTTGGGGGGAGGGGGAGGTACGTTGGAGTTTGTCATCAAATGTCACTTTTTGTTCATTTTGTCAATTTACATCTCTGTTATCATCTTTTGCACAGAACGTGGACTCTCCCATGCTTTCAATTAACATCATATGTCGGTTGTCTATAATATTGCATAGAACATATGTTGTCATTATATTGGTTTTCGGCTTCTTCACTTTGTGCATTTATCACACTTGTTCGCTTTGTGCATCTATCGTACTCGTTCACTTTGTGCATCTATCGTACTCGTTCACTTTGTGCATCTATCGCACTCGTTCACTTTGTACATCTATCGCACTCGTTCACTTTGTACATCTATCGCACTCGTTCACTTTGTGCGTCTATCGCACTCGTTCACTTTGTGCATCCATTCCATTCGTTCACTTTGTGCATCTATAGCACTCGTTCACATTGTGTGTCTATCGTACACTCTTATTGCCTTGTGCATCTATCGTACTCATTCACTTTGTGCATCTATCGCACTCATTCACTTTGTGCTTCTTTCGCACTTGTTCACTTTGTGCATCTATAGAACTCATTCACATTGTGCGTCTATCGCCCACTCTTATTGCCTTGTGCATCTATCACATAATCTCATACTTTTTGCTCAGGGTGTGCAGAAGCACAACCTTGAGCCGTTTTTCTCCTCTTTTCACGATTTCAGTGTGGTTAGAATGTGTTTTTATTTCTTTCCACGTGAAACGTGGTTGGACTTCTCTTGTTATTGCATATTGCATCATCTTCCATGATCATGGATTTTCGAATAACCGACTTCGCGAGGCGTGTCAGTCTAGCTTTCAAAGTATATTCTTTGTGCATATCATTTGCATCATGCCGGTGAACTACGGTAGTTTGATTCTTTGCAAAAAGATACGTAGGCAACTTTCAAGTGCAACCAATTTAATTTATGTTTTGATTGTTTGCCCAAGTCTTACTACCTTGACAAAATGGGTCGTCTCTAGGCTTTAACATTCACTTATGTCATTTCATGATTCTGAGCTTTGTCAAGGGGAGGGGGGGCAACTATAGATACCTTATTTTTGATGGCCCTTAAGACTTGGGCGCCACCAATTGCTTACCCAATGATGATTTGTACACTTGTCCAAATGCTCGATTTCCTCAGCAGGAAACCTCAATCTTGAGCCTCAAAAAACCTACAAACCTTGTGCCTTGTTTTTTGGACCAAAACAGTAGTTTTTCAAGCCTGACCATCTGAGGGACCAGCAAACCCACTAGTGGCTTGCTGCCCACTATTAGTGGCCTACTAGCCACTTCTGTAAGATTTTAGATATTTTTGCCAGCAGTGCTAGCTGTCTCCATAAATGCATGCACTTCCTTAACTGTATCTATACGGATATTTTCGAGATAGTCTCATATATTTCTATATATAAATGACTCTCGCTCAAAAATTAGGGTTAGAAAAATTTGTCGAACAAAGTTTTGGAAAATATTTCTCTCTCTACGTTTCTCTCTCTCCCTTGCAACTTCTATACCCTTTGCCTAGGCACACCAAACCAAACCTTTAGGGTTATTTGCTAAGGTGTTTGAGCTTGCATTTTAAGCTCTTGAGGGTGTGAAATTAGTGGTTTGTGATTCAAAGGGTCATTCCTCTTCAAGAGGTATAACTCCAAGCTTCTTTCCCTTATTCATTGACCATCATTTATTGTTATTTCTGTACTATTTTTCACCTGTATTTATGGGCTGAAACTGGTGGTTTAAGGCCATTAAAAGTAGAGGGGTGGATCACCTTTCTTTGAACCTTGCTTCTTAGGCCTTTAACCCTGTGTTTCCCATCTTTTAATTATCTTTTTTTGAGCTTTTAAACACAAATTTTTAGAGGTTTTCCATAGGCTAAAATGTGGTTTTGAAGTCTCAAAAATGAAGGGGTTAGCCTCCCCTCCTTTGGCTTGTGTACTAGCTTAATTGCTCCATTATTTTAGTTTCCTTTGGTAGATGTTTTTACCTTAAATTCAGTATTATTTTAGCCTATTTTAGGACTGTTTTTAGTTGTTCATGTCATTTATGATTTATATTGCATACTTGTAGTGTAACAGTCCTCATAGGTTTGGTGTTTTAGGCATTAGACACCAACCTATTTGAGTTGATGGCAACTATTTCAAGCTTTCCATACTTGTGTTCACCTCTAATCATGTCTGCACTTCTCCCTTTTCTTGGCTTCTTCCTTGCTTTGAGAGTCATTTCAAACCGATTGTTTATTTAAGCTTGACATAGAGATTGTTATGCTTAATGGTTTAATCTCTTCAGAGGTTCATTAGCAACATCATGACATCTCTCTCAAGCCTTAAACCAACCCTTGGTTTGACACTTCCCTCCTTTAGTGGACTTAATGCTCATTTTGGACTAAAATGACTAATGAATGGAAAGGTAATTAAAAGGGGTAATCAATAGCTTAAAATCAAGTAAGATAATAAAATGGTTTCGGTTCAATCGGACGTTAGTTGAACTAATTAAGTCTTGAGTCGTTTCATACTTGTTAGAGATGAAAACGGTTCAAGAATCAATGTCAACCACTTCCCTTAATTAAATTCATGATAAGGGGGGGAGGTTCATGAGTCTTTAATTGTATAAGGCTCGATTCATCATGCTAACAAGCATTGTCGTATAAATACTTCTTTGAAAACGTGGTTAAAATCGCATGCTATCAAATTGATTCATATGCCATATTTATAGCCGAGCCTATTAATTGCATATCACATGTGTTGCATTAGTCATGTTGCATTCATTAGGAGCATGCATGTTTTCTAAATCTTTTTTTGCTTTGTTTCGGCTTGCCTTAGAGTACTAGATGAGCACTTATTGCTTTAGCATATTGCATCGGTGTGATTGTTGCCATATCAAGCATGTTTTCTATGAGGCTAAGTGCTTAATTGATATACCTATTTGAATGCCTGTTGATGAAGGCTAATTGCTTAAATTGGGATAATTTGAGTAATGTGCATATGAGATCACTTTTTCAAGTGGTACATATTCGAAACAATTTTCAAAAATAAATAGGAGATCAAAGTGTTCCAATTTTTACAAATTAAACTATACTTGTGTGCGTGACATAGTAAAATTAGCCTAATAATCGAATCAAGAGCATATAATATAAATAAGATTCACATCATGATTTGTAAAGGCCGATCTTTGATCGAGCGATTGGGGTGCTCAATTCATAACCTTTCCCTTTCGTACCTAAGTTCCCGAGCTGAGACACTTTGATAATGACGAATAAGTGGCCTTTGGCACGAGTCTCGAGTTTTCCAAATTTTTCAAAAATATTTAGGTGGCGACTCTGTAATCTGTCAAAGTAGTCCATTTTTAGCATTTTGATTTAAAATCGATTTTTCAAAAGATTTGTCAGATTTGGACTCTTTTGTGTTTTTCAATTTCACATTGCACTTGTGGAATCAGATTCAGAACCACGGGAGTCCGAACTATAGGGATAGTCGTATCCGAAAGGAGCATGAAAAGCCAGCTACAGTTTCTGGCGACTTTGCTGGGGAATTTAGAGAACTTGACTTGGACTTCATGATGTGAAGTTTTATTTACAGATATATATATATATATATGTTCTTTGCATTGCATTTGCATTGGTTTGTTTAAGTCACTATGTTTGTGATCTGTTATTCCTGGACGTTTTGCTGGAGGCTTGCCCAAAAGCTTGCCAAAAGGCTAACTGGTCGTGGGCTCTACCATGTTGGGAACACAACCCTTAGATCTGGACTACCGCTATACCGTTTGATCCTCCTTTCACTTTTCGGTGTTAGGTGTGAGAGGTATATTAGGTAGTCTTTCTGAGGCACCCTATTTGACCATTTGGCCTAGCTACATATAGTTAAACCATAGAGACTGTTCCAAACAACAACAAGATGCTCACCCATATGCAGGATTGCGTAAAACCACTTGTTCGAAATAGTGAAGCCCTAGTTCATGAAAAAAAAAAAACTAGGACGGGTTAACCCAACCCGTTTATAGAGGGTTTTGGCTCTCTCTTAACTGGTATGTGCTTTACAGTGAAACTGTTTAGGAATGTGCATATTAGTTGTGCAGTTGGTATCTGTTTTGGGGGCAGAGTTCAGTGTGGAGTACAGTCCTACAGCTTTGACCATGTCTGTGTCGATCACATCTTAGCTGAGGTGCTATGTGGTTTCTGATTACTGTTCTTTTGCTTTTTTTTCTTTTGCTAGGTAGTTTTAAACCATAGCTTTAGAAAGTTCAAATATCCCTCAAGTACTCTAGACCCAAGGCAAAAGACTTGGCAAGGTATAGGATCTTGTTCTGGGATAACCCATGTTTACCTCACTCTCATCGATTACAACCAGAGGAGAATCAAACAGAGTTTGCCAGTCCAATTCTTACAGCAATCACCTCTCAATTCACCTGTGCTCAGTCCAGTTTGGGAACAATCAGCTACTTCCAAGTCAGCTCAAGAAGGTCACATATTCCAATGGCACAGTATCCCCCAACCAGTATGAAGAAATTGATACACCATCTGCAACAGACAGTCGAGACACTACAGCATGATGCAGCTCGCCAGGCCGAAGTTGTCGCCCGTTAGGCCGAGGTTATAACTAGGCTACAGCAACAGCAACCATAGCTAGCAGCGGCCTCTGCATCACATGTACCCCCCACAGCTATCCCTGTGCCCGGTGCCACTGCTAATACTGCCACTGCTCAAGATCCATAAAACCAGGGTAATCCGATTTTTCCAGTCCAAATAGAGCCAGTCCCTGCACAAGCTTCCAAAACCCCTGTTTATCAGACCGAGGCACCGTTCAAATTCAAAGTCAATCCTACTGCACTCAAAGTCAACAAATTGGAGAAGCTGTTTAAGAGAGCACAAGGAGTCAATTCCATTTTAGATATAGAGGATGGATACACTGATTCCGCAATTACATTGCCAGAGCAGTTCAAAATGCTGCACATTGATCTTTTTGACAGTTTTGTGGATCCGATGATTCACTTGTGACTATTTTCAGATATCTTGTGACCGATGGGCTTAACTAGACTACAGAAACTGTCTCTCTTTGGTCATACCGTGACGGGCATAGTGGCCATTTGGTATGCTAAGTTGGAAGATTTCGTCAAATAGAATTGGGAGGAGATGGACGAAGCCTTCATTGCTCAGTACTCTTACAATACACAAATTGAGGTCACAACTCGTGATCTCGAGGAAAAACATCAAGAGCCGAAGGAGGGTTTTTCTGAGTTCATGACAAGATAGAGGGCCAAAACCTCGATGATGACCACTCGGCCTTTCGAGAAGGACCAGATTAGAATGGTCGTCCGGAATCTACATAGCAAGTTGTTGCTGAAGATGATTGTTCTACCTCTATTTACCTTCACAGAGCTTCATGAAATGGGAGTGCAAATCGAATATGCCGTAAAACAGGGACTTATTACTGAGTATAAGGAGCTAGCCAAGAGGCCATTTGTTCACAGTTCCAATGCTGCCAATGGTAGCACTGCTGCGAGGCCGTCAGACGTAAGTGTTGTCACCACCACAAAAACTGTCGACCCCTTTGCTTATGTAGGCCCACAAGCCTCATCCAACCCTACCCGAACTTAGGGTAGGACTTTTAACTAACAATACAAAACCCTATCCAAAGCCATGCAAGTGCTAGTCAAGAAAGGGCACCTAAAACCCTTAGAACCTCACCCACTTTCTGATCCTCTTCCACCCAAGCATAAGCCCACAAAATAATATGCGTTTCACCCACAACACAGTTATGACACCGACTAGTGCTTCCGATTACATCATGAGATTCAGGATCTCATCGACAACAAGGTTATCGCTCCACCTCAGAAACCAAATGTAACCACAAATCCATTTCCAGCCCATAATCAAGTACCCCCACCTCAAAACCTTAACCTTATCCATACACTGGACACCTCTTATGACCCCAGCCTATGTATTACTCTTTCCCACCTACCGAAACCAATGTTGTTCATTCCTGAGGTCTTAGATATGTGCATGATGGGTGCATTTAAGCCACAACCTGAGCCTCACAATGTGGTGACAATACCTGTGGTAAAGGAAGGTTTGGCCTCGAAAAGAGGCACTACTCTATTGTCAGAGTGTCTCGGGGACTTGTTTGAAAGGGCATACGATCCAAGTTGCTATATCGTGTCAACCAGTCAAAACAGACCTAAGGTGGTACTACCAATCTCAGTAGGCATCAATGTGGTAAGAAAAGATGGCCCGAGCCAAGGGTTGGATGATTTGGCAGACCTCGAAGAGGATTTGGACAATCTGCAGTTCTTTGATGATCATGATCAGGGAGATGTATAGATCAGGTGGTTTGACCTGATTGGATCGACCGATAATACTGGATGGCTGAGTGATGAGCCAGACAAGGAAGATGAAACTAGGATGAAACTAGAGGAAAAGGAAACAGAGGTTGCAGCAGTGGCCGGGAAGGCTGATGATAAAGGAAAACTGTCGGAGGGCACATGCGTGGGAAACCCAAGTCAAGAAGTGGAGATGTTGAACACTGTAGATACTGAACAGGAGGCTACACTGAGACAGTTTGAATGAGAAAGAATTGAAGACAACCGTAATTGGGTGGCACCCTATAGGGGACACTTATGATGTGAAAATGATTCAGGTGGAGCCGGACAATTGTTTGTCGGCCATTGAGGGCGAGTGGTGGGACGATAATGATTTGTGTCTGGCCCATACTAACGAAGATTTGGGAGGTTGCATCCCGGATAATGCATGGTATGCTGTGGAGATAAACCATCTTACCTGCAGTGGACGGTATTTTAAGCTGCCATACCTTGATCAAGTAGAGGCATCTGGAAATGACAAGGAGGCCAAGAAATAGAAGGTGAAGCAACTAGAAGAAGAGTCAATGCTGAAACAGCTCAAGAAAATCCAAGCCGATATCTCTATCTGGGGACTTCTTACGGCTTCACGGGTGCACCGACAGGCAGTATTGTCGGCAATGGACAAAGCTAAATTGTCCATTGATACTATGCCCGAGCAACTTATGGGCTTGGTCTTTCCCAGTGGTGCCAAGCCAATGCTTACTTTCTCTGACAAAGAGCTGCCGTCGAAAGGGTCGACTCACAACAAACCGTTATACATTTTTGTGGAATGCAGGGAGAAGTGAGTGCCAATGGTGTTGGTAGATACTAGTTCTACCATTAATGTTTGTTTGTCTCGTACTGCCTATGTAATTGGCATTAAACCGGCAGACTTTGTTCCCACAGCCCAGGTTATACGAGCATATGATAACACAAGCCGAGAGGTCACGGGCACGGTGAAAATGCGATTCCAAGTGGGCCCATCTGAGCAAGTGATCAAGTTTCACATCCTGGATGTACCAGCTACCTTTAATCTGTGGCTAAGGAGGCCTTGGTTACATCACGTGAAGGTTGTGTCCTCCACCATCCATCAAATGTTGAAGTATCCTCATGGGAGAGGAGTAGCAATTGTTTTTGGAAACTCATCCATCCATCCACCTCCAGAGGTGACTACGCCAGTGCTAGAGATCAACCATGGTGACAAGGTTGTATTCCTCTTGGGATTCACTTTGGCTAAGGCCCGGATAGTACAGACAATTCTAGCCGCAGATGAATGCTTGTACGTCAGTGTTCAATCCATCTAGTTTATGAATAAGTTGCAACATGTTCCAGGAATGGGGCTTGGAAAGAGTGGGCGTAAAGGTGTTGCAGCATTAATAGAGGTACCACACAACCTGTACGACTTTGGACTAGGCCATGTACCCGCCAGAGAAGACTGGATCAGAAATGGAGAAGAGATAAAGGGCAGAGCCAAGGCCAAGAAAGCTGGAAAACATTATGAGCTCGTCCACAGGCCAATCCATGGGACGCTAAATGGTCGTTTTGTTCGAAAGGGAGAGGATTTCCCTTTTTGCGACTTTCTTGAGCCTTAGGTAAATTCCTCAAAGAAGTGCGTCCCCGGATTCGAGATTTGCTTTGATTTGCAGCTGCAGGACAGTGATGAGGAAAGGGTTGAACCAAGTATCAAAGCTAGCCAGAATATGGAAGATGACTCAGACAGCAACGAGGCTGAAGTAGGGACAGCACTAGCCAATCTCCTTACAGATCCCACGACTGACCTAGAGAACTTGGGGGATAACTTTACTGTCTCCATAATCGGGGAAGAACTGGGTGTGGACCCAACCTATGTGATTTTAGATGCATCAAAAGCACCGCGTCTTACTTGGCAGCTGGAAGAGGGCTTTTTTTCCAGTTCTGAATCAGGTGATGAGCCATTATCTAATTCCACTAAGTCTGTGGAGTCGGAATCAGATTCAAGTCAGTCTGGGAAGTCTAAGTCTGGTATTCCTGGGGGTGGTAACCCAGATACCAAAGTCGTGTCTAGTTCTTCATTCAGCTTTTCTTTTGAATCTGTAACCGAAGAACTAGACCTTTTGAATGAAAACTTAACAGATTTTGTGTATTTCTCTATACCACTGGTTTATTGCATTGAACAAGATTTTCAGAATTTTAACAAAAATGAAGAGGAAGAAATTCCTCTGGCTTTAAAAAACTTGATTAATCGAGTAGAGGAGAGGTTTGTTAAGCCCTGTATTGATGAAATCATTGCCATTAATGTGGGTATTGAGAAGGATCCACGCTTGGTCCAGATTGGGTTCACGTTGTCTTCGGAGGAACACGAGCGTTTAATCGCTTTATTAAAAGATTTCAAAGATGTTTTTGCATGGTCTACGAAGACATACCTGGAATCGACCCTAAGATTGTACAGCACCGAATCCCTCTTGACCCCAAGGCACCACCAGTCAAGCAAACACTGTGTAGAATTCGTCCGAATTGGGCACTGAAAATCAAGGAAGAGGTCACCAAGCAAATTGATGCAGGGTTCTTATTAGTATTTGAGTATCCAACCTGGTTGGGCAATATTGTCCTAGTGTCGAAGAAAGATGGCAGAATTCAGGTTTGTGTCAATTTTCGGGACCTGAACAGAGCCAGTCTGAAGGATGACTTTCCACTGTCGTATATTGATGAGTTGGTAGACTTCATCGTGGGCCACGTATTGCTATCATTTATGGATGGGTTTTCCAGATATAACCAGATTCTGATGGCACTAAAGGATAGAGAAAAGACGGCTTTCATTACACCATGGGGTACATATTGCTACCGAATCATGCCGTTTGGGTTAAAAAATGCTAGGGCCACCTATCAGAGAGCTGTGACCACCATTCTGCATGATATGATCCACAAAGAGGTTGAGGTATACGTAGATGACATGATCCTCAAGTCCAAAGAGCGAGAAGGTCACTACACCGCACTCGAGAAATTCTTTCAAGGAATCAAAGAATACAGATTGAGGTTGAACCCACAAAAGTGCACCTTCGGGGTGACAGCAGGAAAAATGTTGCAGTTTCTGATCACACAGAGGGGAATTGAAGTAGATCCTTCTAAAATCAAGGCCATCTTAGAAATACCACCACCAAGGACTAAAAAGGAGGTGCGCAGCTTTCTGGGTAAAGTGGAATTCATAAGAGGGTTATTTCTAAATTAACCTTGACTTGTGAACCACTTTTTGGTCTCTTGAAGAAAGAGAAGCAGTTCTGATTGGACGATCAATGTTAGTTTGCCTTTGCGCAGGTTAAGCAATACCTCTAAAATCTTCCTGTATTGTCACCACCAGAGCCGTTGAAACCTTTGATTTTCTATCTGTCAGTGATGGACTGGACCATGGGGTGCATGCTAACTTAAGAATCTGAAGATAGGGTAGAGAAGGCCATCTACTACTTGAGCAAGAAGATGCTGGACTATGAGACACATTACACTCCCCTCGAGAAACCCTGCCTAGCCTTGGTATGGTCTACCAAGAAGTTGAGGCACTACTTATTAGCTTATTCTGTAATCCTGGTTTCGAGATTAGATCCCATCAAATATCTCTTTGAGAAACCAGCACTTATGGGCAAGCTAGCTCGTTGGCTGCTTCTTCTTTTTGAATTTGATCTCAAATATGTTACACGTAAATCTGTTAAAGGGAGAGCTGTAGCAGAATTCCTGGAAAATCACCCAATAGAAGGAGATGAGGCAATAAAATACTTGTTCCCAAATGAAGACATTCTGTAAGTCAAAGAGGAAACATGGATGATATACTTTAATGGAGCGTCCAATCAGTATAGTTATCGGATAGATGTGTTGCTGATAGCACCCGATGATTCCCATATACCTTTAGCCTTCAAACTCCAGTTCAAAGTCTCCAACAATGAAGCAGAATGTGAAACATGTATTGCTAGTTTGGAAGCTGGCCTAGGACTAGGGGCAATAAGGTTGGATGTCATTGAGGACTCAGACCTAGTTGTTTCTCGAGCAAACAGAGACTGGAAAGTCAAAGAAGAGAAGATGAAGGTTTACCATCAAGCCTTGGATGTTCTGATTCCGAGGGTTGAAAAACTAACATTTACACACCTACTGAGAGAGAACAACCGGTTCACTGATGCACTGGCAACTCTATCGTCTATGGTAGACATCCCGCTAGAAGTTAAGATGCGTCCAATCATCATCGAGCAAAAATACAAGCCGGCCTATGAAACCATCATCGCAATAGATGAAGTGCAAGACAAAAACCCCTGGTATTACGTTATTTGAAACTTTCTGGAAAAAGAGATGTATCCACCAGGGGCAAATTCCAAAGACAAATAGGGCATATGGCGTCTAACCGTCCAATATATTATCTATGGGAGTAAGCTCTTCAAAAGTGGCTATCTGGGAATGCACAAGTTGTGTGTTGAAGAGGAGGAATCGAAGTGCCTTATGGAGGGTATCCACGGAGGGGAGTGTGTAGCACACATGAATGGTGTGATGCTAGCCAGGAAGATCCTTAGACAAGGCTATTACTGGTCAACTATGGAGGAGGATTGTATTGGTTTTGTGCAGCGATGCCATAAATGTCAAATCCATGCCAATCGCATGAATATCCTGCCATGAAAGCTCCACAACATGACTTTGCCATGGCCTTTCTCAGTATGGGGAATTGACGTTATTGGTGATGTCTCGCCAAAGGGCTCAAACGGGCATGAGTTCATCCTGGTGGCAATTGATTATTTTACAAAGTGGATGGAAGCTCAGTCCTATGCGATGTTGAAACATATAGCCAAGTTTATTCGAATAACATCATCTGTCGGTATGTAGTTCTGAATGAGATCATATCAGATAACGGCTCAAACTTAAGAAAAAGGTGGTAGATTTGCTCGAGAAACACAATGTGGCTTTTCACAAGTCATCAACATACAGACCACATACTAATGGACCTGTTGAGGCCGCCAACAAGAATATCAAGAACATCTTGTAGAAGATTGTGGAAACATACAGGGACTAGCCAGATAAACTGCCATTCGCACTCTGGGGCTACAAAACCTCAATCCGAACATCTATAGGGGCAACCCCCTATTCTCTCGTCTATGGGATGGAAGTCGTTCTACCAATTGAAATCGAAGTACTGTCACTGTGAATTATGGCTGAGTGTCAGATAGCAGAGGCGGATTGGCAACAGAGCAGGTTTGAGGAGCTAATGTTGTTTGATGAAAGAAGACTAAAGGCGTTGTATCACATTCAGGGCTACCAAAGTAGAATTGCCAGGGCTTTTAATGAGAAAGTTAAGTCCAGGAATCTCAAGGAAAGAGACATGGTCCTCAAGGGCAACCGAGCTACCATCCATGACCCTAGGGGCAAGTTCCGACCCAATTGGACTGGTCCTTACATTATCAAATCTATCTAGTCAGGAGGGGCGATTATTCTTATGGACCTAGATGGCCTGGAGTTTTCCCAGTCGATCAATATAGACAAATTGAAGAAATACTATCCCTAAGAGGCTCACTAGGCCAAAACCCCAGAAGGGCGACCTAGCCAGAATTTAGAGCATGAAAAATTAGAAATGAAGAAAAACTGAGTTCACAAGGTTGAAAACCCTAAAGGGTGACTTTGACAAAAATTAGAGCGCAAAAGGAGAGAGTTAATACTCGAGTGAACTTGAACCGAACTACGTAAGGCCTGATTCCCCATCTTTGGGATACGTAGGCAACTTCATCCTAAAGTTTGGCCACAACCAGTTCTAACCCAACTGTCCCGTCCATTTGATCAGGTCATCTTGGTCCATCGTTGTCTAGCTTGGTTATGATACCTCTATTTCGGCAGAAGGGCCAGTTGCAAGACGGAGTGATGATGATGAATGTAGTTATGGGCAGTTAAAATCTTTTGATTTGGGGTTATACATCTTGAAGATTGATTCCATGCATGTCAAGCAGTGATCATTCCCTAAAATTGTTTTGAAAAGTTTTAATAAAAGTTGATTGTTCTCAAAATTTTATCTATTACAACTTAGACCATTTTGGGACCAAAAGGAAAATTTGTAGTGCTCATAACTTTAATTCCATTGATTTCAACACAAGTACATTCTCCAACTCTCTGATTGCAAATCAAAGTTGCTTTTACATCATAAAACTTGAAAAGAAAAGTCAAAGCAATAAACTAGGGCCATAGGTGAGATCGAGTGTTCCTGCATCCTCTGCTCGTGCTTGCAAAAGTCTCTACAGCTAAAGTTGGCCCAACCTCTGCCTCGTCCTCAAGCCAAGCCAAGCACTCACTAGAAAGGGTATAACTAAAACTAGGGGTAAGGGCCAGAAGCTCTCTTGTCCTCCAAGCAACGAGGTACCGAATCAAGTGTGAACCACGAAGTAGGAATGAAGTTGGATATTTTATACCTTCTCCTGGACAGGTCTGATCATGTCCGAACTAGCGTGTGAATCAAAAAGAGAAATAGAACACGCAGTGCGTGAGGCCAATCGACTGTATGCCCGGTTGTCGAGACATGCTGTAGTTCATCTCTGTCAAGTTAAGCCAGGGACCACGGCAAGCTATGTCTGCTGCAGATCTGCTGCACATCCAGTTGCACCACCATCCCTCAATGGGAAAGTCCACTAATCGTTGGCGGAAGAACTAAACTCGGGCTGAATATTTGGGGCAAAGGTCCACCACTTTTAGCTTATCTATTAGCCATACCTGGGAATGGATGAAAAATAAGAGAGATTAAAGAATAGAGAGATGTACGCTTAGAGAAAAGGAAAGAAAGGGCTTTGAGAGAAAATAGAGTGTGAGTGTCGAGTGATGTGAGAATCACACATATAAGAAAGACTGGGAAACAATACCTGAAGAAGCAGTGGACTTCCCGCAAACCTGGTGGTCTCTCGCCGATGAAAAGCATCTAAACCCATCAGGGTCTCGGCCAGTGCTAAACCAATGCAACTCTTACCCTCCTTTAGGCATTGGGCTACTTCGATTAGCTTAGTGAAAATTCCTTTTGTACTTTGCAATTGTTTGTGCTAAATTGTGTTATTAATGAATGGTACCATGTTGTTGCTATTTTGGATAAAACGTCCATGTATACTTGCCGGCTAGATGACTAGGCAATTTTCACTTCAAAAAATGGTTGTGGCACATGTCAGTCGGCATGGGGCCTAGATGATTGGCCGATTAGACTAATAAATCTACCCTTGCCCCAGCCAGTGCATGAACTCCAGGGCATTCATCCATAATTGCCGTTTAGATAATTAGGCCATGTTAACACCAAAAAGTCAAAAATTAGTGCATGGAGTGGCTGTAGCACATATCGATCAGCATGGGGCCTAGATGCTTGGCCGATTAGATTAATAAATCTGCCCTTGCCCCAGCCAGTGCATGAACTCCCAGGCATTCATCTATAATTGTCGTTTAGATAATTAGGCCATGTTAACACCAAAAAGCCGAAAATTAGTGCATGGAGTGGCTGTGGCACATATCGATCGGCATAGGGCCTAGATGCTTGGCCAATTAGATTAATAAATCTACCCTTGCCCCAGCCAATGCATGAACTCTGAGGCATTCATCTATAATTGCCGTTTAGATAATTCAGCTCTGACTTTTGGAGTTTAGCGTTAATGAAATCGCCTCGGGGTCGCTGCAAGCATTAAAAATAAATAGGATGGACTCTTCGTGCCAGTAACTTCACTTACTGTGTTCAGACTTAATTTAAAACAATTTGTTGCATAGGGTTAGATAAGTGCGAATGTCAAATAGAGTTTTCTTCAATAGCAGAGGAAAAGCGCGAACTTTGGCTGAGCTTGATACTGCAATGAATCGCAGTAGAGAACCCACCTGGGCAGGAGGTAGGGCGTCTAAAGAACGGGAAAAACATCAGCCTCCAAGTCGTCGAAGCAGGTCACCCCGAAAGGAGAAACAGCAACGAGGAAGTTCTCCGCAACCACGACCGAGAAATGAGGCCGACGTAGCGCCGCGACCGTTGAGTTTTACAGTTTTCGTGGGGAATAAACCGATGACGGAGGCGGACTCCATTATCAGGGACCCAAGTGTGGCGGTCGAGTTTGCTCGATAGATTTTTCCACCGGAGGTCCAGCAATCAATGGTTGGTCGACAGGATTTCGACGTATTCCGAGAGGGCATCCACGGGGCGGTGAAAGGCCTGTATATCGCCTATGAAGTCGACATGCGCCTGCGCGCCACGCGACGAGAAATAGAGAAGAAGGATAAAAGAATCCGCAGTTTGGAGGCTCGCGTTGAGAAGGCCGAGCGTGAGCTCAGGGAGCTTAGGAAGGCTCAAACCACTGAGCCGCGGTGCAGTGGGTCAATCCAACCCGATCGTGGAAGAGAGGGTGACTCAACGGCTATTGAGTCACGCCATCGCCGATCGTGATACGGCAAGCATGTTCGCCATAGAGAATGTGAGGGCTATGGGTTATGAACAAGGCTTCCATGCGGGCCGGAAGGTTGGGATCAACAAAACCAAAGAGAAACTTGCGGAGGAGGTTTGCCGATGCAAAAACCAGGGGTTTAGGCACGGTTGGATCGAGGCACTTCAGGCCGTGGAGACTCTCCGAGCAAAGGGTGTTGATTCGACGTTGCCGCTGTACCAGCGTGATCATTTACCCTTTTCCGCTTTTGAAATCGAAAAGAGTGACGGTGAGGGAGACGCCGGATGAAAACTGTGTAAACACATTGCGTTAGAAATTATGTAATCATTGACTGATGAAATAAAATGTTTTGTTTTTTATGTTTTTTCTTTATAATCTTTGCTTGGCACGCATATGTTTGCATGTTTGAATAAACGTATTTCAGATGATTGAATAAACATTGATCGGCCTGAATTAATCGCAATCAAGTATTTCATCTCGAATGTTTATATGCTTTAATGTATAACGGGTATTGCCGGCTCCATATGAGAGCGTTCTACATTAAGTATTTCATCGGCATAATTATGTTGCACGACCATCCACGAAGGGCGTTCCAAATCCGGAGGCTTAATCGGCCCTAAGACGCCATGCGTCGACGGGGCTCCGAATCCAGAATCTTTATTTGCCCAAAGACGTCATGCGCCGATGGGGCTCCGAATCCGGAGACTTTATTTGGCCAATCGTCATATCCACGAAGGGCGCTCCAGATGCGGAGGCTTAATCAGCCCAAAGACATCATGCGCCGATGGGGCTCTAAATCCGGAGACTATTTGGCCAATCGTGATATTCACGAAGGGCGCTCCGAATCCGGAAGCTTAATCGGCCCAAAGACGTCATGCGCCAATGGGGCTCCGAATCCGAAGACTTTATTTGGCCAATCGTGATATCCACGAAGGGCGTTCCGATCCGGAGGCTTAATCGGCCCAAAGACGTCATGCGCCGATGGGGCTCCAAATCCGGAGACTTTATTTGGCCAATCGTGATATCCACGAAGGGTGCTCCGGATCCGGAGGCTTAATCGGCCCAAAGACGTCATGCGCCAATGGGGCTCTGAATCTGGAGATTATTTGGCCAATTGTGCTATCCACGAAGGGCGCTCCGAATCCGGAGGCTTAATCGGCCCAAAGACGTCATGTGCCGATGGGGCTCCGAATCTGGAGACTATTTGGCCAATCGTGATATCCACAAAGGGCGCTCCGAATCCGGAGGCTTAATCGGCCCAAAGACATCATGCACCAATGGGGCTCCGAATCCGGAGACTTTATTTGGCTAATCGTGATATCCACGAAGGGCGCTCCGAATCCGGAGGCTTTTTTGGAACAACTTCGAACTGGATTGTGCAGTGAGTAAATAGGGATCTTTGCATTACAGAAAATGAGATGTACATGGTGAGTCGTTCAGAACAAGCATCATGTCCCACAAGTCGGGTCAATGATAAAATTTGCGTAAATGCGTGGAATTCCAAGGCCATGGCAGACTCCTTCCTAACATGTCTTTGAGCCGATATGCCCCTACTCCCGCAATTGAATCAATCTAATAGGGGCCGTCCCAGTTAGGACCCAATTTTCCATCTGCCAGTTTCTTGGTAGCTAGAAGTACCTTCTTAAGGACCAACTATCCCGGTGTGTAGCGGCACGACTGAACGCGTTGATTATACGACTTAGCAAGCTACTGTTGATACCGCGCTACGGATGCAAGGGCACGATCTCTTCGTTCTTCAATCAGAACTAAATCCAAGGCAAGCATCATGTCATTTCGGCCCATATCAAAAACCTTCGATTTCAAGGTTGGGAGGCTGATTTCTAGGGGTATGATTGCCTGGGTTCTAAAGCATAGGGCAAATGGTGTTTCGATCGCCTCGGTGTAGTTCGATGAGCCCACAACACACTCGGCAATTCTTCGACCTAATTGCCTTTGGCTTTTTCCAGCCTTTTCTTGATGCCGTCCAAGATGGATTTGTTAGCGGCTTCGGCTTGACCATTGCTTTGGGGATAAGCCGGCGTGGAAAAGTAGGGACGGATATCATACTTGCTGCACAGGTCTCAGTAGATGCCACAATCAAACTGGGTGCCGTTGTTAGAGATGAGAGCTCTCGGAATGCCGAATCATGTAATGATATTTCTCTATACAAAGCGCTTGACATCGGCATTAGAATGTGCGTTAATGCCTCTGCTTCAACCCATTTCGTGAAGTAATCTGTGGTGACAATCAAGTATCGCTTGTTCCCTGGGGCCCTCGGCAATGGTCCTACGATATCAAGCCCCCACTGGGCAAATGGCCAGGGACTGGTGATAGAGCTTAACTCTTCAGCAGGCAGATGGGTTAACGGGGAGAACTTTTGGCACTGCTCACATTTTTTCACGTAGCATTCGGCGTCGGATCTCATTGTCGGCCAATAATATCCCTGTGTTATAGCTCGATGGGCCAAAGACCACCCGCCGGAGTGTGCGCCACAAGTGCCTTCATGAATTTCAGTCAGAAGCTCTTCGACTTTGTTCGGATGCACGCATTCGAGGTATGGACCAGAAAGGGACTTTTTATAAACTTTCCTTGCGGATCCAAGTAGTAACGCAGGGCTTTATTTCGCAGCTTGTGCGCTTCTTTCTTGTCCTCTGGGAGCTATTCAGAGGATAGAAATGCGGCAATGGGATCCATCCAACTTGGTCCAGATTCTATGACATTGACCTGGACTTCTTCCGAAGGGCCAATGCTTGGCTCCGGGACGAAGCCCACCTTGATGGTCCGTTTGATCTCTGAGTTAATGGCGGAGGCTAGGCAGGCAAGGGCGTCTGCATGCGTGTTCTGATCACGCGTTATCTGATTCAATTCATGATGGTCGAATTTTGCCAGCAAGGAGTTGGTCGTTTTCATGTAAGCAGCCATACGGTCATTTATTGCCGCGTACTCCCCCTTCAGCTGATTAATCACCAGTTTGGAATCGCAAAATACAAACAGACGCTAAGCACCCAAAAGATGTGCATTCCACAAACCGGCTAGAAGGGCCTCGTATTCGGCTTCGTTATTTGACACTTCGAAGCTGAGCTTGACGGCCTGCTCAATTATTGCGCCGTCGGGAGCCATGATCACAACTCCAGCTCCGCTGCCCCGCTGATTGGATGATCCATCACAGTACAACTGCCAGATGTCACCAACATAAATTCTCCAGTTCGGCTCCAGTCGAGTTTCATCAGACTTGAAATCGGCGAGACCCCTAGTGAATTCGGCAACAAAGTCGGCTAGCACCTGTCCCTTCATTGAGGTTCTAGGTAGGAACTTAATGTCGTACTAGCCGAGTTCAAGAGCCCACTTTGAAACACGTCCTGACGCTTCTGTACTTCGTAGTACTGATCGGAGGGGATAATCTGTAAGCACTCCAATGCTATGTCCTTAGAAGTAATGCATCAATTTTCTTGCCGCCATGACTAGGGCTAGGATGAGTTTCTCCAACGGAAGGTAGCGTGTTTCGGTGTCGACCATTGCCTTGCTCACATAGTATACCGGCCGCTGCTCCCTTAGTTCTTCCTTTATCAATACGGCGCTGACGGCTCGGTCGGAGACTGCCAAATACAAAATGAGTGGATCACTGGCCGACGATGTTGTTAAGAGTGGAGCTGATCGGAGGTAGGTCTTGAGGCCGTCGAAAGCAGCTTCGCACTCGGCGGACCATTCAAAAGCCTTGTCCTACCGTAGTGTATGAAAGAATTGTCGGCAACGGTCCGTGGAACGGCTGATGAATCTATTGAGAGCGGCGGCCATCCCCATTAACTTCTGAACTTCTTTGACCGATCGAGGGGAGCCAAGTTCTAGGATTGCTGTGATTTGCCTTGGGTTGGCTTCGATTCCTTGGTGGTTGACAATGTATCCCAAGAATTTGCCAGAACCGATCCCAAATGCACATTTGGAAGCGTTCAGCTTCACTCTATATTTACGAAGAATGCCGAATGTCTCTTCCAAATCGGCTATATGATTCTGCTCTTCCTTGGACTTGACTACCATATCGTCAATGTACACTTCCATAGTGCGGCTGAGTTATTCCTTGAACATGGCAGTGACCAGTCTCTGGTAGGTTGCCCCTGCATTCTTCAGCCCAAAAGGCATAACCTTGTAGCAGTAGGTTCCTCTTGGGGTGAGGAATGCAATCTTTTCCTGGTCCTCAGGATGCATGGCGATTTGATGGTAACCTCTGTAAGCATCGAGAAAGCTCATACGTTGATGGCGTGCCGTCGTATCTACAAGTTGGTCAATTCTGGGTAGGGGAAAACAATCCTTGGAGCAAGCTTTGTTTAGGTCCGTGAAATCAACGCACACTCGCCAAGTCCCATTTTTCTTCTTCACAACCACCGTATTAGAGAGCCATGTAGGATAAGTCACTTCTCTGATTGCCCCGGCTTCAAGCAGCTTGTCAACCGCATCAACAACAGCGGCAGTGTGCTCTGCGGCTAACCGCCGACTTTTCTGAATGATCGGCTTGCAATTAGGGTCAACATTCAAATGGTGCTATGAAACGGAAGGATCTATACCCGACATCTCGTATGAAGTCCATGCAAAGCCATCAAGGTTGCTGAGTAGGAAAGAAATTAGTTGCTGTCTGTCGGCTTGATTCAGGGAGGCGCCGACCATGAAGAACTTGTCTGGGCTTCCATCGATTTCAACTCGGTCTAAGCCTTCTGTGGCCTTTTCATTTGGGAGCCGCCCAACATCGTCGAGGCTCTCTCGATCCGGCACCTCAATGGAATTCACCTATGGTTCCTTTGCCTTTTTTTCAGCAAGGAGATAACATGCTTGTGCCGAGTTCTGGGAGCCACGGATTTGCTCAATAGTGCGTTCTGTCGGGAAGCGTAGCAGCTGATGATAGGTGCTTGGCACAGCCTGCATAGTATGCAACCAGGATCGCCCCATGATCAAATTATATGGCGACGGCAGTTTGACGACCAAGAATTCCACATCCACTGTCCGGGAGCCTGCTCGAACGGGTAGTCTGAGTTTTCCTAACGGGTACTCTAGATTGGCATTGAAGCCAAATAGTAGATAAGGGGCCGAAGAGAGATCCGATTCGGAGAAGCCAAGTTTGGTAAATGTCTTATAGTACATAATCTCTGATGTGCTCCCCGGATCAATGAGTACGCGCTCAACTGTGAATCGGTTTACACGTAATTCAATTACCAAGCGATCAATGTGGGACAGTGTTACTCCGGCCAAATCCGAATCATCAAAAGTAATGCCCTCGGCTTCATGGGGCCGTTTAGCCGGAGTGAGTTGGCCTTGAGGGTCAAACTTCGACTGAATCGCATGCATCGTCGATGGCATTGGCAGGCTGTATATCATGTGGATCACGCCGAGCGGAGGTGAATCCTGTCTCAAGGCTATTGCTTTGGTTGGGTTGCCTTTTCGGACGTACTGTTGTAGCCGGCCATCTTGTACCAGTTCCTCCAAGTGATCCTTCAGTGCATAACAACTCTTAGTGTCATGGCCATGGTCCTTGTGATATTCACACCGTCTATCCCGTCTTCTTGTGTCGGGAGGTCCCACCATTTTCAACGGCCATTTGAAGAACAGAAGGTGTTGGATTTTAGACATAACCACACTGATCGGCTCTGCCAACTCCGTGTACTTCTTGTCAGAACACCTTGTGCGACTGCTGTCAACTTACAGTTGTTCATTTTCTCAGTGGGAGCAGTGGTCGTTTGATCGGCGGGAATCCCGTCTCTTGTCTCGTTTCACCCAATGACGTGGTTCAGGGCTCTGAGGTGCTACAGAATTTAACGGCTGAGCAATTTCAGCAGGAGCCGTCTTGTTGGTCACATTGCCAGCTTTAACCCTCAAGGCATCATCTTCCACTTTACTGTACTCTTTAACTTTCTTCATCAACGACCAAACTGTTTTGGGGGGCCGTCTGGTCAAAGAGCTGCGGAGGGCACTGTTGGGATGCAGCCCCATCTTGAAGGCAGTGATGGTCATGGAGTCATTGCAAGCATCGTCTACCATATTGAAACATTCCCAATACCGCGCCGAGTAGGCACGAAGGGTTTCCCCCGGTTGAATCTGCATTGCCTAGAGGGAATCGGCTTGCTTTGGCTGGACCTCATTAGTGATAAACCTTACCCTGAAGGACTTTTGGAGTTGGTGGAAGCTTTTAATTGAAGCCGGCTCCAATTTGTAATACCACCTGACAGCTAGTGGTCCCAAACTGCTCAGAAATATTCTGCACATCAAAGCCTCGTCATCTGCATGCAGTGTCATGGCTTGCTTGTAATGGCAGATATGATCGGTGGGGTCCGATTTACCGTCGTACAAGGTGAATGACGGTGCTTTGAATTTCTTGGGTAGCACTGCCTTTGCAATCCGTCATACGAAGGGATCATGCCAGTCTTCTTCATCTGAGCTGTTTTGTCTACGTTTATGCCTTATACGTGGACTCTCTTCAGAGGAGCTGGAAGTTTCAGATCGTCCCTTCTTCTTGAGCTCCGGGGATAATGAGTCGGAGTCACTATCAGTGTCTTGTTGTCGGGCTCGAGATTGTCGACCTCCTGCCCTTACAGGTCGTTCCGGATCTTGGCGTACAGCTTGTTTGGACTTCACCACCTCCAAGGCCAAATCCTGATGGAGATGTTCGTTTTCTGCGATCATGTTCTCCAACCTTTGTTCATTTTGCTTTGCTTGTTCCATGATTGCTTGCATTGCCTCATGTTCTAAAGTCGAGGGTGAGGTGAAGTTCAAAGAGCGTCTTACGGGGATAGTGTTCGGTCCAAGCATGTTCATTGGAGTGAGGTCGTCTCTCTGCGTAGTTTCATCAGTGACTATCGGAGGGTCTTCCGTTACGCCCGCCATGGATGTGTTTGAGTTTTCCCACAGACGGCGCCAATTGTGGTGAAGTGGTTTGGAAATACTCTTCAGATCCTGGAGGACACTCACGATCCTCTACTAGTCACCTGAAAAGGGATAAACACTCCGGTCGGGGGTGCAGGAATTAGCACTCCGATGGGCAAGTCAGTCTCAACACTCAAGATTACTTGTATTCTAAGTTAAATATATTGGTTCTCGCATACCTCTCTTTGACTGATGTTCTTCTATTTATATCTTTTCTTTCTTGGGCCTCGGGATTAAGTCCATTTTCAATTCACTATTCGGCATATTTCGTATCGAACCGCTCTTCACTCGGCCCCTTGTTTAACCGGCTATTTGGCCGAGTAGAGTTGGATTCGAGTGTGCGAGCCGACGCCGAGTGCCACGAACTTCGACTCTCCAAGTCCGGCTATCCGGAATCTCTACGATTCCGAATACTCGGCCCCCACATGAGTCGATATTTTGGAATATGTGGGTGAGTTTCGAGTGCCTTTGAGATTGTTAGAGTCCATTGTCTCAGAGTTGGTTGTTGATGTACTCGAGAGTAATAAATGAGTGTTGAGGGACATGATGTGCTAGATGTTTTGGAGTTGTGTTAGCAACCAATGTTCTTAGGAAATTTTTTAAGATTACTTTGTAAGGATATAATAATTCTATGGAGATTATAACTAGGTGATTTAGGATAATTAGTATGGCGGTAATTTGAGTATTTCCATGGAAATTTATGCTTGACCCACAGAGAGTGATTGATGTTAACTTTTATAGTTACTTTTATGTATGAGTTAGAAATTGTGAAGATGAGAAGTATATGTGAGTATTTTAGGTTAAGTTTGGCATGTGTAGTGACGGTGTTTTTCATGCAATTGAAATGGACATTATTATTTTTTTATTTTTTTCTTATCCCTTGTCCTTTAGCTGTAAGATTGTCTTGTATCATTAGTGTAAGAGTTGTGAACCCTTGTGTTGATTCTTCGTTTAGCTTTAGGTATGGTGAGAATTTGTGTTGTTGGTATTGGTTTAGTATTGTCATTGGATTTAATTTGGGCACATTTGATCTTGAGTGGTTAGTGGTGGTCCTAATTAAGAGGTATTTAGTTTTGCTTGATAGAAGGTGATTCTTTATTTTAATTTTATTCCATCATGTTTTCTGGTGATATTATCTTGGAAAAAGTTATTTAACGGAACTCTCGTCGAGAAATAAATTGGTATAAAGTACTTTTGTTATTTTGTTTGCCTTGAAAATTGTTATGGAACATGTGGCATTATAGCAAGTTATAGTACCTTTTTAGAGTTGTGTAAGGGTGAGTTTGATTAGAGGTATTGGATGAGATTTTAAAGTAACCACAAGACTGAATATTTGTTGGTGTAACCTTTTGTCTTGAGTTGTGTAGACTTTTCGTGGTGGGTTTGATATGGTAGCTGGTGTCGTCATTTCTAACGAGCAGTTATGAGGATTCGATTTTATTTTCTTTGCATTTTAGTAAGCTATGGTGGATTACTTCCTGAGCTAAAATTATTTTTTCAAGTGTCGAGTAGATTTACTAGTGATTGGATTAAAATACATAAAACATTATTTTAGTTAGAATCCTATATGAGATGTATAGGCCATGTTTGTATGGCCCCATAAGATGGAGGGGATTAAGAGTACGGTGGGATTGAATAAGGAGATTATTAGTGTGGTAGAATTAGATTTGAGATGTAGGATAAAGAATGTTTGTTTGTGCACCACTAGGTAATATTATTTCTTTTTGGCAATGGATGTACATTAATTTTATTTGGAGTGATTTTAATGTAATTTGAAGTTAATCTATTTATTAACGATTTCGGAATTTTGGAGTTGTCTCAGTGTTAATCTTTACATGTGTCTTATTGTGATTTGTTCGAGATGCTTTTAGGGTGAGGTAGAATCTTCAGTTAGTTAGCCTTGGGAGCAATATGAATATTTGTAATTGAGTGAGTTCATGTTGTGGAGTTATTGAATCCAGGTTTGATCTCATAGGTTATGATAATATTAGTGTCACAACCCAAACCCGCCCCTATGGGTTTAGCACTGTAACCGGCCAGTAATCCGAGATTACCGAAGGCCTGCTTAACAGTAAGACAGTAAAACAGAGTACAGGGGCCTGGCGGAAGCCAAAACAGTAAATAAACAATGTCCAATGAGCCGTGAGTCTGTATGCAAAAAGACTTTTCATACATATACACCGTCAGTGACAAAACAGTATGCACAATATTTACAATCATTCAGAGCAAGGACCTAATCCCTATTAAACAGTACGGTACAGTCTACAGTTATTACAAAACAGATACAGAGACAGACGGGGACTTAAAACACCCCTATGCCAAAGCTTGATAGGCTCGGAACCTCGCAGTGAGGCACATAGGTTGGCTTGACAAAACTGGAGTTTACCCCGACGCTTCTAGCCGCGGCCTGGTGCCTGTACACCTACATATATATATGAGCAGTGAGCTAAAGCCCAGTGAATAACATAATGCGTAAACAGGTTAAGAATGAATGTCCTTACAGTAATGAAAATAGTTCATTAAATCAGTATTTCAGTTGTTCAGTCATAACCGTCATATGTGGTACATCCGTTAGCATAGCAGTACAGTAAACAGTAGGTCTTAAAGACCGAACAGTAAATGATGGCCATCAGTCAGTAAACAGTAGTGGTTCCAACAAGGGAACCGACAGAGATCTCTGTAACAGTAACAGTCAGTAACGGTAGTTGCTAAGGATGCCACAATACAGTTCAGAATATAGGACATACATTCATTCAATTAACAGTTTCAGTTCAGAAAGCAGTTCAGTTAAACAGTCAGAAATATTCACAGTTGAACATATCTTTACACAATTGTTACTCACAGAGTTCTGGGCTACGGTAAGCTAGAGCGTCTCCTCGGAAAGCCAACCTTACACAGTTTACAGATTGAACACACACTAAGCTACACAGTTGGGAAAAATGATAACTTAATCCCTAATTTGCCTCGGTGTGGTTCTACTTCTATATCCTCATTAAGATGTCTAAAACTAGGCCCAAGCATGCCTAGGATGGGATGAGGATGCAAAGATGCACTTTAAAAGCATTTTTCAGAATTTTTAGAAAAGAGGGGTCTCGCTCGAGCGTGGATTTCTTCGCTCGAGCGAGCTTGTCAAAACAGTGGGGTCACTCGAGCGTGGACTTCCTCGCTCGAGCGGTCTGCAAAAATGCAAAAAGTGCTGGATGTTGGAAATCTCCGTTCGATGCTCGCTCGACGCCCGCTCGAGCGTAAGACACAGTCCTCGCTCGAGCGTAGGTTCTCTCGCTCGAGCGTGCGTCTGCGTGCACCAAGAATTTGAGAGCTTGCAATTTACGCTCGAGCCACCATTCCTTCGCTCGAGCGGAGCTCAGAATAAACGATAGTCGCTCGAGCGTGGAATCCTTCGCTCGAGCGAAGAAGCCAAATTCTGAAATTTCCAGATTTGCCTCCCAAGCTCAAACCAAGCATTCCTTAGCTCAAAACTCGACCTCTTGGGCCCAATTCCTGGAAAACACATCTAAACTCAATATACAACAAGTCTCAAAGCTCAATTTGAGAAATCAAAGCCCAAGGGTGAGTTAATTAAATCCAATTTCAACCCAATTTCATGAACAAGATGAACATGCAAACATGCATGAATTAAACTCAATTCAAAGCTTCAATGTTAGCTCGAATGGGCCAATTCTTTTCAAAATAAGATGAAATCATGGACTATCACACTATTATGAACATGCATGCACCAATCGCCATGAAATCAACATCAAAATGCAAGGATAAACACATGCATGCATGATACAAGCTTTAATCCAACGCTACAAGACCAATTCTTGACTTAAATCACTAGAGGCTCAAGAACCAAGCATGAACAACCTTAAATAAAACAATGAGAGGTTGAATTTCCTTACCTAAGTCTTGAGTTAAAGGTATGGAGGCTCAATGTTGCAAGTCTTCTACAATCTCCTCAAGATTCAAGCCAATTCTCTATGTTGGATTCACTACTCTCACTTTCTCTCTCTCTTGGTCGGTTGTGGTGTTCAAAATTGGCTGATGAAATGTTGGCTAAGTGTATAACAAAGCTCCAAGTGTAGCCCATGTAGTGGGCCACTCAATGGCATTATGATAATTAAGTCAAACTATGCAATTTATCAATATTTAATCTAATTTAATCATACCAAATCACATTTTAATTAAATATGCCATAAAATCACATAAATTCCAATGATCATAAAACATCAGTCAATTTCGGATTCAGCCGCTGATAAGGCCTTCAATTTGCACTTTAAACATAAAAACATGAACAGATAATCAAACAGGCAACATATAGAAATGCAGTATAACAGATATACTTAATCAATTCAATTTCAGATTCCAGTCAGTCAGTCCAGTGTTTCAAGCAGTTCAATTACCAGTCATAATCAGTCTTAGTTTAACAGCAATCAGTAATTAATCGGTAAGCAGTGATGAGGGTTATTACAGTCTCCCCTCCTTAAAAAGAGTTTAGTCCTCTAAACTCGAGTTACCTTCGTTTTGGAAGAAAACAGGATTCAGTGGAAACAGTTCAAGGTATCTTTTAGCCATGTCATCTTCCCTTTCCCAAGTGGCATACACGCCACCATGGTTTTGCCAGTCAACTTTCACTAACAGGATCTCTTTGTTTCTCAACTTCTTGATCCGTCTATTTACAATCTGAATAGGCCGTTCCTCGTAAGTGTAGTCATCACTCAGTACTACATGAGTAGGCTCTATCACATGAAAAGGATCCCGGAGGTAATCCCTCAACATAGAAATGTGGAAGACGTTATGCATATGCTCCATTTCAAGAGGGAGCGCAACTTGATACGCCACCGGATTGATTTTCTCAATAATCTCATACGGTCCGACATATCTTGGCGCTAACTTGCCCTTGACTCCAAAACGAGTTTGGCCTTTCATCGGTGTCACTTTCACAAAAACGTGATCACCTACTTCATACTCCCTGTCTCGTCTTCTGACATCTGCATAACTTTTCTGTCGGCTCTGTGCAGTTTTCAGTCTTTGTTGTATCAGTTTCACTTTTTCAGTCGTTTCATATACAATCTCGGGACCAAGCAAAGGCCCATCTCCAACTTCTGCCCAGCAAATCAAAGATCTACATTTTCTTCCATACAATGCCTCGAAAGGCGCCATACCAATACTTGAATGATAGCTGTTGTTGTAGGCGAATTCAGCTAATGGCAAATGGCTTTCCCAGTTTCCCTGAAAATCAGGGACACACATTCTCAGTAAATCCTCCAGAGTCTGGATGGTCCTTTCAGACTGACCATCTGTCTGAGGATGATAGGCACTACTCAGTCTCAGTTCACTCCATGCAGTCTAACAATTTCATCAATATAAATCACAGCCAATCTGTCCGCATTATAAATTGTTTTGATAGGTAGGAAGTCAGCAGATTTAGTCAGTCTATCAACAATAACCCAAATTGAGTACATACCTTTATTGGAGCGAGGCAATCCCACAATAAAATCCATGGTGATATGTTCCCATTTCCACTCCGGTATTGGTAAGGGTTGCAGTAAGCCTGCAGGTCGTTGATGTTCGGCTTTAACTTGTTAGCAATGAAGACATTTTGATACAAAATCAGCAATTTCTTTCTTCATTCCCGGCCACCAGAAATTCAATTTCAAATCTTGGTACATTTTCGTATTCCCTGGGTGGATAGGAAATTTGGAATTGTGGCCCTCTTGCAGAACTCTTCTTTTTAGTTCAGAATCATTTGGTACGCATAGTCTTTCTTGAAATTTCAGTACATTATTCTCAAATTTGAAGTCTGGCCTCGGTTTAAATTCTCGTTCATTGATGATCTTCTTCAAGAAGTCATCCCGTTGTTATTTCTCTTTAATTTCTTCAATCAATGTCGGTTGAGCCGAAATAGCAGCCATTGTTCCACCTTGTTCTCGCAAAACAATTTCAATTTCAGATTTTTCAAGGTCACAAAGCAATTCTTTCTGCCCAGTGAGTAAAAAGGCTAAGTTCCCAATTGATTTCCGACTCAATGCATCATCAACGATGTTGGCTTTTCCCGGATGGTACAAAATCTGTAAGTCGTAGTCTTTAATCAATTCTAGCCACCTCCGCTGTCTCATGTTCAGTTCTTTTTGTGTGAAGAAATATTTCAAGCTCTTGTGGTCGGTATATACTTCACATGTCGCCCCCATAAAGGTAGTGACGCCAGATTTTCAATGCAAATACCATTGCAGCAAGTTCCAAGTCATGGGTCGGGTAGTTCTTTTCATGCGGTCTCAGTTGTCGGGAAGCATAGGCAATAACTCTCCCATTCTGCATTAAAACACACCCCAAACCCTTATGAGAAGCATAACTAAATACAGTATAACCATCCGTACCTGAAGGTAAGGTAAGAACCGGTGCAGTCACAAGTTGAGTTTTCAACTCTTGGAATGCTGATTCCCTTTGCTCAGTCCAGTCAAATGATATCCCCTTCTGAGTCAACTGTGTCAACAGTAAGGCAATTTTGGAGAAATCTTTGACAAATCTTCTGTAATATCCAGCTAGTCCCAAAAAGCTTCGGACTTCTGTCACACTTGTTGGTCTAGGCCAGTTTACTACAGCTTCGATTTTATGCGGATCAACTGAAATTCCATCCTTGCTAATAACATGCCCTAAAAACATAACATGATCAAGCCAAAATTCACATTTAGATAGTTTAGCATAAAGTTTATGTTCTCTTAAGGTCTGTAGGGCAAGTCTCAGATGATGTTCATGTTCTTCTCTAGTCTTGGAGTAAATCAGAATGTCATCTATGAATACAACAATAAAGTCATCAAGGTATGGCTTAAAAATTTTGTTCATGAGGTCCATAAATGCAGCAGGTGCATTGGTAACTCCGAAAGGCATAACTAAAAATTCGTAATGTCCATACCTCGTTCGAAAAGCAGTTTTGTCAATATCTTCCGGTTTAACTTTCAACTGATGGTATCCTGATCTGAGATCAATCTTAGAAAACACTTGAGCACCCTGTAACTGATCAAACAAGTCATCAATACGAGGCAATGGGTATTTATTTTTCACAGTTACCTTGTTCAGTTCATGGTAGTCAATACACAGTCTCAGCAAGCCGTCTTTCTTTTTCACAAATAAAATAGTTGCGCCCCACGGTGAAGTACTAGGCCTGATGAACTTTTTATCTAATAGTTCCTGCAATTGCACTTTCAATTCTTTCAATTCAGTTGGAGCCATTCGGTAAGGAGTTTTAGATGCTGGCTGTGTTCCCGGAATCACATCAACGGTGAATTCAATCTCCCTGTCAATCAAATCCCCTGGCAGATTATCTGGAAAAACATCTGGGAACTCTCTGACTATGGGAATACTGTTCACATTAGCATTATCATCAGTAGATACAGTCAATACAGAACACAGATACCCTTTACACCCCTTTCTAATCAATTTATCAGCTTTCACAGATGAAATCAAATACGGAGGAGGTACTACTCCACTTCCATTAAACACAAATTCAGGCAAACTAGGTGGATGGAAAACTACTTGTTTCGTTACATAGTCTATGGTGGCATGATATTTCGTTAACCAGTCCATCCCCAATATTACATCAAAATGATCAATGTTCAGAGGCAGTAAGTCAATAAACAAATGTGCATCTCCAACAATAATTTCACAAGCAGGGTACATGTATGCACAAGTCATGGATCCCCCAACGGGTGAAGATACAACTAACAGATAATTCATGGGTTCTAATGGTCTATTCAGTTTTCGCAAAAAAGCATGCGATACATATGAATGTGCAGACCCCGAATCAATCAGAATATATGCATTTTGAGCACAAATAGAGAGGATACCTGACACAACGGTCTCAGTATTCTGTACATCTCCTGGTACTAGGTCGAACACTCGGCCTTGCCTCATAGGCTCTTTCCCGGTAGCTTTAGGGTTAGGTTTTGGCGCTACGGTTGATGCTGCTACGCTTAGTGCAGCTTTACTATTGCCTTGAGTAGTGGAAGGGCAATCTTTGACCATGTAGCTGTAGACACCCCATTTTTGACTGACCTTAAGACTCAGACGTCACCGATTGAGCGCTAGGTGATGTTGCATATTGTGCTCGTTCTGAGGTTGCGAAGTCGCGGCTGCAAGCCTTACCTCCGGACTTCCGGACTCTTTTGTGCTTTGCCTCGGTTTGCGAACCAGGCCCTGTTTTCTTTGTTTTCTCTTCCCGAAGGGAGGGAGAGGTCTCGTGGATCATCTCTCAGTGGCCGTAGGCTACGTTTCGCGGTCGTAGGCCATGTTTCGCGGTCGTAGGCCATTTTTCCCGTTTGGAGCCCGGTTCCCGGTTTTCTGAGCCGTCGACCGTGCGCCTCGGTTCGGGACCGCTTAACCACCTCTGTTTGCTCTGGTTTTTGGCACACACCTTATTTCCTCCCTTTTGAGGGACACTGTGGCCTGAGAGACCACCTTCGTGGTCGAACGCCACTTCCTGTGCCCAACAGCCTGTTTTCGGGGCCCCAAACTGCGCGTTTTGGCCCCCGAACCTTCGTTTTGCATCCGTCTTGGTCCATTTTTGGCAAGGACCTTATTTTCATTGTTAGAAAGGTTGTAGGAGGGTGGGAGACCAGCAATTTTTCTGAAAAACTAGCTTTTCTCTTCATTGCTCTTCGTCGCCCGTTTTTCTCACTAGAAAGCTGGTTTTTCCCCTTCCCGGGCCACTTTTTCCCACTTTCCACCACACCATTGTGTTGTGCACACCTGGGAGGCCACCAATATGGGTAGGCCGACCAGTAATTGTCCCTGACCCTTTTGAACCCCTCTAAAAAGCTGGTTTTTCTCTCTCCTGAACCACTTTTTCTAGTTTTTCTCTTCACAGCTGTGTTCACTCATCTGGGAGGCCACCTTTTTGGGGTGGCCGACCAGTAATTGTTGTTGACCCCTTTGACCCCTAGTTGGCCGACCAGGAGAGGTGGCCGGCCGGCCACCTTGGCCTTTTGAACCTGGCCGGCCATGTCTGCCCTCCTGAGTGTATTCCAGCTGTGCCAGCTATTTGGCATTTGCTGCATCCTCCATAATGTATGGAGGATGTTGAACCTTGTTTTAAAGCTTCTTTGAGAAGCTTTAGCCCCTCCCTTCTATAAATGGAGGCCTCTACCTCCATTGGAGATGGTTAGAAGCTTTGGGTTGAGAAGGATACATACACCCCCTATATCTATACTTCAAGCCTCCAAACACCCCTTTTCTTGGCCATTTTACCCTACACCCCATAGCCTACCACCTCCATCATCCATTCCAGCCCCTTGGAGGTCATTTTTAGAGGTTGAAAGCTCACCAACTTGGTCCAAAAGCTGCTGGAGGTCAGCTCTACAAGGGTAAGCTTCCATTTTCCCCATTTTTGCATCATTTTGCTCTATATCTTAGCTCCTTTTGCTTGCCTTTTTGGGCTTTGACCTGAACTGAAAATAGTCTTATTTTGAAATCATCTTCATGTTTGATCAAGAACTTTTTTCTGTTTGAGGTCTTCTACTCCCTCTTTGTGCTTTATCTCTCTTTTAGGGCTTATTTTGCATGATATATTAGCCTTATTTGTGAGCATTTTTGGGCTTTGACCTAAACTGTAAAGTGTCTTATTTTGAGCCCCTCTTCAACTTTGTTGAAGGGCTCTTTGCTGTTTGAGGCCATCCACTTCCCCTTACCCTCTATCTCTCTTTTAGGGCTATTTTTGCATCATATTTTAGCCTTACTTGCGAACACTTTTGAGATTTGATATAAACTGGAAAAGGTCTTTTTTTGACATCCTCTTCAAGTTTGGTTAAGGTCCCATTTCTGTTTGGGGTCATCTTCCCCTATGCATGCTTCATTCCTTCATGATTAGGGCTATGCATTAGAGCACTTGCATTGGCCATGGTTTGGCCTCTTAGCCACTGAAATCCAGTGGATTTTCAGTAGCTTAGATGCATTTTTAAGAGCCAAAATCAGAGGGGGGTGACCCCTTCTCCCCTTGTCTTGTTTGGTGGTTTTGTTGGCCTTCCAAAGGGACCCCTTTTTGCATGCTTTGAAGTCATGTTTCAGGCCTCATTATGAGGGTTTTGAGGTCTGCCTTAGCTCTGTCCAAGGCCCTTTTGGCCATATTTTATGTCCCTCTTGCATGTGTGGAACAACCCTCCTCAAGGCCTTTCAAGAGGACCTTTCATTGTATGCTTTTTTGATCAATTTCAGGCTCTTTTTGGTGAGTTTTAGGGCTTTCATATTTGATTTCCAGAGTTGGTTTTGCTATGCTAAGTGTCCATCATATATGTGTTGAGTAACCCCTTGCATGCCCTTTCAAAGGAGCTCATCATTTTTGCGCATGTTGGCTGCATTTCAGTGGTTATTTGGGCATATTTTGTCATGTTTTATTCACTGTTTTTGGCTGGTTTGATGAGTTCTCATACGCTTCATATACATGCCATGTAAACCATGCTTGCTAGCCAAATTTGCATGCTATTTTAGTCCATCATGTTAACATTTTTTTGTCATGCTTTAAACTAGAAATGTGTATGTTTTGGGACTGCCTTGGCTCTATCTTTGTGCTTCATGGTCAAATAATGCTTGCTTTGCATAGTTATAATTCAATACATGTGCCTAGTTTCGGGTTTCGGGGCTTATTTCATGCATCGGTTGCCATATTTCCATGTTTCAGGATCATTTAGCATCATGTTTCAGTGCTGGAAATTACATGCTTGTATGCCATCTTGCATTCCTTGCCATGCTTTGGTAGAGTGGCATTTGACGCCTTAGGTTCGGTCCCCGGTATGCGTGCATGTGTGCACGCATTTCGGTTGTCTCATTTTCATCTAATGGCCACTGATGTGAGTGTGGCTGAGGTCCACTCATATTGGTGTAAGTCCATCGTGCATTGTGTATGCCATTTCATAGCATTGCGTATGTTAGGTTGCATGTTAGAGCATCGTGTATGCCATGTCACATCGAGCATTGTGTATGCCATTTCACAGCATTGCGTATGCTAGGTTGTATGTTAGTCGCATTGTGCATGTCATGCATATTGCATTGTGTTTGGGATAAGAGTTAGCCCAAACACGGGAAACGAGGGACATTTCGTACTCCAAGTGACAGAACGTGTCTCAATTCCCAATCGCCGACACTCCAGATTATCCATGATGGAGTCTAGGCCTTGTTGTGTTTTCATGTGCATTCATTTCACATCGAGTCGTGCAATTCGATTCCTCGGCCATCATGCATCGAGATGCGTGATTGGTGGCACGAGGATCGAGGCAAGCATACATATGTGAAAATACTTTGCCATGCCCCTTTCTTGCTCTCTATTGCAGCAAATCAAGAATCAACAGCTTTCTAAAGCCTTACACAGCATTCCGAGAACAATTGCAAACAGAGGCAAACCGGGCATCACAATGGATTTTCGCGCAAGGCAACTCAAGCATGCATCATTCATCATTCGGAACAGAGCTGAGGCAGTCCATGGATTTGCATGCTAATTTACCTGCTTTCCTAGATTAATTTGTTAATTAATTAGGATTTTGTATTCATTCGGACTGTACTATTTATTCGAACTGTATATTATTTATTCGGACCCTCTGCGCGAGGGCAATGTTGTAATAAGGGTGCGTGAGTGTGATGTATGCCTTCCAACCCCATTTCTTTCTCCCTTTTATTTACCAGCTTATGATAGTTAGATTAGGGCATGTTTCAATTAGCATACTTATGCTTGCATGTTTGCATCATTCATCTGTATTGCATGCACCGGGCTCGGCGCATCATGCTAATTGCATTGTATTTCAATTCCGAGTTGAATACATGTTATCCGTTGCATTTCATATGCCATGTTTAGAATAGCCGAGCCTATTATAGTTGCATTTTTGCATGTGTTGCATTAGGCATTTCTGTATAGTTACGATCCATGCATGTTTTCTAATTAGCTTCTTTCTTTGGCTTGGAGTACTCGGTAAGTATTTATGCTTTAGCATCCTTGCATGCGTGTGAGTGACTGCCATGATAGCATGCTTACCATGAGGCTATGTGCTTATGTGATATACCTGCCTGAATGCCTGTGGGTGAAGGTTGGATTATCTGAATTGGAACAATTCATCGATTGCGAGTTTTAAGCCCACTAGATAGTGGCAAAACCATGTTTTCTAAGCCCACTTGAGGGTGGCAAATTCACGTCTTAGCCTACTTGCGAGTAGCACCATCAAACCGCTTTCAAAAATAAACATGAAATGTTTTATTCCAATTCAGGCGATCCAATCTATACTTGTATGTTGTGCGCATCACATAGTAAATCTAGGCTAATAACCGGAATAAGAACGCATAATGTTTTCAAAACTAGATATCATGGTTAGTAGAGGCCGATCTTTGATCGGGCGAGCGGGGGTGCTCACGAAGTGACCTTCCCCAATCGTACCCAAGTTCCCGAGCCGAGACAACTTTGGTGATGACGGACACGTGGCCTTAGGCACGAGTCAGGGTTTCCTAAATTCCCCAAAAATAAAATATTTAGGTGGCGACTCTGTATCTGGCAAAGCAGTCCATGTTTGGCACTTCTTTCAAAAAATCCGTTTTCAAAAACGATTTGCCGAATTTGGACTCTTTGGTGATTTATCAATCTCACATTGCACATTATGAGATCAGATTAAGAACCGACACAAATTGAGTCCGAACTGTAGCATGAGGCCCACGAGCGCGTCTACAGTGGCCCACCTTGCCACACCTGTAACAAGCACAAGAAATTTTATAACAAACTCCCTTATGATTCTTACCACATTCAGAACAGGGCGGTATAGACTGGTTCCCTTGACTAGAAGTAGTCGTTGACCCTGTATTTTGCTTTTTGTTCAACGGGTTGTTTTTGCCTTTCTTGAATTTAAAACCCTACCTTTTGCCACGCCATTCAGATGCTGGTGTTTCAGTTTTCAGTGCCTCGATGTTTGATTCAGCCATCAAGGCTCGGTCAAGAACATTTACATAGTTCGGTAGCTTCAAAACGTTAATTCTGTCGAGTATTGCAACATTAAGGCCGCCTTCAAACTTTCTGGCCTTCTTGTAATCAGTGTCCACCATGTGTGGTGCATATCTAGCAAGCTCGGTGAACTTTGTTTCATATTCAACAATGGACATTGTGCCCTGTCTCAGCTGTTCAAATTCAGTTACTTTCTGTCTCTGACACACTGTGGGAAATATTTTTCAAAGAAGACTCTTTTGAATTAAGCCCAAGTCATTACAGTGTTGTCCTCACGGATAAGCATCCACCACCTTCTAGCTTCTTCTTGCTGAGTAAAGGTGGCCAACAGTACTTTATGTGCTTCAGAGCACGGAAAAACCTCAAACAATTTTTCTGTTTCAAGAACCTATGCTTCAGCTTTTAACGGTTCAAGGCCTCCCTGAAAGGATGGCGGTTTCATTTTGCTGAACTTATGGGTGAGAGCAATTATGTCCCCATCATCAACATTGACATTCTGTTCCGGCTGTACCGGAGGAAGAGGTGGGTGCTGCTGATTCTGTTGTTGATCCAATCTTTCAGTTAATAGTTCCAACATTCTTTCTAGTCTTGCCATTCTTGCCACAGAGGATGAGGATGAGGATTCATTTGCAGTTCTTGCATTATCTAATTCACTATAAGCAGTTATAGCAATTATCAACATAAGCAGTTGCATACTTAAACAGTTTATCACGTTAGCACATATTCAGTTATTTCATAACCACACACTTATCATGCTCATGCAATGCCCTAATCACTTTTCTAGGATACCGTATAGCTCACTTGGACACGTGTGTGCGGTATAACTCGTGGTAAGTATCGCTCTGATACCACTCTGTCACGACCCAAACCCGCCCCTATGGGTTTAGCACCGTAACCGGCCAGTAATCCGAGATTACCGAAGGCCTGCTTAACAGTAAGACAGTAAAACAGAGTACAGGGGCCTGGCGGAAGCCAAAACAGTAAATAAACAATGTCCAATGAGCCGTGAGTCTGTATGTAAAAAGACTTTTCATACATATACACCGTCAGTGACAAAACAGTATGCACAATATTTACAATCATTCAGAGCAGGGACCTAATCCCTATTAAACAGTACGATACAGTCTACAGTTATTACAAAACAGATACAGAGACAGACGGGGACTTAAAACACCCCTATGCCAAAGCTTGACAGGCTCGGAACCTCGCAGTGAGGCACATAGGTTGGCTTGACAAAACTGGAGTTTACCCCGACGCTTCTAGCCGCGGTCTGGTGCCTGTACACCTACATATATATATATGAGCAGTGAGCTAAAGCCCAGTGAATAACATAATTCGTAAATAGGTTAAGAATGAATGTCCTTACAGTAATGAAAACAGTTCATTAAATCAGTATTTCAGTTGTTCAGTCATAACCGTCATATGTGGTACATCCGTTAGCATAGCAGTACAGTAAACAGTAGGTCTTAAAGACCGAACAGTAAATTATGGCCATCAGTCAGTAAACAGTAGTGGTTCCAACAAGGGAACCAACAGAGATCTCTGTAACAGTAACAGTTAGTAACAGTAGTTGCTAAGGATGCCACAATACAATTCAGAATATAGGACATACATTCATTCAATTAACAGTTTCAGTTCAGAAAGTAGTTCAGTTAAACAGTCAGAAATATTCACAGTTGAACATATCTTTACACAATTGTTACTCACAGAGTTCTGGGCTCTGGTAAGCTAGAGCGTCTCCTCGGAAAGCCAACCTTACACAGTTTACAGATTGAACACACACTAAGCTACACAGTTGGGAAAGATGATAACGTAATACCTAATTTGCCTCGGTGTGGTTCTACTTCTATATCCTCATTAAGATGTCTAAAACTAGGCCTAAGCATGCCTAGGATGGGATGAGGATGCAAAGATGCACTTTAAAAGCATTTTTCAGAATTTTCAGAAAACAGGGGTCTCGCTCGAGCATGGATTTCTTCGCTCGAGCGAGCTTGTCAAAACAGTGGGGTCGCTCGAGCGTGGACTTCCTCGCTCGAGCGGTCTGCAAAAAGTGCTGGATGTTGGAAATCTCCGTTCGATGCTCGCTCGACGCCCGCTCGAGCGTAAGACACAGTCCTCGCTCGAACGTAGGTTCTCTCGCTCGAGCGTGCGTCTGTGTGCACCAAGAATCTGAGAGCTTGCAATTTACGCTCGAGCCACCATTCCTTCGCTCGAGCGGAGCTCAGAATAAACGATGGTCGCTCGAGCATGCAATCCTTCGCTCGAGCGAAGAAGCCAAATTCTGGAATTTCCAGATTTGCCTCCCAAGCTCACACCAAGCATTCCTTAGCTCAAAACTCGACCTCTTGGGCCCAATTCCTGGAAAACACATCTAAACTCAATATACAACAAGTCTCAAAGCTCAATTTGAGAAATCAAAGCCCAAGGGTGAGTTAATTAAATCCAATTTCAACCCAATTTCATGAACAAGATGAACATGCAAACATGCATGAATTAAACTCAATTCAAAGCTTCAATGTTAGCTTGAATAGGCCAATTCTTTTCAAAATAAGATGAAATCATGGACTATCACACTATTCTGAACATGCATGCACCAATCGCCATGAAATCAACATCAAAATGCAAGGATAAACACATGCATGCATGATACAAGCTGTAATCCAACGCTACAAGACCAATTCTTGACTTAAATCACTAGAGGCTCAAGAACTAAGCATGAACAACCTTAAATACGACAATGAGAGGTTGAATTTCCTTACCTAAGTCTTGAGTTAAAGGTATGGAGGCTCAATGTTGCAAGTCTTCTACAATCTCCTCAAGATTCAAGCCAATTCTCTCTGTTGGATTCACTACTCTCACTTTCTCTCTCTCTTGGTCGATTGTGGTGTTCAAAATTCGCTGATGAAATGTTGGCTAAGTGTATAACAAAGCTTCAAGTGTAGCCCATGTAGTGGGCCACTCAATGGCATTATGGTAATTAAGTCAAACTATGTAATTTATCAATATTTAATATAATTTAATCATACCAAATCACATTTTAATTAAATATGCCATAAAATCACATAAATTCCAATGATCATAAAACATCAGTCAATTTCGGATTCGGCCGCCGATAAGACCTTCAATTTGCACTTTAAACATAAAAACATGAACAGATAATCAAACAGGCAACAGATAGAAATGCAGTATAACAGATATACTTAATCAATTCAGTTTCAGATTCCAGTTAGTCAGTCCAGTGTTTCAAGCAGTTCAATTACCAGTCATAATCAGTCTTAGTTTGACAGCAATCAGTAATTAATCGGTAAGCAGTGATGAGGGTTATTACAGTCTCCCCTCCTTAAAAAGAGTTTAGTCCTCTAAACTCGAGTTACCTTCATTTTGGAAGAAAACAGGATTCAGTGGAAACAGTTCAGGGTATCTTTTAGTCATGTCATCTTCCCTTTCCCAAGTGGCATACATGCCACCATGGTTTTGCTAGTCAACTTTCACTAACAGGATCTCTTTGTTTCTCAACTTCTTGATCCGTCTATTTACAATCTGAATAGGCCGTTCCTCGTAAGTGTAGTCATCACTCAGTACTACATGAGTAGGCTCTATCACATGAAAAGGATCCCGGAGGTAATCCCTCAACATAGAAATGTGGAAGACGTTATGCATATGCTCCATTTCAGAAGGGAGCGCAACTTGATACGCCACCGGATTGATTTTCTCAATAATCTCATACGGTCCGACATATCTTGGCGCTAACTTGCCCTTGACTCCAAAACGAGCCTGGCCTTTCATCGGTGTCACTTTCACAAAAACGTGATCACCTACTTCATACTCCATGTCTCGTCTTCTGACATCTGCATAACTTTTCCGTCGACTCTGTGCGGTTTTCAGTCTTTGTTGTATCAGTTTCACTTTTTCAGTCGTTTCATATACAATCTCGGGCCCAAGCAAAGGCCCATCTCCAACTTCTGCCCAGCAAATCAAAGATCTACATTTTCTGCCATACAATGCCTCGAAAGGCGCCATACCAATACTTGAATGATAGCTGTTGTTGTAGGCGAATTTAGCTAATGGCAAATGGCTTTCCCAGTTTCCCTGAAAATCAAGGACACACATTCTCAGTAAATCCTCCAGAGTCTGGATGGTCCTTTCAGACTGACCAGCTGTCTGAGGATGATAGGCACTACTCAGTCTCAGTTCAGTACCCAATGCAGTCTGTAAGCTTTGCATTATGTTTTATGAGGGTTGATGTTTCATGTTGTTCTAAGTGAAGCAGTTGAGGCTAGGGTGATCTGTGATTATTTTTTATTTTTTTTGGAATAATTCAGGGAAGAATAGGATTGTACTAGGGAGTGAATGGAGGTTCCCATGAGATGAAATATTTTAAGTCATTGTTTGTGTTAGTTTTGTTCAAACTAGGTAACCTGATGCGGATTCATTTTAATTTTGAGATGCGTTAGTTGTCATGTGATGGTTAAGATTACAAAATATATCATGAAATTGTATTTTTAAAGGATGGGTGTTCTCATTGGTTAAGAGTCTTGAAATAATCACTTTGGATTAGTTTTAAGTAAATTGTTGCACTAGATTATGGAAAAGATTGTTTGTGGTGAGTCATCTTTAATGGTGTGTAACGTTTGAATACTTTTCTGAGTACTCTTTAAAATTGTTGGATTCTTTTGTTGTTATGACATGTTGAGGTAGTTATATGGAGTAAGCAAATTTTGTGGATGCATTTGAACGTGTTTAGGTGAGATTGTGAGTACAGTTGTATTCCAATTGTGAATTTGACTGATTTTAATTAACCCTTTATATGTTGCAAAAGTTACCTATATTTTTCCTTCCTATTACGAATTATTAGTTGAAATTCTAGTACGAGTGGTTTTAAGTAGAGGGATGGCTTCTGTTAGATTTTTGTAATTGGCAATCCCGTTTGACAAAACTTCTTTCAGTTGTAATTTTATTCAATCTTTTATTTCAGTGAGGCTATGAGTATTTAGATGCGATTCCAACCCGAATTGTGCCTATGTAGAGAAGTTTGTGATCTAAATCCTATCATGTTTGCCACTTCACTGACTATGTCGGGGATCGAAGTTGTTTGACCGCTCAAGCGGTCGATTTTGCACTTGAGTGAAGATGCAATCCTCTCAGAAGTTTCACTCGCCTGCAAAAGTACTAGGAGTTGAGATTTTACGCTCGAGTGAACTTTCCATCGCTGGAGCGAAGGCACTTGTTCAAAAACACGCGTTTAAGTCACCCCGCTCGAGCATCCATTCCTGCGCTCGAGCGGTGATCGCGATGATCTCGACATAGTCAGCGAAGTGGCAAACATGATAGGATTTAGATCACAAACTCCTCTGCATAGGCACAATTCGGGTTGGATTTGCATCTAAATACTCATAGCCTCACTAAAATAAAAGATCAAATAAAATTATAACTGAAAGGTGTTTTGTCAAACGAGATTTCCAATTACAAAAACCTAACAATCTCCCCCTTTGGCAATTCCGTGACAAAACACCCATAAAAAAATAAAATCCTAATCATCCCAACCCATTACAACCAACAAAACAAACTTCTTTCTCAATGTCATGATATGCAAAACAGTTATTAGTGCCACAAGAGTTTATAAAAAAGCAATAGACATATGACAAGATTATCTTGAAGCATGAGATGGAAATATGAATAGATGAAAATTGGAGGTTTTAAAAACATGCAGTATGAATAGATGAAATTGTAAGAAACAAAAACAACACCCAACAAATTTAACAATCTGATGAATTGACAAAGAAAGCTCAATCAACGAAAGCAAGATCATAAACCATACAAGCAGGGACAAGATGATGTAAAAATTAATAGCATGCGAGAAGTAAGTAATAAATAAGCAATGCATAGCAACATGCAAACAAACGAACGCTAATCTCCCTTACCAAACCAATCAGTGTAAGTTCATGCTAACAAACCCTTGCAATGATAAACCAAACTCCCCCTTACTAAAAGCAACCACAAGCACAGAAAACAATGAACAAGAAAAAAAAAATAATACGGTGGAGCAAGCAAGGAATTTCATATTTGTACCTTAAACACACAAGAATAGCCAAGAAACACAATTACTTGAAAACACAATGTGCACATCCTTTAGAAGATTCCTCATAAAAAAAATAAAAATAAAAATAAATGTGATGCAACATGTGAAAAGTAGGGGTGATCAACGAATGCACCCGACTAACCCGCCCGACCCGACCACATTTGGATGGATGCGTGCCACGGGGCGGGCAGGTGCAGGCCCAGATTTTGGCTTTTCGCAGGTTCGGGTCAGGTTGTCGGTGATCCGCCAGTTTGGCCATTAAACTTGACCCACCCGCTTTTGTGTCCTTTTTTTATTTTTTTTATTTTTCCCCCCTTTTCTGATCTCACTAATCTAAACCTAACCCACTTATTCATCTTCGATACACTACACACAACACAGACAAACACACACAAACACACATACACACACACACACACTCTTTCTCTCTCTCTCTCTCTCTCTCTCTCTCTCTCTCTCTCTCTCTTCTCTGTCACTCTCTCCCCCCAAAACCCTATCCATACTGACGGCGAGGATGATTGACCGATGATCTACACTGAAAAGTATAGCGGATCGACGATCTATATTTTTTTTTTTTTTTTTTTTTTGTATTTGTACGGCCTCAGGCAGCCCTTTTCTGAGAATCTTAAATTAAAACCTTAACCCATTGGCATTCTTCAACCTGAAAAAGGATCGGCGATTATGGTGTGGTGGTGAGATATTGTTGTCTTCTTCTTTCCTCTTCTTCTCTTATTCTCCTCAATCTATAATCTGTTTTGTAATTATTTTTTTTTTGGTTCAACTTCGACGACCTCTATTTGGTCTTCTTCTTTCCTCTTCTTCTCCTCAATCTCTACTCTAATATGTTCTTATTTTTATTTTTATTTTGTTCTAGTTTGTTACGGTTCTGAAGTGAAACCAGTGGAAAAGAAAAGATGTTCTACTTCTACACAGTGTGAAGAAGCTTACAGCGAGGTTCTACTTCTTTCTCTCTCAGTAACTGAATGGTGTAACTGAATTTGAATCTGAGGGAAAAAAATGGTATAACTGAATCTGTTTTTTGATTTTTTTTTTTTTTTTTTTTTTTTTTACAATGTCAAGCGGCAAATTTGAATATTGAATTTTTGTATTCTACAATATTGAATCTGTTTTTTTTTTTTTTTTTTTTCTTTGTGTGGATAAACTGTGTTTGAATATTGAATTTGTAGGCAAATTTGTGAATGAAAAATGGAAAAACTTAATGAACTTAATGAATTTGTAGGATGTTTGTCTTTATTTATTTGTTTATTTATTTACAAATTCTTCATAGAAACATTTGAAGCATTTCAGTAAATCATTTCTCCCATTGTGCTTCCATATTTTATAAGTTTGGTACCGTTGAGTCAGCCCTAAAGTTTGGATTTCAGAGGGTTCAGGGATATTATATTTTAAAAAAATAAAAATAAAATTATGTTCTCTATTTCCTGTATTGAGATTATGGCTTTAGGGGTGTGCATGGTTGTATGCTTTTTTGCTACGCTTGTGAAGGTTTATGCTTCTTCTTCTTCATCTTTTGGCTAGGCTTGTGCAGGGGTTTTTATGCTAGTAAGTAAAGATGTGAGCTTTTAATATGTAGGTGCTTGGATAGCTAGAAACCTGTAACTTTTTTGTTTTATGGATTTTCGTTTATTGGATACATATGTTGAATAGAGAATGTTGGTTGTTTCTATTTGTAAGATTTGCCAGTATTGCTGATTTCACTGTACTAATGTTGCTAATTCATCTATTGATGCAACTTGCGATTTGCTAAAAAAATAAATAAATAAAATCAAAAAGAAAGAAAGAAAGAAATTGAGTTGTTTGTTGTGCCTTTAGCTACTTGGTGCTATGCTCTGTTTAATACTAATGTCTGTCTATGGTTAGTTGTTAACTGTGTTTGAAAAGCAAGTCTTGTGGGATTATTTTTGTTAAAATTGGACTAGTACTGGGTTTGGATGCTGAGAATTGAACATTGAAATTGTTGTTTTGGTTTGGTTTAATTTTTTAGTTCCTTTTTTAAAAACAAAATGTATTGAGTTTATGGCCAGTGTCTTCAAAATAGATCCCAAATATTATATATATGTGCATTTTAATAGGAGCCTATTTCTTGGTGTTTCTTTTTTTACCTAAAATAAAATGTTTTAAGAATTTTTTTTCAAAAAAAAATATACCAAATGCAAGTCTTTTTAAAAATTATTTATCAATCCCATGTGTTTTTAAAAATAATTTCAAAATTCACATTTAAATATTTAAAGCATTTCAGTAAATCAATGAAAAATTGAATCTGTTTTTTTATTTATTTACTATTTGTGTACATCTAAACTTTCATTTCTATTCTTTACCCTTATAAATCAATCAACTGTAGCTAAATTAAATGGGTAAAATAAAATGGATATCATGTTAGGATAATTTCATCATTTGTTATGCATTATGAATGATATCTTTTCACAAGTTTGCAGTGTCAATACACAAGTTTGCCTTGCATTGTAGGCTTACTAAGTTAACTCTGTTTGCGTGTGTTTCTCCCTCCCCATTGAATATACCAAAATAAACATAACATGCCATCTACGTTTACTTCTCTTATTGCTATTAAAATATCTATTTTTGTTATTCATTCTCTTTCTTGTTCTATGTTTGGTTTTTGGCATTTTATTTCATAATCTTTTCGTCATGGATCCTCCAAGCAAAGAAACATTTTTTGTTAATTCTAATATTGAGCCTGAATCATCTTCTATTGACCCCTCTACCCAATCTATTGCTCCTCCTCCTAGACCATCCTTGGCCAAAAGTAGTAATAGTGGGAGAACACATTCAAAGGCTTGGGATCATTTTGAAAAGATTAAGGGTATTGATAGGAAAAATAGGGCTATGTGCAAGTTTTGTAAGAAAGAATATATGGCAGGCTCTAAGAGTCATGGAACAAGTAATTTATTGACTCATCTGAAAAATTGTACAAAGTATCCATATAGGGATACTCAGGGGCAACAAACATTGAGATTTAAACCTAGAGAAGTTGGTGGGGAGGGTGGTGTTGATGTTGTGGCTATATCATTTTCTATGGAAGTTGGTAGGAGGTATCTTGCAAAGATGATAGTAATTGATGAATGGCCCTTTAAATTTGTAGATGGAGTTGGTTTTAAGAGGTTTTGTAATGTCATGCAACCCAAGTTCAAGATCCCATCTCGACATACCGTTGCTAGGGACATTGTAGACATATACACTAAGGAAAGGGAGAGGTTGAAGAAAATTGCGAAGGGGCGTAGAATTTGCTTTACCATAGACACATGGACTTCCATACAAAACTTGTGGTATATGTGTCTAACAACACATTTCATTGATGATGATTGGAAGTTACAAAAGAGGATCATTAATTTTTGTCAAGTTGAAGACCACAAAGGAGAAACTCTTGGTAAAAAAATTAAGGCACTTTTAAAAGAGTGGGACATTGATGGCCTTTTTACCTTAAATGTTGACAATGCGAGTTCTAATAATCTAGCCATTAGATTCTTGCAACGAACCACAAAACTATGGAAGGGAACTGTCTTGGGTCATGACTTTTTACATATGCGTTGTTGTGCGCATATTCTAAATCTCATTGTTAGTGATGGATTGAAGGATCTTGAGTCTTGTATAGCGAATGTGAGGCATGCAGTGAGGTATGTGAGGTTTTCTCCAAACCGCCTTGACACTTTTAAAAAGTATGTGGAAAGTTTGAAAATTGAGAGTAACATATCTTATGTTGGAGGCGGCGGAAAAATTTGAGAGTGCCTTTCAAAGAATGGGTGAGGAGAACTACAATTATAAAGACTACTTTTTGGATAATGAAGGGGGTGAGAGGAAGAGATGCCTACAGCCAAGGATTAGGATAATTGCAGGGTGTTTTTGAAATTTCTTAAAATGTTCTACAATGCAACAAAGAGATTTTCTGGGTCTTTATTTGTTACTTCAAATACATTCTATACGGAAATTTTTGTCATTGAAAACATGATTGGACAATTAATCAAAGACAATGATCCTATTTTATGTTCAATGGCAAAGAAAATGAAAGAGAAGTTTGACAAGTATTGGGCAAATGGAGATAAAATCAATCTCCTTTTGTATGTTGCGGTTGTGCTTGATCCTCGAAGGAAAATGACATACTTGCAATTTTATTTTTCAACAATTTTTGGTGGGGATGTGGTGAAAGTGAAAGAAATGTTAGACAAGGTGAAAAATTGTTTAAGTCAATTGTATGATCATTATGCCACACTTGATTCAACAAATGTGCACACCTCCAATATAAATGAAACAATAGATATGGTGATAGATGAAAATGATCCACATTCAATTGTGAACTCTCAATTTAACTCATTTTTTAAGGGGCAACATTGTAGTAGTAGGAGTATATCGGAATTGGACAAGTATTTGGGTGATATTGAAAAAGGTGGGACAAATGCTCAATTTGATATCTTGGAGTGGTGGAAGGTTAATGCATCAAAGTATAGAGTATTATCACTTATAGCACGAGATGTGTTGGCAATGCCTGTTTCCACTATTGCTTCTGAGTCAGCTTTTAGTATAGGAGGTCGTATACTTGATCCATTTCGTGGTTCACTTGTTCCCAAGATGGTGGAGGTTCTTGTTTGTACACAAAATTAGCTTCGAAGTAACATTCCAATATGCCTTCGACAAGTAATGGATGATGTTGAAGAATTTGAACAACAATATGATTCAGATAATATATACAATGATTTATTTTGTTTTAAATTTCATTTATTTTGTATTATTCAAAATTCCTTATCTTCACTTCACATGTTTTTGTTGTATTATGTTTTATGTGTAGTTGTTTCGGAATCAAGTTCATGTTCAAGCTCAAGTCCGAAGAGTAGTTTTATTGAAGTTTAATATCATTGGTAAAATACTTCCCCTTTGTTAAATGTTGTTAATATATGTTTACTTATTTTAAGTTTAAGACTTTGTAGTGTTTTCCTTATTAAATAATTTCATTTTTTTGTTATGCAGGTTTAGATGGCTCATGGTTTGGCTCAAATAAATCAATGGCTTTATTGTTTCTTTTTAAGTTATTTTTTTAAGTTGTTTTCAAAATGTGACTATTGGTTGAAATAAAACTTTCTTTGGATGACTGTAATATTTTATTTTGGATAAGTGTATTAAGACGTTTTTAAATTTTTTGGATGATTGTAATACTTTATTTGGATGGTTGTATGTTGAAAATTTGTACTGTGTTGTTGCGCCCACTGTCTAGGTTGTTTGTTGTGCGTACTGCCCACTGCTTAGAGTGTTTGTTTGTTTTATTGTATATGCATGCACACAACAACTGAATTTGACCACAATGTTAAATATGCATGCACAATTGAATATGCATTGCACATAAAAAAAATATATATATTGAATATGCATTGCACACAGCACATTGTTGTTTGTTTGTTATATAATTTGAGTATCACACAAAATATGCATTGCACACAATAGAACAGACTGTTGAATATGCATGCACACAGCACACTGCATTTGAATATGCATGCACTCAGCACACTGTTGAATATTATGCATGCACAGCACTTTTTTTTTTCTTTTTTTTTTCTTTTTTTAAAGAAGTGCACATGTTAAATTATGTTGAAAATTTGTAAAATTTTAAACTACCAAACCGATTCGCATCCATCCGCCAATCCGCTTAATCCGCATCCGCCAGATTGGCGGACAGATGCGGATGGATTTTCTCTAATCCGCCAATTTGGCAGACGGATGGCGGATTGGAGATTTCGTGGCCGCAACTGACCCACGACCACCCCTAGTGAAAAGCATAGATCTCATGATAAAAGTGTGTGTATGGCTCTTAAAGTTCGACAAATATTAGATTCAAATCCTAGTAATGATCTGACAATTAGACCTTCGGCAAGTGAATCTAACCACAACTTAGGAAAGTCAAACCATTAGGAATCATGGGGTATTTGTTGGGTAAAAGCGGAGGGTGACTCAATCAATGAACCAGAATTTTTTTTTTTTTTTAATATTAAATTTGCTTTCTTTCTTTTGTACACTCATTGGTGGCTTTCATGCTCAAGAGTATAGAAATTGAACTAGAGAAGCATGGATACAATAAGGAAAGCCTAATTGGTGATTCTGAGGTAGCCTTTTCCTCATGCTTTGACTGCAAAGAACTGAGGGGAAATCCGTGGAGATGCAAAAAGATAGAAGGTGGTTAAGAGACTCAACATCACCCATGATGTGCTAGTATAGGTCAATTCCTTTAGAAAAGAAAAGGACACAATGGTAGAAGTCCATAGAGAAATTTGATCACTTATGTAGAAGAGTCCGATATTTGCTAATCTAAGAGTGTATATAGAATGAGACATACTATTCAAAGTACACAAACTCTGAAATGAGTAATGATCACTGAAAGCACACACATATTAACATGTAATGGATATTCTTATCAATTCCAATATGCACTAAGAACTTCTCAAAAATTTTAAGCTAGTAAAACCATACTAAGAAAATCTTTTTGGATTTTTTTTTTTAAAATAAACAAAGCAAGATAGAAAATGAACAAGCACACACTAAACGACCCAAAAAGAAGAAAAAAAAATAGACAGAAACCTGTAAACAGAGAGAAAAAAAAATAAACAAAAAAACTAAATAAACATGTTAGATCAAGTCAAGCTTTCTCACCCAAACTGCTTTAGTATGAACAAAGTTGTGAGAATTGCGGTTGGGCCATTTCCAAATGGGTCATAGTACATTTCAGGCCTATTCATTTCATTATATACACCAGCATTCTCAAAATTATTAAACCTTTGATTTCCATAACCCATATTTTGAACCTCACCAAACCTAACATTTTGGTTTTCAAAACCTTGGTTATAGTTTTCAAATACAGGGTTATTCCTTGGCCTTACATTCTAATAATTATTGAATTCTATATTAAACAAGTTTTTATTTTCTATCCCCTTTTGACCATAAAGAGGATTAGAAAATGTATGAGGCCTAAATTGCCCCCCAAGTCCAGTTTTAGGCCAATTTTCTTGAATATTAAAATTTGGAGTTTGAAATACCTCTTGCATTCTTTCCTCAACAATTGGGCCCCCTGTAAAAGGACATTGGTTCCCAGGACATTGTTGTGGTACTCCAACTAATGGCACTAGATACACACCTCCAGCATTTGAGAACATTTTTTGTGTCTTCACTTCAACTTGACTTGAATGTTCCATCGATGGACCATTCATCACACTCCTAACCTCTCCTAAAAGGATTTGGTTCTCTTCAAGTGATTGGTTTGCCATAGCCTCTCTCAACTATGCAACCAAAACTCCTCTGGGGATTTTAGCATGGCCACTTGTTTGGCCTAGTGTGCTCAGTGCTTGGCCACTTATCTTGCCTTTTGGAGCCACCACCTGACTCATATGTTGGGAATCTCCACTGTTGGCTAAGACCAAGTCGAAGTCTACATCTTCTTCTTTGAACTCAACATGCCTCTTCTCCAAGTGCTCATTTTGCTTCTTTGCCTTTACCATTGTTCCAAATTATGATGTTCTTCCACTGGGCATGCCAAAAATTGTTAGTAAAAATTATGCTTATTTCCAACCGACAGAGATTAAACAATAATTTAAACTGAACAATCAAACAAAAATAATCAAGCAATTGTGTAATTGATTCAAATATCTCAAAGGAATGAGAACTTCTCTGGAATAATTGACAGTTACAAAGTAAACAACGTAAACAAAAAGAACTTTCAAAAGTGAAACTGCTGAAGTTTACAAAAGTTTACAAATTACAGTGATAAACTACTCCTATTTCGAAAAAGAAACTACTCCTAAGGTAAAACTAAATCTAAAGCTAAGTGTTGTTGAGTTGATGATATCCTTCTCCTTTCAAATTTCTAGCCTTTATATTCTCTTCCTCTTTTCCAGGCCCATGATCGCATGATTTCCCTGAGTCCTATAACTACCACGGCTACAACTGCTCTCTCACTTCCAAACTTTCAAACTTCATTAAACCTTCAATTTCATCTATCAAATTGTTTTTCCTCCATGTTGCCACGTGTCCTTCAACACTTTTGGCCTCTCATCGACAGAGCCAAGTCTTCATTCTACACTTGATCCTTTCTGCAAGCAACCCACTAAGTTCATGACTTAGCCTAATAACTGTTTCACCTTCTGGGCCATTTAATACACATGATCAACCCCTCTAATGCCACTTGTCCCTTTCACTAATGGAGAATTCTCATTTTCACTTTGCCATGTTTCATCATCTGATTGATCCACCTATCGACAAGAACTCAACAAAAATGGGTGCAAACAAAACCCCAAAGCATTAATCTAAATTTTAAAAAATAATAATAATAAATGTAGAGAAATGCACATAGCATAGAAATATTGGTTCCCAAATGAATATCTCAAGACTTATATTTACCAATTAGTATTTAAATAAATAAGTCGGCTAAGTAAATAGATTGCACAAGACAATTCTCCAATGACTAGGCTTGAGCTAGGAATGGTTAGTATAAAAATTGACTCAAACTTGATCTCTACTCTACCTTCAGTGTTTAATACAATTACTAAAACCCTCAAATTTGGTCATGCCAAAACTTAAAAAACTTACAAAATTTAAATATAAGAGTAATGTTAAGAATTCCAAATGAATTACCAAATACTTTTTTACAATATGAAATCCCTAACATTTTTGTAAATATAAAGTTTAAATCAATTATCATCAAATATTTCTACTAATTATCAATCACTTTTTTAGATTAGGTGAACAACTAGGTCTAAGATATGGACCTTAATTTATGGGGCTTGATCTTAGATAGCTTATGAGTGTGTTAGTAAAATTGTTAGTATCCCTAACATTTTTCTTAAATTATAATAATAATGACAAAGAAAAATATACATATAGTATGTGTTACTCAAGTGGTAAAAATATTCATTATTAAACTCATGGTCATTGGTTTGAGGCCCGTCCTACTCTGTACGTAAAATGTTATATATTTTGTATAAAATTCAGTGTAATATATAATTTTTAAAATAAAATTGGAAAACTTTATTCATATATAAAAATCATACAAAAAAACTTCACGAATAATATGGCGATGTCACTTTTATAAACAATATCATTTCTATAGGTATTTTATTTTGAAATAAAAAATCTGTAATAAGTTACATCATTTGATATGAAATATCTTTACTTCTTTTCTTTTTTTTTTTGGACGTGCTACAAAGTGATCCATAATTAATGGGCAGTCATATACCATGTACACTCACAAAAATATATAATTTTATTATAAAATTTTATAACATTAATTATAAAATGTGTAATTTCATCATAAATCAGCATAACAAAATATTCATAATTTTATTAATGTTACAAAAGTTTATGATTTGATTACGATATTTTTTTATTATACCCATTTATAAAGAGATTATATATTTTATAATTAATATTGTAAGATTTTATGATGAGATTATATATTTTGTGATAAAGGGCCTGTCGCATTTTCCTGAATTAATAGAGTAGAAGTAGTTGAACATTGAAGCACCTCCCAACTATAAATGCTGCTGACAATATGCAATCTCTGGGTCGAAAAATTATTAGCTGGACCAGGCACAGCGTGTTTATGTTCACTCAAAATTAGAAAGATTATGTCATCATCGCACCACGTGTTTCTATTCTCTCAAAATTAGAAAGATTATGTCATCAAGTACTTATTTAACGAGATAATATTATTTTTTATTATTTTTTTTATTTTTAAAGTCATGTACTATCAGTTAAGCATATTGTTAATGAATAAAGGTTGGGACCCCCTTTGGGAGTCACCCCCTTTGCCCCCTTTGTCACGTGGCAAGAGGTGATTGGAGGAGCAGGAAAAAAAAGAAAAAGAAAAAAAAAAGGTGACCAATGAGAGAGAGAGAGGGTCCAAAGGGGGTCCTAAAAAGGGGGGATGATCATTGTTGATTGTTAATATAAAATTTTTAAAGGACTGAATAATTATTTATACACTCCACTAAGTACTAAATATCAAGTCTTTTGTTGCTGTTTATGTCTCAATACAAAATTATGAGTCGCACTTTGTCTACTAATCATAATTCTTTTAAGATATGTTTGATTAAAAGATTTGATGAAAGAAATGAAAAGAGAAAAGAAAATGTAATTTCACTTCTTATTTGATTATAATAAAAAATATAGGAAAAAATATTGTGATAAGAAAATGCGATCTCAATTTTTGTATTTTAAGTTCATAATTTGAAATTCGAACCCTGTCCATTCTTTTTTCTTTTCTTTTTATTTCTCTTTCCTTTGCCATTTCTTTCTTTAAATTTTCCAACCAAGCCTTAAAGTGTACTATCTGACCATGGTCCAAAATCACCAAATAATTTCTCTTTGGGTGGTTGAAAAAACTGTGATATGCCCCTTTTCATCAGCATTGGTTTAATGCTATGAGTTTGCGAAGCGTTGTTCATTTAAGTCGTTTGGTACCTTTTTTCCTCTCTTGAACTCTATTCACATGGAGAGAGAGAGAGAGAGAGAGAGATATTTTTGCTACAAGTAATAAAAGAAGAGCATACAAGGAACAAAAGAAGAGCAGAGAGAGAGGTTATGATGATGGAGCAGACAGAGGTGTCTGTCTCTCTTAACAAAACTACTAGTGATGAATCTAAAAAAACAACAAAAGAAGCAGAAGAAGAAGGAGCAATAACTACAACAACAACAATAACAACAAAGAGAGCTGTGGAGTGCATCTATGGAAGCAATGCGGATGAGCTTAACAAAATTCGTCTCATGAGGGCCTTTGTCCAAGCACAAGATCCTTCTTCCAAGGTTCCTTCTCTCTCCCTTTTCTTTTTACGCTAGATTATGAATTTCGATAGGAATTTAAAAAGAGAGACAAAAAAATTATATTTCATTCACATAAAAAGGAATAACTTTTTAATATTCCATTTTCCTTTCAGTCAGTCAACAAATTCTCTTTGACTCCTAGATCCAAAGCAGCCAAATTCATTTCAACTCCTAGATCCAAAGCAGCCAACGATAAATTAAAAAAAAATAAAAATAAAAAAAAAAAGAAAAAAAAAAAAGAAAGAAGAAGAACTATCATATTACAAAATTAAACTGCAACATAATCTTTGTAAAAAATAAATATTGACATAATTTATCATACATTCCTATTATTCATAACAAACATGTTATTATCGCGTTTAATTTAGCCACAGGATCTCTAGAAATTTAATAGATATACACCGAAATATATAACTATACATACTATATTATACTTCTTGTTAAACCAAACATTAAAAGCTTAATGTTTAACCTAATTAATGAAAATGCCAAGACAAAACTTGAAAATTTCAGAACATTAAACAAATTGAGGGAGTTCATTCATTAACCCAATTAATGAAAATTCATTAACCTAGAGCATTAATTACAATTCCAGCTAATGTTTACATTCATTAACCCACTGCAATTCAATAAAAAAAGTGAGGAACTAATAAAAAATTGTAAAAAAAAAAGCGTTCCTAACCTAAGTGTCTGCTTGAGAAGCAAAATTAAAGAAATCTGAGACAGAAGGATAAAAAGAAAAACACTATTAGTAGGAGCACTTCTCAACAAAAATATATAAGAATCTATTTTTAGGTTTGGTGAGAACCTCAACCCATTTGACAAAGATGAAATAAAAATGATTGTTAACATGAAATTTATTTTTCTTTAACCCCCATTTGATTATTAAAGAGAAACTCAACTCAATTAATATTAACATTAACTCATTTAATTGGAAAAAAAAAACAAAAACAAAAACAAAAAAAAACAGAGGATAGAGGGTAAAAAATAGAACAAAAAAGGCAAAAACTAACAACAAAACAAAGAGTTTTTTTTTTTTGCTTTAGATTCTTAAGCCATTTGACTGGAAAAAAAAAAAAAAAAGTGTGTGTTAACACGATGGTAGGTATGATGAGATGAAGAAAAAAAATCATAAAGCTATGAGCTGCAAAAAAAAAAAACAAAGTTAAAAAAAAAAAAAAAAAGTGAGGAGATAAGAGTGTATCACCTAGTGATGGATAGTGGAGAAAAAATAAAAAGGAATACAAAGAACTTTATTCTTCAAAGAGGTGAAGCTCACAGTTTTTTGTTCTTCAAAGCTTCGTTCTTCAAAGAGAGCTCACAGTGATGATGTAAAGTGCAGTTGAATAGGTAAGAGTTGACAGTTAGACGAATTTGGACCATTGAATTAGACAAATCTCAACCATTCAAGATAATTTGTAATAGAGATATTTTTAAAAGCAAATCTGAGCTATTGTTTTTAAATTAGATAGATCTAGACTATTAATTAGAAAGGCATTTTCAAATCAACCCTTCCATTGTTATATAGGTATATATTTTTTTAAATTTAATTTTTTTAAGTTTTTTCTTTGATTTTAGTATATTTTTTCAAAAAAATAATTAATTAATTAATTTTTATTTATTTTAAGGCCTTTTTAGCCTAGTTGGATCTAAAATTGAAAAATAAAATAAAATAAAATTCAATAAAAACAAAAAAAAATAATAAAAAAAGCTATTCTCTCTTATTTTGGATCAAGATCCCCTCCTTCATCTCTCTCCTTAACTCCCTACTTGTTAGGTCATTGGGTCCAATTTTGTTAATCTGAACCGTTCATATTTTAAGATTTGTTGAGTATATCATACATATAAAAAATCAAATTGATCGAGTATCAAAAAGCATGTGTTCGGAAAATTATTTATTAAATATTTTTAAAAAATAGTTTGTAGTTCAATGATCCAAAAATGTAGTTTCTGATATCCGATCAACTTGATTTTTTACATATATGATATACTCACCAAATCTTAAAATGTGAATGGTTTGGATCATCGAATTTGGACCCAAAAGTGGGCCCAATAACCTAGCAAGTAGAGAGTTAAGGAGAGATGAAAGAGAGGATCTTGATTTAGTGATGTAATCCAAAAAAGTTAAAAGGTTGTTTTTTATCCGAGTTCCTAAAGTGATATTTTGATAAGTAGATTAAAAGTTAATTTTTTAATTTATTTTTAAAAAAAACATATAAAAAATTAAAAAAAAAAACTAAACAAACTGTCCTTTAATCCAATTGTTAAAATAGGCCAAAATAGTTCTTCCCTTTCATCATTTTGAGTCCCCTATCTTATCTATCAAGAATTATTCACTCACGTGATTATCGTGAAATTGTTCCGTATCCATTTCTCTCTCCTATTGACGTTCCCACTTTGGTTCAACAATTTGATGGAAGAAATTGAAAAGAAAAAGAAATGAACATAAAATAAAATGGATAGGTTTTGAATTTTAAATTATATTTGATTGAGTTGAGACTATTTCAAGTTATATTTGATTGAGTTGAAAAATGAAAAAAAAAGAATAGAATATAAGTAAATTTAAAAGGTCAAAAGTAAAATTGTATTTTTTTTTTTTTTTTGAGAGATTATTTCAAATTATATTTGGTTGAGTTAAAAAATGAAAAAAGAAAAGAATATAAATAAATCTAAAAGACAAAAAGTAAAATTACATTTTCCTTTCACTTTCTTTTTTCCTGTGTTTCCATTTAACCAAACAAAAAGTGAGATTACATTTTATTTTTCCTTTTCATTTCTCTTATCAAATCTTCCAATCAAACATAATCTTAAGGTTTCATTTTATTAAAAAAATAATTTAGTCGAAAGTAAAAGAAAATGAAGTGCACGAAAAGAAAATATATTTTTTTTGAAAGCATTTGATTAAAATAAAAATTTTGTAAGAAAAAATTAAAAATTGTAAAAGTTTAATTATAAATAACTCACACATTTAATTTTTTTTTTTTTTGTAATTTTTTACAAGAAATTAAAATTAATTACAATGTTAATATGAGTTACATAAAATAAAAAAATTAATTTTCTTTTATGTTTCATCATTTTTAAACTAAACAAATTCATAAATGTTTTTTAAAAAAAAGATCTCTTATTCTTTTCTTTTTCTAAAAAGTAACATAAAAATAATAAATCTTATTATTTAAATCAATTAAAAACAAATTGAAGCCCTGAACGCACCACATAATTTTTCCACAGGTCACGGGCTCACCATTCTCTCTCCCCCTTTCGTAAAGGAGATACGATCAGATCAGGCCCGGCCTTGAGATTTTCGGGGTTTAAAGTCGATAATCAACTAATAATTTTTGGGACTTTTTATATTTTTTTTTCATTGAATAAAAAAAAATTTTGAAAGTAAAAGACAAAAGATTTGTGTCAAAATCACAAAAAATACTTAGGATTACATTACAATAACAAATAAGTATCGCTTGATCCTCACTCCTCTTGTATTTTTAGAAACAAATAAATTAATCATACTTGCATAATCTAATTTTTTTGCAAAATCATTTTCAATGAATAACAATGTTAATTATTTTAAATGGGCCTTTTAATTTTTTAATGAATTAATTTATTTTAAGTTAATTTGGGGCTTCCTTAATTTTTTCTAGACTTAAAATATACTTAATATATTAGACTAAACTAAAATAAGAGAGACCCCTTTTTTGGGTCTATTTTTAATGAATAACAATGTTAATTTTTTTAAATGGCCTTTCAATTTTTTAATGAGTCAATTTATTTGAAGTTAATTTGGGCATTTTTTAATTTTTTTAAACTTAAAACATACCTAATATATTACACTAAATTATAATAAGAAGGGACCCTTTTTTTAAGTTTATTTTGAGGGGCCCTAGGCCATGGCCTTGTGGCCTATGCCCCAGGGCCGGCCCTGGATCAGATCGAATATGGATGGTACAGTCATATCAATCACTCTTTCGTCCTTTGTTTTCTTTTTCAACATTTTTATTTACTTCTTTTATTTTTATTTTTTTCGCTTTTTTAAAAATCATAGAAAAGCTTAATGTGAATAAAAATAAGTTTCTCATCACCATGTGGAACTACAAACAAATCGAGCTATTTGTGAGCTAACTCGATTTGTTGAGGGCTCAACTCGTTTAATAAATAAGCTGAACTCGAACTCAATTGAGTTTGATTTGTTTATCTTTATTTAAATTATATATTAAACATATTATTTATATTTTCAATAATATATAAATAATAATAATAAAATCTTATTGAGTCGAGCCGAGCCAAACTCGAGCCCAGTTAATTATCGAACTGAACTCGAGCTCAATAAACAAGCTTGATAAATAAACGAGCTGAGCTCAAACTTAACAAACCTCGACTCGATTCGTTTACAGTCCTACTTCCATATACTGGTTAAGATATTTATTTGTTGTTAATTATCTTTTGATGGGTTATTTGTCCAATTAAATGAAGGGAAATGATAAAACTTACAAACCATATTTTAATTATGACATAAAGCTTACAAACCATCACACCACTGCCGCCACCGTCACCATCCTCACTGCACCTCAGTGCCATCACCACCACCACCTTGTCATCACCTCCACCACCTACCACCACCACAACCACAACTAACATCACGCCACTACCTGACCACTGTCACCTCTACCACCTTCTCCTCCTCCTCCTTCACTACCATATCAATGTGGCCGCCACCACTCCAATATAACCATTAATACATTAGTTTCAACATCAAAAAAATATTTTGTACCAGAAATGAATTGAGCATTAGTTCCTTTTAGAGTTTATGTATAATTGTAGTAGACACAAAGGAAAATGAAGAATGACTCTTTGCTCAAACCATATCTACTTTCCTCTACAACCAGCTAGTACATGTTCTTTTCCAAGCATGCTAGCTAAATTGCTTTAAAATGGTTTCTTCTTGTTAGTGTATATATATAGTTATATATTATTGATTGATAGTGATTATCATACCTGCTATATTTCATGTGTGTGATTGATGCACCTTCTTTCTTAATGTAACCTTCCTACTTAGTGTACATTCTCTCTTCCTATAAATATAGGAGTCATTGTACTTTATTCAACACAATAACATATACAGACTTTTTCTTTTCTCTCTACATTATTTCATCATGGTATCAGAGCAATAAATTTTCTCTTCACTCTTTTCTTTTGTTCATCACCAGAATACATCATGTTATTTCTAGTTCTTCCTTTTAGGTACTGATTACACATTGTCAGGCTATCCCGTTCAATATTTTTCCACCAACCACACCATCATCTTTCTCAGAATCTTCTCATGATTCCAATGCTACCACACCCATCGTCAAAGGGCCTCTCACGCGCCGCCTCCATCGCCACACATTACTATCTTTTGTTGCCACTCGCCAACGCGCCTCCACGCGCTTCTCTATGATCGCTGACATCAACCCTCAGCCACTGCTCCATGCCAACCGTCACTCCACGCCAAGCAGACTGAGCCGACTGTCGCCATCATCTTGCTAACCTACGCCATGCACTTTCACTATCATGCGCCGCGCCTTGCTAACACATGCTGACCTTTCTGTTGACATCAATCTGCCCTCTACTGTTAACGTTAGCCCTAGTTTGGCCCACTTCTTGTTTTGGCATATTGTCATTCATTTTTGGGGTGTATTTTGGTTAGTTTGGTCACCTTTCCACCTATTTTCGACCTTCCCAACTCATTGGTACGCTCTGTTTTTGTCAATTTTGCCACCAGAGTGCTGTTTTTATTCTATTATTTTTAGAGAATTCCACACCATTATGGATCGATCCGACTCTGCTTATCCTATTTCTGTAATTCTTGATGGATCTAATTATGTTCTCTAGGCCCAAGCCATGTTTGGATTTCTCAAAGGCCGAAAATTTTGGCGCATTATTACTGGAGATGTACCTAAACCTACAAAGGGGGCTGAGAAAACTACAGGCAATTTTGCCGATTGCTTAGAAGACTAGGACAGCAAAAATTATCAGATCATCACTTAGTTCCGCAATACCTCTGTCACATCTATCAGTCTTCAGCTTAGTCACTTTCAACTTGACTTAGTTGCTAAAGATATTTGGGAATTTCTCAAAGAACGATATCAAACTACTGGACTTGCACATTAGTATCAGCTTCAAAGTCACCTCTATCGCATGTGACAGGAGAATGGTCAGTCTATTAATGATTTTTTGTCTCAAATATATTCTGTCTAGGATCAGCTTGCTCTTTTTGATCCTACGGGGCCTCATCCTGAAGATGCTGCTTTATTTATTGAATATTGCAATCAGCAATGGTTGGTTCAATTTCTCATGGCTCTCACCCCTCATTTTGAGTCAGTACGTGCATCTCTCTTGCATTGCACTCCCTTGCCTTCTCTTGCACAAGCTATATCTGAGCTTCTATCTAAGAAAACTCATCTTAGTCCTTCCTCTACTCCCCATACAGACTCCGTTCTAGCCACTCCTCAAATATGGAGTTCCTCTTCTCTCCCACAAACTCCTCAATGTAGTTATTGTCAAAATCGTGGGCTCCCATCTGCTCATCTTCTGGTTCATTGTTCAATCAGGTTTTGCTGCTACTACAACAAAACTGCCCCCCGCCATCTCTAGTACGATTGTTTTCACAATCCATCACGTGCATCCTCTACTGGACCATTCTCTCGTAGATCTCACTCACGGGGACGTTCTCACCATTTCAGGAATCAGTCTCGGTTTATGCCTGCTCATCGCACTACTGATGCTGCTTCTAAGGACTTCTCATCTTTTGACCCTTTGGATCTTCCATCCCAGTCTTCTCTCAAACAGATGTTGAAACCCTAATTAAACAGTTTCTCTCCACTTCTGGTACTTCTCATTCTACTGCTTTGTCTGTCACCTCAAGTACATCTTCCTGGTGCTTTGATTCTGCATGTTGTAACCATATAATTTCTGACTCTACTATTTTTTCTTCCACATCTTGTTCTCTTCATATTCCTTCCATACATACTACTGATAGTTCTCTTATGTTTGCGAGTCACATTGGTTCTGTCTCTATATCTGACATGTCCTTATCACATGTCTATCTTATTCCTGCTCTCACTTTAAATCTTATTTCCATTAGTCAATTATGTGAACACGATCTAACTGTCACCTTTTTTGTTAATGGTTGTTTGGTGCAGGATCCTTGGATATGACAGACTCTTGGGATAGGCCGTAAGCATGAATGTCTCTATGTGCTCATTCATCTTCATGTTCCAGTCTCCACTCCGGTGGTTGCCCCTACATCTGCTTCATTTGTCTTTACATTATCACCATCTTTGGCATTATCGGTTAGGTCATATTTCTATTAGTCGATTGAAATCTTTAATTTCTAGTGGTTAGTTAAGTAATGTCTCTTCAGATAATTTGGATAGTTTTTCTTGTCAACTTGCCAAACAGCTGGCTTTGTCCTTTAATAAAAGTACTTTTGTTTCTTGTGCTCCTTTTAATCTTATACATTCTGAGATTTGGGGCCCATCTCCTACACCCACCATGGGGGGAGCACGCTATTTTGTTATTTTTGTTGATGATTTTTCTCGTTATACTTGGATATTTCTTATGAAAAATTGATCTGAACTCAAACAACTTTATTACAATTTTGCCAAAATGGTTCAAACCCAATTTTCCAAAACTATAAAAATCTTCCATTTTGATAATGCTATGGAATACAGGGATTCTAAATTTTTATCTTTTCTTCAGAGTCATAGTACTCAGCCTCATCGTTCTTGTGCCGGCACATCCCAACAAAATGGACGTACTGAACGAAAACATAGGCATATTCTCGATATTACTTGGGCTCTTCTCATTTCTTCATCTTGTTTTGAAAATTTTTCGGGGAAAGCTGCCCTTACTACTATTTACACCATCAATTATGTTCTAACCCCAGTCCTTCATAATCACACACCCTATGAGTGATTATATGGTACCTCTCCCTCTTACACTGCTCTTCAGGTTATTGGGTCTGCATGTTTTGTTCTTCTCCAACCTCATGAACACACCAAACTAGAACCTTGTTCTTGTCTCATTTCTAAGCGTCTTCATATCTCTCGCCACGTCGTCTTTTCGGAACATAAAATGTTTGCCCCCCTTTCTTCCCTTCACTTATCTTCTCCAACTTCCACTCTCCACTTTACTGATCCCTCTGTAGATTTATTTCCTAATAATTTTGATGCAAGTCTTCCTTCTCCAGACACGCCATTACTTATGTCTGATCCCATCGAGCTTGTTCTCCCTGATGGTCCTCATGATGTCTCTTTGGCTCCCTCGCCTCTTTATAAGTCTTCACCCTCTCCTACTCAGCCTTCTTCTTCCGGTCGTCCATAAAGGGTAACATAACCTAATGTTCATCTTCGTGATTATATTACTGGTTCTACTACCTTTTCTACTTATGAGCCTTTCTCCTATCGTGAGGCCTGTTCTAACCCTCTTTGGCAGCAAACTATGACTGATGAATTACAAACATTAAACAAAACGCATACTTGGAATGTTGTTGATCTTCCCCCTGGTAAGATTGTGATTAGGTGTAAATGGGTCTATAAAATCAGGACTCATTATGATGGATCTATTGAGCACTACAAAGCTAGTTTGGTTGCTCGGGATTTCACTCAAGAATATGGTATTGATTATGAGGAGACTTTTGCTCATGTTGCTCGTCTCACTTCTGTCCGTAGCTTGATTACTATTGCTGCTGCTCATAATTGGAGCATTTTTCAAATGGATGTGAAAAATGCCTTCCTCAATGGTGATCTTCTTAAGGAAGTCTCTATGCAACCCCCTCCTGATCGACTCAAGCAAGCTCATCGTGCTTGGTTTGCTAAGTTTAGTGCTACTATACATGACTTCAACTTCACTTCTAGCTTCTATGACTCGACTTTATTTATTCGCACCACTGCTCAAGGCACCACTCTCCTTCTTCTTTATATGGATGATATGATTATCACCGGAGATGATGAGGCTAGTATTCTTCGCCTCAAATAATTTCTTAGCCACCACTTTGAGATGAAGGATCTTGGTACTCTCAATTATTTCTTGGGCCTTGAAATCTCTCATGACCCATCTAGCTATTTTCTCTCTCAGGCCAAATATGCTTCTGATCTTCTCGCTCGAGCTGCACTTACTGATTGCAAAACTGCTTCTACTCCAATTGATCCTCAAACTCGTCTTACTCCTCTTGATGGCACTATTCTTCCTGATGCTACCCTCTACCAGCAGTTGGTAGGCAGTCTTATCTACCTTACAGTTACTCGTCCTGATCATTCATATGTTGTCCACATTGTCAGTCAGTATATGTCGGCTCTTCGTACACCTCATTATGATGCCCTATTTCGCATTCTTTGCTATCTCAATGGCACTTTATTTCATGGTTTTCACTATTCCTCTCTATCTTTGTAACAATCCCGACCCGTAATTAGCTGCTAATCCGTAGTTAATGATGCTAATGAGAGGATTAAAAGAAATTATGTGTTTATTCTGTATTTTGCATGATTTTGGCTTTCTATCTGTTACTTGTAGAAATATCTGTCTAGAATTCCGCTTTAATATGAAAATTGAAAGCCTTATTGGCGTCCAAAACTGAAATTGATTACATCAATGTGTTATTTGGAATTTTTAGAACCATATGACAAATTTTATTAAAAATTGATTCAGAACGATTAATTAGGTTGTGTTTGGTTAGCCTAATGTTCCAATTAATATATTTTAGCATCATAACTATATATTCAACACATTTAGCTCTTTTCTCCTCATTCCTTGAGTGCCAAAATCTAAGAATTCATTTTAGAGAGAGTGAGAGTGCAATCCTAGAGAGAGAAAGGTAGAGACTAAGGAGAAATTGAAGGCTATAGCCTAAATTGGTCAAAGATTGTGCAAATATCTAGCTATTGAAGACTTTAGGTAAGATTACAACCTCTAGATTGTGCATCTAAGTTATTGGCATGAGATTTCATCAAGATCATGAGTTTAATTGCATAAAATAAGCTTTGAATGAAGATTTGAGTTGTAATTCATACATGCATGCTTAGTTTAGTTTAATTTCATCATTTTGAACTTGATTCATATCATCCATGTCTGAATTATCATGTTTTGAACCTTGATTTCATGTTTTGAAAAGGGATTTCTTACATGCATGGAGCTTATGAGCTCAAATTACAAGTTTCATGAGTTTGGAGCAAAGAGATTGAAAAGTTTTGCATGCATGTCTATTCCTTTACAAATTGAGCATAATTTCCAAGAATTTTCTCATGCATGTTTGAAATTCATCTTAATTATGGAAAATCTTCAAGTTTCAAGTTGTTTTGTGGTATTTGATCATGTTTTGAGAAGCTCAAGATCAAGAAAATCCATGCATGTTGTGTTCATGAACATTCTTAAAGTTTAAGTTGAAATTGTGAGCTTTTGGCAAACTCTTGGGTCATGATTTTATGAAATGATCTTTAATTCATCATATTTTGCAAGTTTACTATGTTATCTCAAGTTTTGGGGCCCCAGAGATATGTTTTGGAAGGTTGAATTCGAGTTTTGAGCTTGGAGGTGCAATCTGGAAATTCCAGATTCTGCATCTACGCTCGAGCGTAGGAGTTCATGCTCGAGCGACCGCTCTGAGTGCGTGCACTTCCGCTCGAGCGACCATGAGTCCGCTCGAGCGTGAAATGCAAGCTCCCAGAAGTTTCATGTTTTTGTAGATCGCTCGAGCGAAGGAATATGCGCTCGAACGACCCCTTTCATGTTTGCATGTCCGCTTGAGCGAGGAAAGCTACGCTCGAGCAGAGACCCTGTTTTCATAAATTGGACTAAGTGTTCCAACTCATGTTTTGGCATCCTCATTGCATCTTAGGCATTCCTAAGACTTAATTAAGCCATGATAATGGGGTTATGGGTTAGAAACACACTAAGTAAAGAATATACTAAGTTAAGAAAATGCAAGTGTGTGTGCGTTTTGAGCAATGTGATAAGAAAGAACAAGAATCAATGTAATGAAAGCTAAGCCGTGATGGCTACATGAATGTGTAATGATAAGATATGCTTGTGTTATGTACTTTTGTGGTTGTAGGTCAACGTCCAAAGATTGATTGACCGTTCACGGGAACCACTGTGAGTAACATTTCTGTAAAGATATGTTGATATGATTTATGTTCCAAATGAAATATGATAAGTTACAGTTTCTGAAATGGTATCTGTTTTCGTGAACGAATGTTCCATGTTTGAAATCTATTATGGCATCCATAGATAGTCCCAAGTCATGGGGGACGGCATGTTAATGCGGGTCCATGACATACATGTGATTACGAGATCTCGTTAGCCACTTCATTGTGGTGATATGTGTTTAATCGGTATTCAGAACCGATTACTCTAGTCGGAAGACGTTATGTGATGTGCTCTATGGGATGTACCATTATTATGTTCTAATATGAGAATGCTTATGCTATGATCTGTTTTACACTTATGTCATGTTCGGATTTCGTTCACTAACCCCTTTACCTTAATGTTATTCATTGGGCTATAGCTCATTGTGTATATATATATGTATAGGTGGGCATGTTGGAGATCGAGCCTGAAGGCTTTTGTCAGAAGTCTGTGTTCTGTTGTCAGCCAACCATTGTGCCTCACGTGGAGGTTCCCGAAGTGTCCTGTGTTTAAGTTCTGTTGTTTCTATACATCTAAGAATTGATTTGATCTTGTTGGCTGTACTTAAGATGCTATGTGTGTGGGTATAATGTATGAAGGACTATTGAATGCATATATAAAGTTTTAAATATCCCATTGCATATAAGTCAGCACAGCTCATTGGACAACTATATTTATGTATTAGCTTCCGCTAGCCCCTTAATTTTGTTAATCTGTTCAGAGGCCTTCGGTAATCCAAGGATTACTGGCCGGTTATGATGCTAAACCTATAAGGGCGTGACAATCTTCTCTCAAGCTTCATGTTTATTCTGATGTTGATTTGGCTGGGGATCCCATTGATCGTCGCTCCACTACTAGCTTTTGCTTCTTCCTAAGGGATTCACTTATTTCTTGGCGCAGCAACAAATAGACTCTCACTGCTTGCTCTAGTACTGAGGCTGAATATCAAGCTCTTGTAGATACTACCCAAGAACTTCTATGGCTCTGATGGCTCCTTGCTGACATAGGTGTCGCTCTTACTGATGCTACATCTCTCTACTATGACAACCAAAGTGCCATTCAAATTGCTCATAATGCTGTCTTCCATGATTGCACTAAATATATTGAGATCGACTGTCATTTTATCCACCAGCATGTTGTTCGTGGCACAATCCATCTCCATTTTACTGCCTCTATTGATCAGCTTATTGATATTTTCACCAAGGCTCATCCCCCTGGTCGTTTCAATGACTTAGTTTCCAAATTCATGTTGGTTGATATCTATCCACCTTGAGTTTGCGGGAGGCTATTAGTGTATATATATAGTTATATATTGTTGATTGGTAGTGATTGTCGTACCTACCATATTTAGTGTATGTGATTGATACACCTTCCTTCTTAGTGTAACCTTCCTACTTAGTGTACATTCTCTCCTATAAATATAGGAGTCATTGTACTTGATTCAACACAATAACATATATAGAGTTTTTCTTTTCTCTCTACATTATTTCATCACTTCTACAAAAAGCTATATTAAAAGAACTAACTAAATTTTAAAGATTGAAACATTGAAAAAATAATGATGATCAAACAAAATGTAAGTAGTGGATACTAAAGCATTAGCCTGCATTGTGCATATATACCATGATCAGATCATTGAATTTTTTTTTTTTTTTTTTTTTTGTGGGGGGGGGGGGGTTGAAATGGATTTGCAAGATGCAGATGATTTGATGATCAGAAGGTTTCTCCGGGTTCGCGATCTAGACTTAGAAAAGGCTTCAGCAATGTTCCTCAAGTACTTGAAATGGAGAAGAACATTTGTACCGAATGGATTCATATCCGCTTCAGAGATCCAAAACGACTTAGCACAGAACAAAATGTTTCTTCAAGGAATGGATAAAAAGGGACGTCCCATAACAGTTGCCTTTGGTGGTAGACATTTTCACAACAAAGGAGGTTTGGAGAAGTTCAAACGTATGTTCCTCACATCTTTCTATGTTTTTTTTTCACTTTTTTCATGCTTAAATTATGAGTCATTGAAGTTCAGATACGCTTTGTTTGGTTCCATGAAAAATATTTTCCAACTAATGCGCCAATGGTTGTATTAGTGGCAGTGTTATTGGATGTGGGGTGGTGTTCTTGTGATATTGGTACGATTTTAATCCGAAAATATTTTTCATTATTCAAAAGAAGAAAAAAAACAAAAACAAAAACAAAAACCAAATAAACTCGTTTTCTATTGACCACGAAAAACATTTTGCTTTGATTTTCTTTTTTCATCAGACCAAACGTTTTACAAAAAATATTTTTCCAAGAGTTACAGTGAAGGCAAAGAGGAATAATAACCTATACAAGTAGCTCAAGAGAGGACAAACATTGAGACGAGTTATAAGATATCTTTGATTCAACTCTCATCTCTCAATCTTAATTGACACCTGTAATTTGCAAGTAATTTTAAGTAACTGAGATTTACTTTGCAAGTAATTGTAAATATATGAGATTTACTTTGCAGGAGTAGTGCCATGATGAGGTTCCTCATCATTAAAATAAAATATAATAAAAAATGAAGAATTATCAATTTCCTAGTAGTTCTTTTAGAAAGGATTAATTACATCAAAACCCCTCATCTATGAATCCGTACATATTGATCCCCTCAAATATGAAAATCATATAAATACACCCATTTTGAAAGTGATCTAGAATGGGTGAAAATTATATATTTTTATAGTAGAAATGATCAAAATATACAAGTTCATAGATCAAGAGATAAAGTAATATTTGCTAATAAATTGAAGGACTCTTAGTGTAACTAGCCCATTAATTTACCATGTCGATGTCCAAGTTGAACTAGTTATTGATTAAACCATTAAACTCTTCTTTTCACAGGTTTCACAGTCTTTGCTCTTGAGAAATTGTGTTCAAGGTATTGCTTTCCTAAGAAGCCAGCTCTCTTCAGTAATTCTCACACACATGCCCACACAAGCCTGCAAACTCATTTCAGTGAACCAAACTAAGAGCTTGTTTGGTGTAGTTTCTAGTAGGTTGAAAGCTGATAATCATAAACCAAAAGCTAAAAGCACATCTTCTCTTACTTCATAATAATCAGCTATTTTCCACTTATTTAAGTTACTTCTACCTCATAAACTATAAATAAAAACTGCACTAAACACTCTGACACATATTTCCAAAATAAATAAATATATATATACAAGTAGCTCCATAAACTGCACCAAACAATCCCTAATTCTTCTGCCCTAATGAGGCTGTATCTGATGTCACATTGATGTCTCAGGATGCCAGCAGGACAGGAGAAGTTTGTTGTTATCTGCGATCTTGAGGGATGGAGATATGCAAACAGCGACATTCGCGCATACCTGGGAGCTCTATCCATTTTGCAGGTTTAGCCCTCTGTATATTTCTTCATTCTGCGGTGTTTAATTTCTTACTCAACTTGAGCAAGATCTTGTTGATTGGACAGCACAACCAGGACATACCGAAAACTTGATCTTCTGAAACTGAAAAATAGCCTCCTTTTTATCTAGGGTTTGGGTTCTGGACCGTCCAGTGATCAGAGAGAAGCCCAAACTTGTTCCTGCAATGTACCCTATTTTCAGTGTGTACTTGATGAAACAAACTATAACATGAACATAGAGGACAAACCGATCTAACATTTATATTAAGAAGATCAAATGTAGTATTTGGTGACATTGAATTACTAGTAATAACTAACAACTTGCTGATAATGGCAGGACTACTATCCAGAAAGACTTGGGAAGTTACTTATCATTCGTGTGCCTTACATATTTATGGCAGTGTGGAAGGTTGTATATCCATTTATCGACGACAATACTAAGAAGAAGGTAAAAAAAAGTCTGAACTCTCTATTTTACAAGCAAGCTAACCACAGTCAAATGTCATGTATTATGTTCAAGTGCACAATTGAATTGTATCACAATATGGTAAACTAATCATTCTGTGTCCCATTCTGTTATAGATCACGCTTGTGGAGAACAAGAAACTGAAGTCGACTCTGCTACAAGACATTGACAAGAGCCAGATTCCGGAGATTTATGGAGGCAAACTGCCATTGGCTCCTATCCAAGACAGCTAATTAGCAATATTTAATGGAATAGATTAGTCTTCACAGAACCGATCATGCACTAGCAGAAAGTAGTTGCTATGTTACATTTTGAAGGTCGTGATTTGTTTGACCTGTCTTGTGTAGTACAAAACCCTTGATGAGTCTGTTTTTGAGTTTCCAAGAAAGAATTATCTACTGTGTTAAAACAACCTATGTAGTATCTATTTAATTGTTCAATGGTATAAAAAAGAAGAATTGTCGTAATTGAGAGGAGGATAAATATTCGTGTTTGTGCTCAGCATACCTAATTTTCATATAGGGACTCTTCGTTGCACCACTTGCTGAGAGGTCCAACACTACAGCCATTGCATCCCAGAGCATGTGATTTAGAACCAAAACCTTAAACATCAATCAACAATAATCAGAAAACCTGCTATATATGACCTGAAAATACCATCAAGAATAACATAGTAGTACTACATATACTGTCCTGATTGAAAAAAAAATATTTAAGAAAAAAAATTAGCATTGCATTTGAGGCTGTGTCTGAATAATAATGAACAACCATTTGTAGACCACTGTAGTGTGTCTTGTTGGTCAAACACAATGACCTTCAGATGCTAATTGGCCCATGATCATTCATGAAGAGTGTATAAAGCTAATTTAATTAACCTTTGATGCAGGAAGGTTCAGATCTAAGATAAGTTTTGATAGGCAGAGCGGGATAAAATTAAGAATCATTATTCCTAAGCTTGGGATTATACATCAGACAATTTAACTAAGCTGGAATGCTGGTGAAAACGAGCAAATTGAGGACAAAAGAAAGCAACAGAGCGAGTTAGAGAGAGAGAGAGATGAAACTCAAAAAAATACTTAGACTGTGTTTAGGTCATGGATTTGGAAAGGCTAAGAAAAAGGAGAGAGCAATAGATTAAAAAAAAATTAGCTTATTTCATTCACATTTTCCTTTATCCTTCCGAATCTCTAACCATATTTATGATCCAAAACCACGGCCTAAAGATGAGTAGAATTTTATCAAGACTAAACCCATAATAACATTTCAAGTATCAACAAAACTCTCTAAGTGGAGAAGAAAACTTTGGTACATGCCCTTTTAACAGAAATTATGTAACTCTAAGGAAGATTCAAATGATGCATAACCGACAGTCAAAACTAAATCTTACTCAGTATTGGAAATATACCAGATATTTCTAGTAGCATGGCTAAACTATGTTAAACATACTATGAGTCAAGATAGAAATTTCCAAGCTTATATCTACTCCAAAATTAGGAAACAACACCAGAAACACATTAGCATGAGCAATGAGTTTAGAAAGACTAAGAAAATGCTTAGCTTTATGACCATGAAAAGCACAATTATTAGCACACCTTGTGGTTGTTTGGATCACATTGTGTGGTTCCATCTGGTTCGAGCAGCATTGGCATATATGGAACACGCTTAAAGTCCAGTCAAGCCAAAAAGATTGGCCTTACTCTACCTTGTTTATGCAGATGCACTCTAATTGCAAACTTCAAGGTACTTCGACTTTATTTTTTGGTTTGCCAAAGTACCTTAAAGTCTACTACCAATAATCTCCACAAGTACACACACCACCATCAAACCGATGAAAACGGATACGGTCCCTCACAATTATAACCCTGTTTAGTATCCTTGAAACCACTTTCATCCAATAATGACAATCAAGACAAGTCCGGAGGTTTTTGGTAATCTGGATCTCCATTCCAGGGCTAGTTTTTAAGATCCCATATGCCAATGCCAATTTCTCACTGATAATTCAGATTTTCCTCCTTTTCCTCATCAGATACATCCATCAATACTAACTCCACTGCAGGAGAAAATCCCTCCATTTTGGCCCGTCGAATCAATCCTTCCAACACCTTGTATATTGCTTCCCTTTCCAAGTGTGATACATCACCAGCTTTAAATTGATGAATGGCACCTGCCATCTCTATCCAACTCTTTCCTCTATATTTACGAATTCCATTCTTTTTCATAGTATCTCTCACTCTCTCAGCACTATCCCATCTGTTTACAGAACAATAAATATTTGATAGCAAAACATAATCCCCACTGCCGAGATGTTTAATTTTCTTAATAGCAACTTCACCCAAATCAGAATTTCTCTGAGTTCTACAAGCACTGAGAAATGCCCTCCATATTACAATATCAGGCTCCATTGGCATTTCTTTAATGATTGAATAAGCTTCATCCAGGCACCCAGCTCGACCCAAGAGATCAACCATGGCTCCGTAATGCTCAAGTTGTGGCTGAATTGAGTAACATGCCATTGAATCGAAGTACTTGTGACCCTGTTCAACCAACCCACAATGGCTACATGCTGTAAGAATTCCAACAAAAGTTATAGAATCAGGTGAAACATTTTCCACCACCATACGAGAGAATATCGCAATTGCATCTAAAGCAAGCCCATGAACTGCTAGCCCATTAATCAGTGCATTCCAAACAGATACGTCATCTCTTTGAATAGTTTCAAATATTTCTTTTGCAGATTCAATTTTTCCACATTTCGAGTACATGTCTATAAGTGCAGAACCCAAAATGTAATTTATTGCAATTTTCTTCTCAATCATTAAACCATGTGTCCATTTAGCATGATCACGTGCTCCTAGTCGCGCACACCCAGTAATAACAGATGCAAATGTAAAACCATCTGGCTCAACATTTAAGCTCAACATCTCCTGGAAGATCCTTAAAGCCTCCTCAAAGCGTGCATTTTTTACACAACCTCCAATCATTGAGTTCCATGAGACTACATCACGGGTGGTCATGTTGTGAAATACCTTCTTGGCAATATCAATTGCTCCTATCTTCATAAAAGTAGCAATAATCAAATTGGCAGAGATCAGATCAAAATCCCAACAGGGAATTTCATTGCAAAGCTTATGAGCAAGATTGGGGCAACCACAAGATGCATATATTGATATAAGATGCGCTATGAGAGATTGGTAGGTTCCGTAACCAAGTTTAATAATTCTAGAGTGGGTTTCAGCTGCGGCTCTTAAGTTAGAAGAGAGTTTGCATGCTTCAAGAACATGGAAGAGTGTTTGATGATCTGAAAGGATTATCCCATGAAACAAAATCAAGTTAGAGTGGGAGAAAGAAAAAAAATATATATATATATTCAATGGAAACTATTTTCAACAAAAGAGTTCTCATCTATAATGAATGATATACAGAAGTAACAGATCCATCTGAAGAAAGAACAACAAGGCTGCAAGAGCTATCAAAACAGTATAGTAAAATTGGAAATGTCACAATTGAACATCTAGTACACAACATTAGAAAATGGAAAATGCAAGAGAAGAACTATATTTTAGTTTTACAAGCTTGTGGTGTAGTCGTGTGAAAAGGCACATACAAGGTAAGAGAGAGGAAACTATAAGTGCATGTATCATATGTAAACACACACTCATATTCTTATTGTGCATCATAAAATTAGTATCATACAAGATAAATATAGCAAGCAGATGCTTCTCTCAAATACTAAAAAATTGAATTTGACGATAGAGGATTTGACTGCGTTCCAACAAGTTTACACTTGATACTCATCTAATAGGACAAAAACCATGTAAAAGATACAAAGATACGATCAAGTTATTCTTTCCACGCATACAAATTTAGCCATCCTATTATAGCAGATCAATATACTATTAAACTGATAGTTGTCGTCTCTTCTCTTTTGTTTTTTGCAAAGAGTGTTTTAATAATGTTTCTTTTTAACAGGGAAATAAAATAAGCAAAGACAACATGAATGGACAAAAAAGGAACAAAAGGAAATGAGAAGTGTAAGCACAACAAGATTCAATTCATGATTCAATCAGCCGTAAACAGTTACAAAGAGAGAAAAAAAAATTAAAATGAACTAAGGAATGCATGTAATTTATGATTCAATCATCCGAAAACAGTTACAAAGAGAAACAAAATTTTAAAACGAACTAAGGAATCTCTCTCTCTCTCTCTCTCTCACAGTTAAGGTACTAACTGATTATTACCAATTCAATTAAAAAAAACACACATTTCTTCACATTTTGAGGGTCTAGGAAACTCCCCGAATCCCGACCACTTTTCATTATCTTCAAACCAATTAGTACCAAATAACTTCATAAACACACTGGCATTAGGAGGAGCAAGTACTAGGTATCAAGTTAGGTCCAAGAGGAATATTTCCTTTGTCAAGCTCTTTTCTTTTCTTTTCTTCTTTTGAGGTAAATAAGCTCTCCAGAAAACTAGTATACAAAGTCAAACCAATGTTAAAATACCATAAACTATCTAGACGACTAAATTGTAGAACTCAAACACCATAAGATAGCACAAGAACACTGAGAAAGCCTCTCATCCAACTGTAGTAAACTACAAGTTTCAATAAAAATTCAAATTCTGATCATCGTATTAAGCTCTTCACAGAAACATAACCACGAAATTTGTGGGTCTCAGCAAAAATTCATACTGGTAGCAAAGCCAATCAAAGGAATATTTTCACAGAAAACACCAAATACACATGCGACGGTCGACCCAACATTTGAATACAGTAAAAAAAACATACAAATCAAAGCAAGTTGAGAGAGAGAGAGAGAGAGAGAGAGAGAGAGTAGTGACCTGTATTTGAATGAGGAAACTCTGATGGAGAAAATGGGGATTTTGGGGTGGAATTCGGAGAAGGGTCGTCGTAGTTACTGTCGCTGGAAAACATTGTTAATTTTGCAGTGCGATTCGGACGCCATGATAAAGATAAAGAAGATGAAAATGAAGAAGCAAGTCTAATCGCTGCAAGTCTCAGCATTTGCATCTACGTGATTTTTGAGAATCGGAGTGAGAGAGAATCGGAGTTTTCACAGGCTCCTCCCACTATTCATGGTGGTGTAGGAAGGGGTATCCATTTCCAGTAGGTCACCGTATGCTACATATTTTTATTTGTTATTAAAAAATTATTTTATTTTTTTATTTTAAAATAATTTTATTTTTATTGTCAACGCAGCTTGTTTGATTTGGTTTTTCAAAATTTAGTAGGAAAATTTAGTTAAAACCCTTCTATTAGATTTTTATTGGGAGCTTTTTTGATAAATCTATTTTTTAAGAATTTTATTCCATCCAACTCATATTCTTTTTGACTATTCCATTAGGTCCAATTTGAGATAAGAAGACCAAAATACCATTTTCATCTACTTATGTTCCATTTAGTTCACATTATTTTCTCATATTTCAATAAGTCCTATTGGTGACATAATTACCAAAATACCCCTAATGTGAATGTTCACACCGTCAATGTGAATGTTCATATCGTCAATGTGTAGGAGCCCGGCCCATGTCGATCCTCGTGGGTGCCCGGAAAAATTCGAGTCGGGCCGGGCCGGCCCACAGGCCAAAAAAATAGGCCCGGCCCGGCCCGTTGATAATGTGAATATTCACATTGACAAGTTAACATTCACATTGATAGGAGTGTAAAATTGGCCCGCGGCACGAGGGCGGCACGAAGCCAGCCCGCCGCCCAGGGCGGGCCCGGCCCGGCCCGTTCATAATGTGAATATTCACATTGACATATCAACATTAACATTGATAAGAGTGTAAAATTAGCCCGTGACCCGTGGGCAGCCCGAAACCCGGGCCTGACCCGGCCCGGCCCGTTGACAATGTGAATATTCACATTGACATATTAACATTCACATTGATAGGAGTGTAAAATTAGCCCGCGGCCTATGGCCGGCCCGAAACCCGCCCGCGGCTCGTGGGCTGCCCTGGGCGGGCCCGGCCCGACCCGTTGATAATGTGAATATTCACATTGACATGTTAACATTCACATTGATAAGAGTATAAAATTAGTCTGCGCCCCGTGGCTGCCCGAAACCAGTCCACGGCCCGTGGGCGGCCTGGGGAGGGCCCGGCCCGGCCTGTTGACAATGTGAATATTCACATTGACATGTTAACATTCACATTGATAAGAGTGTAAAATTGACTCGCGTCCCATGGGCGGCCCGAAGCCCGTGGGCGGCCCGGGGCAAGCCCGTGGGCGGCCCGGGGCGAGCCCGGCCCGGCCCATTGACAATGTGAATATTCACATTGACATATTAACATTTACATTGATAGGAGTGTAAAATTGGCCCGTGGCCCGTGGGCGGCCCGAAACCCGCCCGCTGCCCAAGGCGGGCCCGGGTCGGCCCGTTGACAATGTGAATATTCACATTGACATATTAACAATAACATTGATAACAGTGTAAAATTGGCCTGTGACCCGTGGGCAGCCCGAAGCCTGGCCCCAGGCTGGGTTAGGCCCGGCTCGGCCCGTTGACAACGTGAATATTCACATTGACGTGTTAACATTCATATTGATAAGAGTGTAACATTAACTCGTGCCTCGTGGCTGCCCGACACCCGCTCACGGCCCGTGGGCGGCCCGAGTTAGGCCCGGCCCGGCCTGTTGACAATGTGAATATTCACATTGACATGTTAACATTTACATTGATAAGAGTGTAAAATTGACTCGCGTCCCATGGGCGGCACGGGGCGGCCCGGGTTTGGGTCCTGGCCTACCCCGAGCTGCAGGCGAGCTTCGGACAGCGGACAAATTTTACACTTCTATCAATGTTAGTGTTAACATGTCAATGTGAATATTTACATTGTCACGGGTCGGGCCAAGCCCGCCTCGAGCTGCGGTCTGGCTTTGGGCCGGCCACGGGCTGCGGGCCAATTTTACACTCCTATCAATGTGAATGTTAACATATCAATGTGAATATTCACATTGTCAACAGGCCGGGCCAGGCCCGCCCCAGGCCGTCCACGGGCCGTAGGCGGGTTTCGGGCAGCCACGAGGCGCGAGCTAATTTTACACTCCTATCAATGTGAATGTTAACATGTCAATGTGAATATTCACATTGTCACGGGTCGGGCCAAGCCCGCCTCGGGCTTCGGTCGGGCTTCGGCCCGCCCATGGGCTGCGGGCCAATTTTACACTCTTATCAATGTGAATGTTAACATGTCAATGTAAATATTCACATTGTCAACGGGCCGGGCCAACCCTGGGCCGCGGGTGGGCTTTTGGCCGCCCATGGGCCGCAGGCTAATTTTATACTCTTATCATCATTTTGATAATAGTGATATTTGTTGGACTTCTCAAGGAAAACTTTTTATACTTGTCCCGCATTAAAATTTTATTATAAGAGGGTTTTGACCAAATTCGCCTATATTTTACAAATGTATTTAACATACCCTTAGGAGTTGGTTCAGCTGCTAATGCCTCTTTATCACTTGCTTTCGTGTTGTCGTACCAACTTGTTACTATGCCTGTGAAGTTGTGTTCAATATAATTTAAAAAGCTTAGTACACTCTAGCTACTACTGTGAATATTTAGAACATGGTGTATGCCTCTTTTCTATTGTTTTAACACTTCATTAACATTTGTCATACAATCAATATCTAATAAGTAACTAGTATTACTAATTGGTTTTAATGGTATTTCCCTTAAGAATATTTCCAGTCTGGGCATAAAATTTGCATAACTAGGTGTTCCTCTTCTAACATATGATCCTCAATTTAAACAACTGTAATTATAGCGTCTCTGGCTTAGACCCAACCCATTGTATGTTTTGGATCCGGGTTTCATTGTCTTTTATAGTTATTCATGTCTTGTTTCCCATATACCTCTTTGAGTTTGGCTATTGAGTTGTATTGGTTGCGTTTGGAACAGGTTAGTAGCTGGTTTTTCAAGTTGTTGATGCCCTGAATTTGGCTTCTATGCTCAAGCGTAGCTTTTTGCGCTCGAGCAGTCTTTGACAACTCCTAGTACTTTGGCAGGTCTGCAAAACTTTTGAGAGTTTGTATTTTCCGCTCGAGTGTCACTTATTGCACTGGAGTGGTGATACATTTTTCCTTGTGTTTTGACGCTCGAACGTCACTTCCTGTGCTCGAGTAGTAATTATTTTTGTGTCTGGGCACTCGAGCATCACTTCTTGCGCTCGAGCGGTCTGTGCATATATCAAATAGCAGAACCACCTTTTTGGGTCACTTTTTCATTTAACTCTCTCTCTCTAAACACTCCAAAAACCCTAGATCTAGACACTCTCTCTCTAAAAGCTACCTTCTCTCTACAAAAACACCAAGATCTAGTGATTTCTTCACCCTACTCTCTTTGTTAAAAATGTAAAACACTCCATGGGCTCTCTTTTCATTTGAACAAAAGTGGATTTCGGCTTCTTTGAGGTTTTTTCACTCTCTTCTTTGTCTTCTAGCTTCAGGGTGGGGATTCTCCACACTCTAGTATGGGTTTTCTCTTTGCTATTTGCTATTTCAAAGGATTATGGTGGTTTGGGGGTTTTTAGCAAAAACCTAGGGTTTGAAATCAAAATGTAAAAGAGGGGTTTTCAAATGGTTTTTTGAAAAAAGGTTATGATTATAAATTTGGGGTTGATATATGTTGAAATGAGATATTTCTTGCATTGAAATGGATTTTCAAAGAGAGAGGGGTTTTGCCCTAAAATGTAAATGTTGAGATTGTAAAGTGAACATGGGATTGATGTTGGAAATTGTGAAATTAAATAGATATTGATGATGAAGGTGGAGTTAAATATGTATTATCACTTCCATTTGAGATTTTGGAAAAGTATATCTTTAATGAAATTTATTTATCTATTTAGAGATATTTGTTTTGGGCTATCGATGGGGGATAGGTATGGGGGTTGTAGAAATTGCCTAAGAATTAGGTGAACTAAAACTTGTGGAGAAGTAGGTTTGGAAATACTCTTGGATCCTGAAGGACGTCCCTGATCCTCTAATCGCTACCTGAAAAAGGGATTAACACTCCGGTCACGGGTACCGGAATTAGCACTCCGACAGACAAGTTAGTATAGGTCTCTTGTTTGCTTAAGTCTTAAGTTTTTTGGGTCTATTTGTACATACCTTTCTTTGGTTGATGTTCCTCTATTTATATTCGCTTTTGGGCCCTAGGGTCGGGCCCACTCTTAATCCATTGCATGATTGCTCATTCGCCCCCTTCTGTCATATGCCAATTCCCACTCGACTTTGTGTTCAGCTGGTTCTATGGCCGATTAGTCTATTCAGCTTTGGGATTGTACAGGACGAAGCCAAATATAATATATATCCTAATTATCGTCAGACGTTATTCGGCTTCCCTGCATGTACTGATATTCAGCTCCCACAATTGCCCCCCAAACATCCTACTAACACCGTCGGCATGTTTGGTTTCGAACCTGAAAAGTCAAAAAAATCAGCGATTAACCTCATTCCAATGTAAGTGTCAAAACGCACACGCTTTTTAGGCATCACTACAATTTCCCACCCCTTCGTACGTTTTCTTCATTTAATGCGATTTGAAACTATGTTGTCCCTTCGAATGTATGTTTTTTGAATACACAATTTCTGGTTTGCCTTTCAGTATACCTCCTTCATTTCGCGACCTCTGCAACTTCCTCCCGTTTCTCATTGTCTTCTCCACTTCTTGTAAGTTCTCTTCTCCTCCATTTCGATTCTTATTTCCTTGTTTGTTTTTAGTTTAGCATACTCCATAAACTAGCTAGGATGGCCAAACATTTGAAAGCCCTTCTTTCTGCGGATCGAGTTTCTGGTTTTTGACACCATTTTTCCATTCCTGATGACGTCCACCTGTCACTTGTGGTAGAAAGCACAATTGATATAGAGAGGGCTGATGAGAGTACAATCATCTTTCCTCTCCTATCAATTGTTGAGGGCGGAGTCCGCTTCCCCCTTCACCCATTTTTAAGGGTCATCCTTCACCACTGGGGTCTAATCCCTTCGCAACCTAATGTAAATTTTTACCGAATCATAATGGAAATTGTAGAGTTGAACCGACGCCTTAGGATCAATCTTGGTATCCTTGCTATTCGGCATTGTTATGCCTTGGCCAAATCTTCTAGCCGGCAGGGGCACTACTTTCTCAGGGCTAAGGATACCGACCATCATTTGGTGACTATGCTTGCCAGCTCTGGCAAGCAAATTGACGATGTCATGGTCGTTGTCCGAGGCAATTGGGAATTCAGCGAGGGCGAAGATCGCCTAGATCCTGTGCCCAAACGAAAAGGCAAACCAGGTGGCCGTATAGTTCCTTACGTGTATTTGTTATATATTTACCTGGCTTTCCTTCCATGCACTTATCGTTTTATTTATGCAGGCAACGATTTGAAGAAAGTTCGGGTTTCGGCCGACAACGCTGTGCTTACAAAAATCAAAACAACACTCCTGTTCTTTGGCCGTCCAAACCTCCAGAAGCAAGAGAGGGCGGCCCATATACTTCTGAGATACGAGCAGACTTACTCAACCTTTTCGGCCACAAACAACATTCTGATTCCAAGGGGCGAACAGTAGCTCACGGCCCTTATCTTCCCTAACTTCAAAAACCTCAGGCAGGCGGAAGAACAAGTAGCCGAAGAAGTTGCCGAGCAACCGAATCAGTCCACTTTGGAAGTCGAAGAAGTCGACAAGGCTCTAAACTTGGCTTTTGAAGAAGCCGGCCTTAATCCATCCAACCCTCCATCCACTTCCAGCCGAGGGGACGTCTCCTTTGAAGATATTTTTACCGATTTAGGGGACCTTCCCGGTACGTATCCTGAGAACAAGGCTGGGGAATTGCTCACACAGCTGGCCAGGAGGAAAAATGCCGAGAGGATGGCCGCCCGGAGGAAGGCTGAGACCAACCGATCTGAACCTCCCCCTATTGCCGTGACTGAGTCTTTTCCGCCTGTTATCGTGAAAGAAACAGCTGAGATTGAAACGGCTGAAACGGAGCAAATAATCTAACAGTTGGATCAGGAGGCCGAGCAGAGGGAGGAAAAGTGTCCCGCCAAGAGCAAAGCTAACCCTGAGAAAAACCTCACCGATAAACGGCCGCGCATAGAGGAGTCAGACTCGATTGTGCCTTTCATCGTTCAACCAAGGATAAAAAACGTGCCGATTGCTTCTGATGCGTCAACTCTAAAAGATCCGACGGTGGCCTTGAGCATGGCTTCCTCAATTTCCCTGCCGGTTGACAGAGCGGCTTTTCGGGCGGAGCCAGATTTGCTGTCAATAGCATTAGCTGCTCAATCGGCCATATTGATACATGACTTGAGCCTTATCTGCAGTCTTCTGCCTTTATTTTTTTATATATCTTTTTTTAACTCTAATTCCTTATTTTGTAGACGGCGGACAGGATAGCCGAGATCGGTCGCCGTCAATATGATGCTATTGAACAGATCAACTTTCTGAAAGTCAAAATTGAAAATGAAAAGAGCAAGGCCATGGAGGCCTCTCAAAGAGCCGAGTCCGAGGCGACGAAAGCGGCGGAGGAACGTGCAAGAGCCGACGCTGAGGCAGAAAAGGTGAAGAGTTCCGACCAACTCAGGTTGGCTGCCGAAGAGAGGGCAAACGCGAGCGAAGACGTGCTCAAGTTAGCCAAGGAGGTGATTGCCAAATTGGAAGCCGATTTGGAAGAGTCGAAGAAGGCAAAAGAAATGGCTGACTCTGAGATTTCCAAAGCATTCCAAGCTGGAAAGGACGACGCCTTGGAGAACTACGTGGAGGAAGTACCCAAGTTCGAGAATCGGGGCTTCAAACACGGCTGGCTCAAAGCGCTTACTGCCGCTAATGTGACATTGGCGCAGCTAATTCCATACGAGCAGGTGGACGTTAAGCCATTGGAGTCTGACCCTGAAGATTGACTAGGGTGATACTTTGATTTTTGTTAGGCATCTTCCATGCATAGTTTTTGTAGATTTTTGTTAGTAGATTTTTGTTTATTTACTTCGGTTAGAAGTTAAATGTAGGGTAATTTTCATGTGTAAAAAGACTATTATCTGTACTTAATTTATTAATGAAAATTTCCTTTGCTTTTCTGTCTATTGCATGTGCTAGTTAACAGATGAGCAAATTAAACATCCGATTAAATAGCTGCGTATCTTTGTAATCTAGCCGAATAAATTAATGAATATGCCCTTGCCACTTAATGAATAAACTGGAATGCCGAATATCGGCGGTTCATGGATTGGCTGAGGCACATGAACTTATCGGCGCAAGGCCTCGAAATTTAGCCAATTAGATTAATGAATCTGCCCTTGCCCCAGCTAATGAATGAACTAAAACGCCGAATATCTGTGTTCATGGATTGGCTGGGGCACATGAACTTATCGGCACAAGGCCTCCAAATTTAGCCGATTAGATTAACGAATCTACCCTTGCCCCAACTAATGAATGAACTGGAACGCTGAATATCTATGTTCATGGATTGGCTAGGGCACATGAACTTATCAGCGCAAGGCCTCCAAATTTAGCCGATTAGAATAACGAATCTGCCCCTGCCCCAGCTAATGAATGAACTGAGACGCCGAATATCGGTGGTTCATGGATTGGCTAAGGCACATGATCTTATCGGCACAAGGCCTTGAAAGCGAGCATTGATGAGAGCGCCTCGAGAGTGCTACACCCGTAATGAATAAATGAGGTGGGGGCTGCATGCGCAGAGGTGCCATTGTTGCGTTCAAATCCAACAAATTGGGAGAGGAAAAAAGCAAAAGCAGTGTGGACGACTGTGGATGGCAAGAAGACTATTCTTTAACAGCAAATGAGAAGGTAGAACACTGGCAGAACTGGACGCAGAGATGAATCAAGGTGGCGAGCCTACGCGCACGGGGAGTAGGACGTCGAGGGAGCGTGAGAAGCGCCACACGTCATCGAAGTAGGTCACCAGAAAGGAAAAACAGCAATGAGGTAACTCCCCTTGCTTAAGAGGAGAAACCAATGCGACACTGCGCCCGTTGAGTTTTTCGATTTTCATTGGAAACAAACCGATGACGGAAGCGGATTCCATTATCTGTGACCCAAATCTAGCAGTCAAGTTCGCTCGACAAATTTTTTCGCCAGAAGTTCAACAGTCCATGGTCGGCCGAGCTGATTATGAAGTTTTTCGGGAGGGCGTTCATAGAATAGTAAAGGGTTTGTATACCGCCTATGAAATTGGCATGCATCTTCGTGTCGTGCGAAGAGAGATAGGGCAAAAGGATGCTCGCATTTCGAGCTTACAAGCCCACGCGGAGAAGGCCAAAAATGAGTTGAAGAAAGCTAACACCTCTGAGACTCATTCGGCGAGTCAAGTGAATCCGATTGTCACGGAGCGAGTAAACCGTCGAATTCTGGATCACGCGATTGCCGATCGAGAAACGGAAAGTATGTTCGCAATAGAATCTGCGAAGGCCAGATCCTATGAAAAAGGGTTCCATGATGGCCGAAAAATTGGAATAGACAAGACGAAGGAAAAACTAGTCAAGGAAGTCTGTCGATGCGAAAATCGCGGATTTAAGCATAGATGGATCAAGGCTCTCCAGGCCGCGGGCGTTGATCCGGCGTCACCCTTATATCAGAGTTATACTTTTTCGTTCGAGGCTTTCGATGCCGAGAAGACTAATGACGGGAAGGGAACCAAATAATTTTGATGTACATTGTTCCGTTTTTATGTAAAGCATGTACTCTTGATCTATTAAATAAAACGTATTATTCTAAATGTCTATATGTTATTTCGATCAATGCTTATAGATTAAGTTGTGTCTACTACTTTACGTCAATCGCGCTTGCCTTTGTCAATCACAATATTCTCGACAGGAGCTCCGAATTCAGAGACTTATTCGACCCAAATGTGTCATTCGCGGATGGGGCTCCGAATTCGAAGGCTTTTTGTGTTGGTCAATTGTGATTTCCACGAAAAGCGCTCCGAATTCGGAGGCTTTTACTGTTGGCCAATCGTGATTTCCACAAAGGGCGCTCCGATTTTAGAGGCTTACTCATCCCAAACGTGTCATTTACGAAGGGCGTTCCGAATTCAGAGGCTTTTACTATTGGCCAATCGTGATTTCCACGAAGGGCGCTCCAAATTCGGAGGCTTATTCGGCCCAAACGTGTCATTCACAAAGGCCGCTCTGAATTCGAAGGCTTTTTGCGTTGGCCAATCATGATTTCTACGAAGGGCGCTCCGAATTCGGAGGCTTATTCGGCCCAAACGTGTCATTCACGAAGGGTGCTCCGAATTCGGAGGCTTTTAATGTTGGCCAATCGTGATTTCCGCAAAGGACACTCCGAATTCGGAGGCTTATTCAGCCCAAACACATCATTCACGAAGGGCGCTCCGAATTCAGAGGCTTTTAGCGTTGGCCAATCGTGATTTCCACGAGGGGCGCTCCGAATTCGGAGGCTTTTTGTGTTGGCCAATCGTGATTTCCGCAAAGGGCACTCCGAATTCGAAGGCTTATTCGGCCCAAACGTGTCATTCATGAAGAGCACTCCGAATTCGGAGGCTTTTACTGTTGGCCAATCGTGATTTCCACAAAGGGCACTCCAAATTCGAAGGCTTATTCAGCCCAAATGTGTCATTCACGAAGGGCGCTTCGAATTCAGAGGCTTTTAGCGTTGGCCAATCGTGATTTCCACGAAGGGCGCTTCGAATTCGGAGGCTTTTTGTGTTGGCCAATCGTGATTTCCATGAAGGGCGCTCTAAATTCGGAGGCTTACTCGGCCCAAATGTGTCGTTCATGAAGGGCGCTCCGAATTCAGAGGCTTTTTCTGTTGGCCAATCGTGATTTCCACGAAGGGCACTCCGAATTCAGAGGCTTATTTGGCCCAAACGTGTCATTCACGAAGGGCGCTCCAAATTCGGAAGCTTTTAAAGTTGGCCAATCGTGATTTCCACGAAGGGCGCTCCGAATTCAGAGGCTTTTTCACACAACCAAAACTCACTGGGCAACACAACCAGAACTCACTAGGCAAGAGAGAACATTGTATTGAAAAAAGAAAGATATACACGGCGTAAAATCAAAACAAGCTGTCGTGCCATACAAGTTAACTTAATGATAAAATTTGCACAAGTGTGTGGAATTCCACAAACGCAGCAAGCTTCTTCCATCCATGTCTTTGAGCCGATATGCCCCTGTCCCTGCGATTGAATCAATCTGATAAGAGCTATCCTAGTTAGGACCCAATTTTTCGTCAGTCGGACTCCTAGCAGCAGGAAGCACTTTCTTGAGGACCAATTCTCCTGGTGTATAACAGCATAGCTGAACACGTTGATTATATGATTTAGCGAGCTATTACTGGTACCGTGCCATGGAAGCAAGGGCACAGTCTCGGCATTCTTCAATCAGAGTCAAGTCCAAGGCCAACATCATGTCATTTCAACCCATGTCAAAAACCTTCGATTTCAAGGTTGGGAGGCTGATCTCCAAGGGGATGATTACCTAGGTTCCGAAACACAGAGCAAATGGCGTTTCCCCAGTAGATCGCCTTGGAGTAGTACGATGAGCCCACATCACACTGGGCAACTCTTCGACCTATTTGCCTTTAGCTTTCTCCAGCCTTTTCTTGATGCCGTCCAAAATAATCTTGTTGGTGGCCTCTGTTTGACCATTGCTTTGGGGGTAAGCCGGCGAGGAAAAGTAGGGCCAGATACCATAAGTGTTGCACAATTCTCGATACACGCTGTAGACCGCCCGGAACTATACTCTACGCGCGAGGGCGCGAATCGTTGTTCTTTAGCTACTACAGTTCGGACTCAATGTCACAATTCTAAATCTAATCTCGCAAAGTGCAATGCAAGACCGATAAATCACCAAAGAGTCCAAATCCGGCAAATCGTTTTGGAAAACTTATTTTTATAAAGAAGTGCCAAACATGGACTGCTTTGCCAGATACAGAGTCGCCACCTAAATATTTTATTTTGGAGAAATTTAGGAAACCCTGACTCGTGCCTAAGGCCACGTGTCCGTCATCACCAAAGTTGCCTCGCCTCGGGAACTTGGGTACGAGAGGGGAAAGTCATGCAATGAGCACCCCCGCTCGCCCGATCAAAGGATCGGTCTTTACTAACATGATATTTTGTTTTTGAAAACACATGTATTCTTATTCCGGTTTATTAGCTAGCTTACTACGTGATGCACACAGCATACAAGTATAGACTAAATCGCTCAAGTTGGAACAAAACAACTCATGTTTGTTTGTTTGAAAAAAGGTTTGAAGGTGCTACTCACAAGTAGGCGAAGACGCGGATTAGCCACCCTCGAGTGGGCTTAGGAAACAACATGATTTGCCACTTCAAGTGGGCTTAAAACCCACATTTCGATGAATTGTTCCAATTCAAGTAATGAAGCCTTCATCCACAGGCATTCATGCAGTTAAACACTTAAGCAGTTAGCCTCATGGCAAGCATGCTGTCATGGCAACACTTACACACATGCAAGGATGCTAAAGCGTAAACGCTTACCTAGTACTCCGAGCCAAAACAACAACTAGTTAGAAATCATGCATGATCCTAGTTCATGTTAAGATGTCTAATGCAGCACATGCAAAAATGCAACTAAGATAGGCTCGGCTATTCTAAGATAGCATGTGAAATGCAACAATTGATAATCATGTATTCAAGTAGGAATTGAAATACAATGCGGTTAGTATGATGCGCCGAGCCCGGTGCATGCAATACAAATGAATGTATGCAAACATACTATCATAAGTATGCTAATTGAAATATGACCTAGAACTAACCATCGTAAGTGGTTAAGTAAAAGAGAGAAAGACGTGGGATTGGAAGACATTCACACACTCAAGCACACTTATTACAAAAATGCGCCCTCTCGACGGAGGGTCCGAATGAATAATACAAGCTAGCTACACTAAGCTATCCTAACTAATCTAATAATCTAATTAGACTAATTATTATATAATCAAAATGAATAACTAGCTAACACTAAGCTAATTATTACAACACGTTAACTAATTAAACAAATTAGCTAGTTCAATTATTACACAACCGAATTGAAATGAATAGCTATACTAAACTAGTTAAATATTACATAACAGATCAAATGAATAATCATTCAAACTAATCAACAGCAATGAAGTGGCCTCGCGGGCAAGGAAGAGATGCATGCTCGGTCGGCTTCGCTCGGAAATCCGTTGCCATGCCTCATGTTGCCTCTGTTTGCACTGTTTTAGACTTCTAAAAACTGTACAAATCTCCAAAAAACTTCTGATACACCTCATGGACATTCTGAGAGGTCATCGGCCAAATGGTATGGTCATCGGCCAAGGGATAAGAGTCATCGACCACTTTTAAGGCTATTGGCCAAATATTGTTAGCCGATCGGCACACTAGATAGCCGATCATCCATCTCTTCCTGCAAACTCTCCTTTTTGCTGCAACAGAGCACAAATAGAGGCATGGCAATGTATTTGCAAGAAAATGTGTGTGCAACCACACCCCTTATCATGTTTAAAACTCAAAGGAGTGTAGTGCTCAACTCTCGAGCCATCAATCACGCATTCCAATGCATGATGGCCAAAAAGGCCGAGTTGCACAAATCAATGTCACATGAATGCACAAAAACACATAAATGCCTTGACCTCTATCATGCATGATCAAGAGGGTCGGCGACCGAGAATTGAGACACGTTTCATCACTTCAAGTATGAAACGTCCCTCGTTCCTCGTGTTTGGCTTAACACCCCAAACCAAACACAATGCAATGCATGCACAACTTAACAAAGCTAATGGCATGCGAACTCAATGCAATGTAACCTAAGCATGCAAACAAAGCTAATGTAACAAGCATGCAAAATGCAATGCAACCTAAACATGCAAACATGCAATGTACCAAGCATGCAAAATGCAATGCAACCTAAACATGCATACATGCAATGTACCAAGCATGCAACAACATGCCAAAAGGACTTAAACTAAAATGGACAGACCTCAATCATGCCCAAATCAGTGGCCAAACATGCTGAAATGGACACTCCAAGGACTAGCCAAGCATGCATACATGTTAATGCAAGATTAAGGCACAAGACACAACTCTCCAAAGGCATTGAAAGGATGAAACATGGAGTACAATGGCATATGTTCCAGCACTAAAATGTCATGCTAAATGACTTAAAATCATGCAAACAACTCATGTGATACATGTTGCAAGGCTTAAGCATCAAAGCTAGTGAAGTGTATTACACTAGAGGCATGCAAGACAATGCTCAAATGGCCAAACTAGCCCCAAATAGACCTTATGCAGGCCAAAATAGTAGCCAAAATGGACTGAGATGATGGCTGGAAAGACAAGAAAATGAGGCTCATGCAATGGCTCACAAATAAGGCGTAAAGGTACAACTCTCAAGAGCACTTAAAGAGTGGGAAATATGGAAGTGTAACAACACTATATGTTCTGAAATACCATTCCAAATGATGCCAAGGCATGCAAACATCACAAGTATAGCATGGTAGGGTCCTCAAAACTAAAGACTAGTCAAGGCATTTGCACTATAATTATACAAAACATGAGTCATATGACCATGGCAGCCCAAAACAGTCCTAAAATAGCCCAAAATATGAATAAAATCATGCTGGAGCATAGCCAAAATATGCTAGAATAATGAGCCAAAACATCATGCATACAAGGCTAGTGAGCAAGATTTGCACTACAAGTACATGAAGCATGCAAGAGGTGACCAAACCAGCCCAAAACAGAGTTATATCATGTCCTAAAAGTCACAAAAACATGCTTGAAAAGAGCTCACACAAGCCACAAAAAGATGCTACTTTATAGTGCTAACAAAGCATGGCATGGAGAGAAGATGAGGGGGGACAACCCCCTTCCATTTGGGTCCTCAAAACAGGGTTTTTACCACTGAAAATCTACTGGATTTTAGTGGTTAAAAGGGCACGAAAAGTTATTTTGAAAGGCCTTGGAAGATGGCTCAAAAGCTATACAAGCTAAGGAACAAAAGGGAGAGACAACCCCCTAGCCAAACAAGGCTTAAACCATCATTTTTAGGATTGAAAAATAGATATTTTCTCAGTTCAAAACTACCCCAAAAATAGTGTAGAAAGATGGCAAAACAATAGTGCAAGACAAGCTTAAATGGGGTAAGTTGTATACCTTTGAAGCAAAGCACACACTAGGCACAAAAGAGGCACCAAACCAAGCTTTAATCCTCCTTTTAAAGCTCAAACAAGGCTCCAAGTAAGCTTCAAGCAACCTTAACCCATAGATGGACCACTTTCATCAAGGATGTCTAAGCAAAAGAAAGGTATTTCTCTACTTGCATGCACAAAAGGCAAGAGGGAGAGGCTTTGAAGAGAGAGGTAGAGATCAAGTTCTGAAAATTGTAGAGAGATAGGGAGTTTTAGTGAGAGAAGCTCTCAAAACTTGCTTAAGAAGTTCTCTCCCTTTGAATATATGAGATATAGCTTTATATATAGCAATTCAAGAGCTTTTGGTCGAAATATCTCAATTGGAAATATCTAATGCAGTGCACAACAGCTGGAGGAAAAATATCTGCCAATTCTAGGCTTTCTGGACATTTCTGGCTGACCGGCCATCTTTGGTGCCGATCGGCCATCATTTGTGGCCGATAAGGTTCACTTTTGGCCGACCTATGGCCGATGAGGTCCAATTGTGGCCGATGCACTTCCATAGAGGCCGATGGAAAAAATCAGTCATGGTCTCGGACTTGAAGCAAGCCTAATTCCTTCATTTGGACTCCTTTTCAGGTCATTTTTGAGCCTAAACTGTAGCCCCGGAAGTCTTCTTTCCAAATTTGGAAGCCTCACCTCAAAATTCCAAGGGTTCTAAGAGATATCCCTCTTTTAGTAAAGATTGCTCAGTTTCGGTCCAACCGGAATGATGCCCAACTTCAACCAATCATATCTTCCCCATCCGGACTCGGCTTTAGGAGATTCTTGAGTGTAAAATGAAGCCCTGGAAGTCTTCTTTCCAATGGTGGTGGCCTCATAGCTTAAATCCAAGTGCATAGACAGATAAGCCTGATTTAGCGAGGACCACTCGACTTTCTCTTAGCGATTCATACCCAACTTCTTCCTCAGCTAGGTTTCTTCCCTCTTCTCCTCTTTTCTTCAACTCCAAACCCATAAACAAGGTGTTTTGAAAGATTTTTCAAATATTTCAACTCTCTTTCATTCATTTCAACTTTGTCCTTGCTCGGTTTACTGAAAAGCGCAACATTTGACAAAATGCGAGCCTCGAAGCATCGTAGAAACCTCTTTTCAAAAATATTTTGAAAGAGAGGGTTTTAAGGTCTAAAAACCATTCAAAATAGCTTTGGTCCAAAATGGGGTGTGAGGTTGGGATTTGACTCTCCTCTTGCCGAAGAAATCAAACTTTTGCTCTGCACATCTTTCACCACCAAGTAAAACATCAGTAGCGCCCAAGTCTTAAGGTCGGTCAAAAATGGGGTGTCTACACACGCCACAATCAAACTAGGTACCGTTGTCTGAAACAAGTGCTCATGGTATGCTGAATCTCGTTATAATGTTTTTCCATACAAAATGCTTAACGTCGGAATCTCGAATATGTGTTAGTGCCTCCGCTTCGACCCATTTTATGAAATAATCTGTCGCAACAATTAGGAATCGCCAGTTGCCTAGGGCCCATGGTAATGGTCCAACAATATCAAGCCTCCATTGAGCGAACGGCCAAGGACTAGTGATATAATTTAACTCCTCGGCAGGCAAATGAGTTAAGGGGGAAAACTTCTGGCATTGCTCATATTTCTTGACATAACACTCGGCATCGGTTCGCATGGTCGGCCAATAGTACCCCTGCGATACAGCGCGATGGGCCAGAGAACATCCGCCCGAATGGGCACCACAACTGCCTTCATGTATTTTAGACAAAATTTCCTCGACTTTATCTGGGTGAACACATTCTAAGTATAGCCCAGAGAGAGATTTTTTGTAGAGCTTTCCCTGTGGATCCAAGTAATATCGAAGGGCTTTGTTTCGCAGTTTGTGTGCTTCTTTTTTATCTATCAGGAGCTGCTCTGAAGATAGGAATGCGGTGATAGAGTCCATCCAACTTGGACCCGGTTCGATAACGTTGACCTGAACTGATTCTGAAGAGGCAATGCTCGGCTCAGAAACGAACCCTACTTCGATTGTCCGCTTAATTTCTGAGTTGATGGTAGAGGCTAAGCAAGCCAGGGCGTCTGCATGCATGTTCTGATCCCAGGTTATTTGATTCAGTTTGTGGTGATCAAATTTTGGGAGCAAAGAATTCGTCGTTTTCATATAGGCTGCCATGCGGTCATTTTTGGCTGCATATTCCCCTTTCAACTGGTTGATTACTAGCTTTGAGTCACAAAAAACAAGCAGATGCCTGGCACCGAGGTGAAGTGCATTTTGTAGGCCGGTTAATAGTGCTTCATATTCGGCCTCATTGTTCGATGCGTCGAAGCCCAATTTGACGGCCTGTTCAATTATTGCCCCTTTGGGGGTCATGATTACTACGCCAGCCCCATGCCACGATGGTTGGATGATCCGTCGCAATACATTTGCCAAACATTGCCAACATACATTCTCCAGTTGGACTTAGTCTGCACTTGGTCAGACTTAAAGTCGGCGAGGGATCCTATGAATTTGGCTACAAAGTCGGCAAGCACTTGCCCTTTGATGAAAGTTCTGGGCAAAAACTGGATATCATAATAGCCGAGTTCAAGAGCCCATTTCGAAACACGCCCCAACGCTTCTGCGCTGTAGAGCGCTGACCGGAGGGGATATTCCATTGGTACCCCAATGGTATGCCCCTGAAAGTAGTGCATCATTTTTCTTGCAGCCATGATAAGAGCAAGGATAAGCTTTTCTAATGGAAAGTAACGTGTTTCGGCATCGGCTATAGCTTTGCTCACATAATAAACTGGTCACTGCTCCCTAAGTTCTTCCCTTAACAGTACGACACTGACCACCCGGTCGGATACTGCCAGATACAAAATAAGCGGATCGCTAGCCACAGGTGTTGCCAAGAGTGGTACTGATCGGAGATAAGACTTCAAGCCGTCCTAAGCGGCCTAGCACTCAGGGGTCCAATCAAATGCTCTATCTTGCCAAAGTGTGTGAAAGAATTGTCGGCAGCGATCTGTGGAACGGCTGATAAACCTGTTGAGCGCGGCGGCCATTCCCATTAGCTTCTGAACCTCTTTGACTGACCGAGGGGATCCAAGCTCTAGAATTGCCGTGATTTGCCTCGAATTGGCTTCAATTCTGTGGTGGTTAACGATGTAGCTAAGGAATTTGTCGGATCTGATGCCGAATGCGCACTTAGAAGCGTTCAATTTCATCTTGTACTTTCGAAGGATGCCGAATGTCTCTGAAAAATTGGCTAGATGGGAGTGCTTTTCCTTGGATTTGATCACCATATCATCGATGTATACTTCTATGGTACGGCCAAGTTGTTCCTTGGACATGGCAGTCACTAGTCTTTGATAAGTTGCCCCTGCATTCTTCAACCCAAAAGGCATGACCTTGTAGCAATAGGTTCCTCTTGGGGTGAGAAACGCGATTTTTTCTTGATCCTCCGGATACATGGAAATTTGATGATAGTCCCTGTAGGCATCCAAGAAGCTCATGCGTTGATGATGTGCCATTGCATCTACAAGTTGGTCTATTCTAGGCAGGGAAAAACAGTGCTTGGGACAAGCTTTGTTCAAGTCCATGAAATCCACATAGACACGCCAAGAGCTGTTCTTCTTCTTTACGACCACAGTATTGGACAACCATGTAGGATAGGTTACTTCGCGAACCACCCCGGTGTCAAATAACCAATCTACTTCTTCAACAAAGGCCGAAGTATGCTCCGCGGCTGACCGCCGACTTCTCTGAATAATTGGCTTACATTTCAGATCAACATTCAAGCGGTGTTGGGCCACTGATGGATCCACTCCTGGCATCTCGTATGGGGACCATGCAAATACATCAATATTGTCGAGTAAGAAGGATACCAACTCCTGCCTTTCGACTTTATCCAAGGAAGCGCCGATCATGAAGAACTTGTCAGGACTTCCGTCAATTTCGATCCGATGCAGGGCTTCAATTACTTTTTCACTTGGGATCCTCCCAATGTCTTCGAGGCTCTCCCTATCCGGTACCTCAATTGAATGCACTTCCAGTTCCCTTGGTCTCTTTGCAGCTAGAAGATAGCATGCCTGCGCCGATTTCTAAGAGCCGCGAATTTGTTCGATACTGTATTCAGTCAGAAAACGAAGTAGTTATTGGTAAGTGCTTGGCACGACTTGCATCGTATGTAACCAAGTTCTGCCCATGATGAGATTATATAGCGAAGAAAGCTTGACCACAAGAAATTCTACGTCTACTGATCTAGTGCCGGCCCGTACTGGTAGTGTGATTTTGCCCAAATGATACTTTGGGTTAGCATTGAAGCCAAATAACAGGTAATCAGCCTGAGACAGGTCCAAATCGGTAAAACCAAGTTTGACGAAAGTTTTGTAATACATTATTTCCGAAGTGCTGCCCTGGTCAACGAGAACACACTCAATGGTGAATCTATTTACGTGTAGCTCGATGACGAGGGGATCAGTATGGGGGTGGGTCACTCCAACTAAATCACTGTCATCGAAACTAATCCTTCCAGTGTCGTGGGGCCATTTCACTGGCGTCATTGGGCTATGAGGGCTAGACGACAACTGGATTGTATGCACCTCGGGTGGCGCCAGCAAGCTGTATATCATGTGAATTACACCAAGAGGAGGTGACTACGGCCGTAGAGCTACTGTATTCGTTGAATTGTTCTTTCAGACGTATTGCGTAAGACGGCCGTCTTGCACCAATTCTTCAAGGTGATCTTTTAATGCATAACAATTATCGGTGTTATAACCATGGTGTTTATGATACTCACATCGTTTATCCTGTCTTCTCGCATCGGGAGGTCCCATCATCTTCGGTGGCCACTTGAAGAATGAAAGGTGCTGTACTTTCGACAGAATCTTATTGATCGGCTCTGTTAACTCCGTGTATTTCTTGCGTGAGTGCCTTGTGCGCCTGCTATCCACTTGATACTGATCATTAGCTCGATGTGAACATTGGTCGTTTGATCGGCGCGAGTCACGCCTTTTGTCTCATTTAGGTCGACTCCGCTGTTCGGGGCTTCTTGATGGCACGGCGCTAATCAGCTGAACAATTCCCGACGTGGCCGTCTCAATGGCTTTACGTCCGGCCTTGACTCACAGGGCATCGTCTTCCACTTTGCAGTATTCTTCAACCTTCTTCATTAACGCCCAGACGGTTTTGGGGGGCCACCTGGTTAATAAACTGCGGAGGGGGCTAACAGGATGCAATCCCATCTTAAAGGCGATGATGGCCATGGAATCATTGCAAGCATCATCTACCAGATTAAAGCACTCTCAATAGCGGGCCGAGTATTCACAAAGAGTTTCTTCCGGTCTAATTTGCATGGCCCAAAGAGAATCGGCTTGCTTTGGCTGGACCTCATTAGTGATGAATCTCGCCCTGAATGACTTTTGGAGTTGGTGGAAGCTCTTAATCAATGCCGGCTCCAATTTATAGTACCACCTCACGGCTAGTGGTCCCAAACTGTTTGGAAATATTCGACACATGAGGGCTTCATCGTCAGCATGGAGCGTCATCGTTGCTTGTAATGACGAATGTGATCAGTGGGGTCTGATTTTCCATCGTAGAGGGTGGACGAGGGTGCCTTGAACTTTTTAGGTAGCACAGCCTTTGCAATTCATCGCACAAATAGGTCATGTTTATCTTCCTCATCTGAATCATCACTTCTCCATTGTTTATGTCGTGCATATGGACTTCCTTCAGATAAGCTGGATACATCAGTGCGCCCTTTCTTTCTAGGCTCCAGGGATGGTGAGTCTGAATCACTGTCATTATTGCGTTTCTGAAATCGACGTCTGCAACTATCCTTCTTTCTCGAAGGTCGAACCCAGTCTTGGCATGCAGCTTGTTGGGATTTCGCCACCTCCAAGGCCAAATCCTGGCGCAGGCGCTCATTCTCAGCCATCATGTTCTCCAGCCGTTGTTCATTTTGCTTTGCTTGATCCATAATCGTCTGCATTGTCTCATGCATTGAAGTTGAGGGTGAGGTCTGAGCTACTGAATCAAAGTTCAAGGCACGTCGCACAGCAATATTCTCCGGTCCCAGCATGTTTCCTGGAGTGAGGTCGTCTCTTGGTGTAGTTTCGTCAATGACTATCGGAGGATCTTCTGTGACACTCGCCATGAATATGCTTGAGTATTCCCACAGACGGCGCCAATTGTAGAGAAGTAGGTTTGGAAATACTCTTGGATCCTGAAGGACGTCCCTGATCCTATGATCGCCACCTGAAAAAGGGATTAACACTCCGGTCACGGGTGCCGGAATTAGCACTCCGACGGACAAGTTAGTATAGGTCTCTTGTTTGCTTGAGTCTTAAGTTTTTTAGGTCTATGTTTACATACCTTTCTTTGGTTGATGTTCCTCTATTTATATTTGATTTTGGGCCCTAGGGTCGGGCCCACTCTTAATCCATTGCGTGATTGCTCATTCGGCCCCTTCTGTCATATGCCAATTTCCACTCGGCTTTGTGTTCAGTTGGTTCTATGGCCGATTAGTCTATTCGGCTTCGAGATCGTACAGGACAGAGCCGAATATAATATATATCCTGATTATCGTCAGATGTTATTCGGCTTCCATGCATGTACTGATATTCGGCTCCCACAAAACTAATTTATCATCCATGTGCATTGAACATTATTGCTTATTTAATACATTGAAAATGTATATGATTTTGAGAAAAATGGGTAAACGTTTGAAAGAGGCGTGTATCACCAAATTAAGTTGGCCTAAGTGTCCAGGGTGAAAGTCCCGAAAAACGCGCATATACATGGGTGTTGGTTCTCATGGACGAAATATCCGTAAAATGGCAATAGTAGTATTTGTATAGGCTACATTTACATAGGTGTCGTTTGACGGTTTCTTGTGGACGAAATATCCATAAAAGGTTGTATTGGTTAGAGATCTCCCCCTGTTTTCTATGGTAAAGGACATGATTTTGAGAATTGTGATATAAACTTGGTATGGCATGGTTTTAGAAAGAAATGTAAAACGTTTTGGCATGGGCATTACATATGCATTCACTTTATGTCATCGTCAAGATTTGTACATTGTGTTGTAGTATTTCTACTAGACTTTGGCTCACCCTATGTGGGAAAACCATTTTCAGGTACTAGTGATATGCCTCCGCCAAGGATTTAGGTTGGGAGGACTGTGGAGGTGAAGGCTCATTGTGGTTATCTTGTATGTAAATTTTGTTCAAGCCTAGGGCTTTATTTGTATTAAGCTTGAGACTCGCTTTTGATGTACCCAAGCATTGACTTGGAAAGATATAAGTCATTAGGGCGTATGGTTATTTGTTTAGCCTTCATTTCTTTTCACTATCTTGCAACACATGCTGATGTACTGTTTATAAATATATATCGTATGTGTCACTCTTTTATATATCAAACTCTGATTAATGGAAGCTCATCATTCCATTTATGTTGCTATTTATTAGTTGTTACGAGATAGGTATATTGTGTTTATTTCGGAGCGTTACAATAATGTCCGATTCTTCTCCTATAATCATAATTTCTAATATCTTCCTCCATTTGTCGTCTAGTAAAATTTCTAAAATCTAGGTGGTTCGGATTTATTGGAGTAGATGAACTGGCTTCTTCTAGTTTGACGACGGCCATTCTCTGTTATCATTATTTGTTTATTCATATTTTTCTAAGATATTATTTTCTTTTTTGATGCCACAATTTTTCATTAGTTGCTCTAATTCTTCAAGAGGAATGTATTCCATTTCCTTTAAACTGATTAATCCCAATTGATTATAAAGATCTTCTTTCTACTATTATTTATTTCTTCTAAGGCATACTTATCCATTTTATCTAATTAATCGGCTATTTCAAATATTATTTTATATTTAAATTATTATTTTTTTCATTTTCTGCCTTTACTTCTAATTCTTCTAAGCTATAGTTACTTGGATCCATTTTTTCGTTTTTCAGGTGATATTAATTCAAAAGGTTCTTTCGGAGAGTTCCCCCTAAAAGGATAATGGTAAATATTTTTGGTATTTTTTTTGATGATTTTCTATAATAGCTACTTACTTGCCTTTATTGGATTATAGATGTCTAACTTCGTTTACAATTTCTAGTTGATTATCCTTAGGATTTTCGTTAAATTCTTTTAATAATCTAATTATGGTATTATTTTGTTCTATTATTATTTGTAATGCAGTTCTATTGTTTAGATTATTTGATTCTACTTCTTTAGAATATCTAATGTTCATATATTAAGATTGGCAAAGCTGACAAACCAGGCTTTGATACCAATTCTTAACGCAATTTAATTTAGTATTAATTCTTGTGAAAAATTTCGACTGTGCTCTAAACTTGCTTTCTCGAAGGATATTTCTGTATTAAGTTTAGCAATTCTCTGGCTATATAATTTATTATAAATTGTCTCGAAGCAATAGTAAGAGAGGCTATAATCTTTCTAACTTACCTTCTAATTCGGAAATGGTCGCTAGAGTATCATTAATTTATGCTCTAAGTCCTTCAATTAAAAACATGTAATTACCAATTATTAACTCACACACAATTATAATTTTTTAAAAAAAATTTATATATTTTTTGTAATTTTTTCAAACTTTTAGGGTCAAATTATATTTTAAAAAGAATGATTGGAATTGTTGATGTGGCTTGAGATGAGTGAGTTATGCGTTCCACCTAGGATTTGGTCTTTGCTGAATTCGGTTGATCAAGAGCTATCTAATGTTCATATACTCATTTAGTGTGCGAATAAATTTGCACTTGCACATAGTAAAACTCTTATGCCTCACAGGGTGTTTGATTTTCTCTCATTATCTAGAATAATAATAATTCAACCATAGGCAAAATTAAACCACAATAATAAGAATATCATTCCGATAATAAAATAAAATAAAATAAAAAAACGACGATATATAAATAGAAAATTTATACAAAATTTTCATACATAATAATACAACTTAATAGTGACACTTTACTTTTAAAATAAAAGATTTTGTTAATGAGTGCCCTAACGCCATATTAGTTTGGCTAATTAGGGGATGGGATTGGAGTGCTAATGAGGTAGGTTCCACATTGACTTGTTTGATAGCTTTATTATTGAGTGGCATTGCTACTCTACCTGAACTATTATTCCCACACCACAAACAAATTAGCTTTCCCTCAAATGAGATGGGATTGAAAAATAATCCCCCAGGCTGAGACACTGAATACGCTTTTGCCTTGTTTTGGATTTTTTTTTCTTCAAAAGTTGTATTAGTTAATTTATTAAATAAGATGGATTAAAATATTTTTAATATTATTTTTTAAAATAATTTATTTTTGAAAGAAATATTTAATTTTTTAAATAATACTAAAAAATTATTATTTTTTGTATGAATTTTAAAAAGATTTTTACACAAAATTTATATTTATGAAAAATTTTAAAAATATTAATTTTATATATTAATACTATCTACAGTATTAATAATCCAGTGGCATTCAGACAAACACTCATTATCCTACATTTCCAACCTAATACCACTACACTAATTGTCTCCTTACTCAATCTCATCGTACTCTTAATCTCCTTTATCCTATGAGGCAAAACAAATGAGGCCTAAGGGTTTTGTTAATGAGTATTACCCTTAGAGCAAGTTTGATTACAAGGATTATAGTATAATATTAAAATTGTTAGTCCATAGACTCACAATCTCATGTTTGATTACAAATTTTATTAGTTGGATTATACGTACGATGGATATTCAATCCGACGAAATTGATAAATTCTTAATATTGAGAGGAGCTGAGAATCATAATTTCAAGTATGAAAGGAAAAGAAAAAATGAATACATAATAAATGGTTATCTCACTAATTCAGAGGATTATTAATCATTTCACTTTTAATCTTGTTAATCAAACAAAGTCTTAAGACACTTGATAAGAAGTTTAAAATACTTGAACATAATGCATGAGAGTGCATGAAACATGTAATATGTAATCAATTTAAACATTGTTAACCAATGTCTTTAAGACACTCGTTAACCAAACCCTAAAACAAAACACTCATAAAGATGACTTATATTTATAATATTTCATACATAATGATGTGACTTAATGAGAGTCTAGATTTGTTAAAGTTGAAGATCTCAACTTCATTGTGAAGTTGATTCATTATCAGATTAACTTGGACTCTCTTCGGTGATTTAAACCATTCATTTTATATAACTATAAATAAAATCCATACAAAAGATCAAGTTGATCCCACATTAATTGTCATACTATTATATCATTTTTATTTATACGATCTATATGTTTTTAAGAATAGACCATCCATCTGTTATAATATATGTGAGTTGATTATGTAATTAGTTATGTCTAACCAACCTAATTTTTTGCTTGCATGTTTTTTTTAACTTGTCATATGAGATGAATGGTTCTAATTATTAACATGAGTACATATTAGTCCTATATTACTCTAACTTTACTTGTGAAATTAAGATGTTCAACATTAGCAAATATGAACTCGGCATAATGGTGACCTTCCACTTGAAAAGAAAATACCCATGAAGATAATTTATATTTACAACAATGCAACTACCATATCATTCTTACTGTATTTTTTGTATCAATTTTATGTATGGATAATTTTTTGAAAAAATGACAAATCCACCCCCTAAAGTTTGCTTAAAATATAGATTTCCTCTTCAGTTTTGAAAATTACATCTTGCCCCTTTAAGTTTCTAATCTCATAATAAATGACTCATTTTATTAATAAATTATCAAGTCAATAAAAAAAATTTAATGATGTCAGAAATATATTTTAATAACGATTCAAGTAATTTTCGTTTTGTATAGGAGAGTAGTTAGAAATTTCATTTCTTCTGTTAATTTTGTTAAATAAAAAATTATAGCAAGAGGTATTTATAATTTTCAAAATTACATAATGCAATATGTATTTTAAGCAAATCTTAAGGGTTCGTTTGGGAAGTGAGTTGGCTTTTTGACTTTTTAACTTTTTGGCTATTTTAGCCTGGGGCTAAAAAGCCTCGTTTGGGAATGGCTTTTTTGGCTTTTTTGGCTTTTTTGACTTTTTGTGAGTGAAAAAAATGTAATGATTATGGGTTAGATATGATGTTTTGTCTTATTGGCTAAAAAGTCTATTTTGTCTTTTTGTAGCTAAAATAACCCCAAACCTAACCCAACCCATCTTCCCAAACAGAGGCTATTGGAGAAGGCTGCTCTCCAATCCAAATCAGACCAGAAGGTGTTATTGGGCCTTTGTGGGCCTACCAAGGAACCTGCATTGATGATCTAAATTGTTCAATGGGTAGGGCTCGTCAAGTATTTTATTCCTGCAAAAAATTACGTTGATTATATATTAATATCCACTTGATCAAATCACATTTGTCAATGGTAAGTATAATTTTTAAAATAAATTGTTGATACAAATGTGATTTGATCAAGTGACTATTGATATTCAAACAATGTGATTTTTTATAGGGATAAAGTACTCGACAAGTTTTACATATTAACGGTTTAGATTATCGATGTGGGTTTCGTGGTGGGCCCACGGAGGCCCAACAACTCTCTTTAGAGAATCCTCTCTCGTTTGTATTCTATCATAAATTTTTTCTAGAGTAATGCTATAGACCCACACATTTATACCCACAAATTCACCTACAATGATATGGCATGAGAATTGGGTCCACCATTATTAGGCGTGTAACAAATAAAAAATTAATACATATCTTGCTATATCATTGTGAGTATTTTTTAGGGTTTTAAACATTTTTGTTTTTCCTAAAATAAAAGTAACAACAACACTTTTTGATGGGACGAGGAATGAAATGATCTCAGTGGATGAGGGCCTTAAGTTGGGCCGCCAGAATTAGAAGCCCTACAAATTGTGACGGGCTCAATTGACATGAGAGGAGTCAATTTATTCTTGTTGCCTTGTTCTTATATGGGCAAATTATTTGTAAGTCTTTTTTAAATAGGTGTATTCTATTTAACTCCAAAATATTTTGAATAGATTCAAAAGTTTTGCGTGTCTTTTTTTTTTCTTCTTGTTTTTGATATTTGGCAACCATGACTTCCTTATTTTCTTTCTCTTTCTATACACAGTCACCGGTGACCGACAACCATCATTGATTGTGTTTCACCGGCAACCATCAACCACAGAGTCCTTATTTTGATCAATTCAGATCTATTCAAATATGAGTTTCCAGCGAATGAGATGAGTAGATGAGTAGATGAGTTTCAAGTGAAGAAGATGAGTTTCCAACGAAGGAGATAAGTAGATCTACTCAAATCTGAGTAGATCTACATCAGAACCAGTTAGATCTAAACAAAAAATAGTTGTTGGAGTACAATCATTTATCTCTCTATGTTTGTTTCTCTCATTCTATCTCTTAGTTTTCCTACTTTTTCTCTTCTACACACTTCTCTTTTCCTGTTTTAATGGAAAAAATTTTCAAGTTATGGACCATTTTTTTTTTTTTTGAATTTTAGTTACAGGCGTTGAAAACTATAAAATTTTTTAGTTTCAATTTTTTTTGGTTACTAAAATGAATCATACTTCAAAACTACAAAATTTGTGTAAACTATAAAATTTTGTAGTTTCATAACATACTTTCAAACTATAAAATTTTACAATTTCATAACATGTTTTGACTGCAAAATTTTGTATAACATGTTTTTCAGTTTGATTAATAAGGAGAAATACTTAATAAAATCATACTTTAAAGGTGGTTTTTGTGTAGGGTCCTTGGTATTAAGATTTTATAACATAAAGGACATCCAATATTTTCATAATATCTAAAGTCCCTCAACATCAATCTAGAGAAAATTTGATCCAAAGAATTTCTCTGGAAATCCTAGAGAAATTAGGTATTTCTCTGGACTTCCCAGAGAATTTCTAGAAAGGCCAGAGAATTTCTCTAGATTCCAGTCTAAAGATTTTCTCAGGATTTCCAAAGAATTTCTTTGGTTTTCGCAAGAATTTCTCTAGGTTCAAATCACAAAATTTCTCTGCCTTCCCAATACCGATGTGCAATACACAAATTGATCACCCAAATAAGCAATAACAACAACCAATATATATATAGAGAGAGAGAGAGACTCATTGAAAGGAGAATTTCTCTGGGTTCAAACTAGAGAAATCTAGAGAAAATTGAAATTTCTCTGGCTTGTTCACAAATTTCTCTGGCTTTATTCACAAATTTCTTTGTGTTTGTTCACAATTTTAAAACAGGAAAAATTGTTTTAACCAAACTAGAGAAATTTTAGCACAATGATTTTCATTGGCCAAACTAGAACTTCATCACAAATATGGGTGAATTTCGTTTCATCATCTAGCTTGTTTTTCTACTAAAAATGCCTCCAAATTAGCTTGCTATTTAACTAGAAATCTATAGAGTTCATAAACTACAAATCAATTGTCTGAAATAGATGAACAATCCATAACAGGTTCAATGAATGAAATCAAGAATCAGATGCAAAAATCAAAAAACTAAATTAGTAAAGAAGCTCAATACCCTGATTAAAATTAGAGAACCTAATTAGAAGAAACATAATCAACAACAGAATTTAAAGAAAGCTAATCCTAAAAGCCAAGAACAAGAAAAACCAGGATTATAGTTTGGATAGGGAAAAAATAGAGGGATGAAAGAAACCCAATTACTTGTAGAGAAGTGTGAGATGAAATAAGAGAGAGTAAGATACGACAAAGGAAAGGGCATATAATCAGATTTGAAATCCAGAGTACCTGCGAATTCGACTCAAGAACTTGAGTCTAGGTCACAATTGTGTTGATTCCATAAGCTGCGAATGGCCACTTCGACTTCACGAAGGCTTGTCTCTTGCGATGGGCCTCTTTGTCGTCTTCAGTGTCGTTGTGAGAGGTGCTGAGGTTGATACAAGTGCATCGCTCGAGAGAGACGAAGAACACTGAAGTCACACTCGTCCCCACCCAGATCAGATATTTAGGGACCTTAGACTATAAAAAGAAATATTGTGAATCCCTCTCATTACTAGAAGTTGGAGAGGGATGCTAGACCAAGTTTCCCTAAAATATATTGAGCAAGAGTTTGTAAGAAAAGATTGGAATGAAGAAAAAAGAGCAAGAGAACGGATTAAATAATATAGAAATATGTAATATGAAATATATAAAATATATATGTGTGTGTGTGTGTGTGTGTGTGTGTGTGAATTTTCATACTACTATTATCAAATAGGACAAAATAAACGGAATTTTTTTTTTAAGATCCCTAGTATTAAGATTTTATAGCATAAGGACACTCAATATTTTCATAATGTTTAAGGTCCCTCAACATCGATCCAGAGAAAATTCGATCTAGAGAATTTCTTTGGACGAATTTTCTCTAGACTTCACAGAGAAATTCAGGTTTACAGAGAATTTCTCTGCACAAATTTTCTCTGGACTTCACAGAGAAATTCTGGTTCACAAAGAATTTCTCTGGTCGAATTTTCTCTAGACTTCACAAATAAATTCTGGTTCATAAGGCTTCATTATTATTGAGAATTTCTCTGGACTATAAATTTGAATTGTTGAGAATTTCTCTAGACCATAAATATGTAATTTATTGCAGGGTATTCACAAGGCTTCAAAATTTCTCTTCTTTGTTCTTACCTGATCTAGAGAAAATTCAAAGCACCCTAGAGAAATTCAAAATTTCTTTGCTTTGTTCTTACTTGATCCAAAGAAAATTCAACCCAGTCCAGAGAAATTCAAACTTTCTCTACTTTGTTCTTACTTGATCTAGAGAAAATTTAAACCACTCCAGAGAAATTCTTTCTCTAGAGAAGTTCTTTGATAGCCTTCATCATCATCATCTTCTTTCTACATCAAATAAGCAACTGTAGCAGTACCATAAAAGCCATAGAAGCAACAGCACTTTGATAGCATCAACACAAATACATAACAAGACAAATGATTAACTGGAGGTAGCATAAGGCAATAACAATATCAACTCCACCCATCAATGGCTCGATTTGACCCTCCTAGAATAAGCTGGACAACAAGTAGATACAACAATTGCAAACTAGCCACCTATGATCTCACTTGAGTCAACAACAGCTAAAAGAAAAGAGAAAAAAAAAACACAACCACAACTCTAGAGAAATTCTGGGAATCCAAATTTCTCTGGACTGGACTTTTCAGAGAAATTCAACAAACTAGATCATCTTCAAACAATCTCTCCACGAGCACTTCTCTCCCAAGCTCTTCAACACAGCGTGCAATTTCTTCGTCGGTATCAATCCATTCCCATCCTAACCGTAACTCGGGCCCAAAGCCATCAGTGTACCTGCAGGACAATGGCATTTTACGGAGACGAAGAAGAGGTCCAAACCAAAGAAATTCTGGTTCCAGAGAAATTCTCTCCAAACTAGAGAAAATTGAAATTTCTCTGAATTCAAACCAAAAAAATTTGGAGAAAATTGAAAATATCTAGTAAATATCAGATGGGTTATTCCAAGATGAAAAAATAATAATTAACTCAGTTAATGTTGTTTAGTTATACCAAAGAAATTTGAAGACTACCCGAATTTTAAATTTCAAAACTCATTAAAGCCTTAAAGGGCATCTAACTTGGTATGTTGCCTTTGCAATGAAATTCTCGTCTAATAAAATATTGCTAGACTTAATGTCACTATGGCACAGTGGAGGATCACAATAGAAATGGAGGTACTCCTGCATGTGGGGATATCAAATTAGGACAAAGTGAAGATGAGAATTAGACTGCAAATGAATCTAGTAGATTTTGAAACTTTAGTATATTGGCTCATAGGTAAGCATTATTCCGCAAATTACCAAGGCATTTGCCACATCAATGGCAATTTGAATTCTAGTCTGCCAACTCAAAGGAGTTCTACCTGGAGCTACACATAAATACAGAGACATTTAAGACTTACTAAAATAAGCCAACTCCAAAGATTTAATTTCCGTTGCATGATCTCTGGACTAACATCAAAAACCCTTGAACCTTTCACAAATTTCTCTGGACTAACATTCAAATTTCTCTGGACTAACATCAAATTTCTCTGGATCTCTGGACTAACATCAAAAACCCTTGAACCTTTCACAAATTTCTCTGGACTAACATCAAATTTCTCTAGATCTCTGGACTAATATCAAAAATCCTTGAACCTTTCACAAATTTCTCTGGACTAACATTCAAATTTCTCTGGATGATATTGATAACAATCGTTTGTGCATATTTTGCATATTTTCTAAACAAGCTTGTGCAGAATCAGAATCAAGTATTTTCTTTGATGAAATATGATCATTTGTTCAAATTTGGAAAAGAATATAACAAAATTTCCCTGATTGGTGTGAGACGGTGACAGCAAGGGATGAGGCGTTATTAGATTTGCGCCTTGATATTGAACAGAATAGTTCAGTAACGAGCTGCCTTAAAAAATTCAGTTCCACTGAAAATCTGAATGCTGAGGACAAATTCTTCTGCGATAAGTACTGCAGGTAGAATATGCTCATTCCTTGCTTTTTAGTAGGGTAAAGAATTAATTATACAAAATAATAATTAAAAAAAAGAATTAATTGTTTGTTCCTTAAATGTAGTTTGCAAGAAGCCCAGAAGAGGATAAAGATAAAGAAACTGCCTCATGTCCTGGTCATTCATCTGAAGCGTTTCAAGTACGTGGAATAGCTTGGTCGGAACAAAAAGTTGTCTTACCGTGTTGTGTTCCCTCTGGAGCTAAAACTGAGCAACACCATGGAAGATGCTGACTCTGAATACTCCTTATCTGTTGTTGTCGTTCATGTTGGGAGTGGGCCAAACCACGGGCACTATGTTAGCCTTGTGAAAAGCCATGACCACTGGCTGTTCTTTGATAATGAGAACGTAGAGATGATCGATGAGCCTGCTGTTCAAACTTTCTTTGAATCTGCACAGTAGTATTCGATTAACACAAAGAGAGGGGGTTTGGAAAAGAAGGTCGGAATGTGCATGAAGAGAGAGGGTTTGGTTTGGATAGAATGAAGATTAGAAAGAGAGAGAGAGAGTCCAATTTCTCTGATCTAATAAATGGGTGTAAATTTAGGGACCTTAGACATCAAAAAATAATATTGTGGATCTCTTCCAATACTAAAAATGGGAGAGGGACCTTAGACTAATTTTTCCCAAAATAAAAGCCATTTATATATGTTTTTCCATAAATTACCATATCTTATAAATATTAATGTAGAAGAAAAATATGAAAAATGGTTTAAAGAATTGGGAGATAATGTGCAAGACTCCATAGGTCATAGAATTAGGTATCTTAGAGAATGGGTAAAACAAATGTTTAAAAATAAAACAAACAAGAAAAATGAAAAAATAATATTTACATTGTTGCTGGCAATCAACTAATTCATGGGGTTGTGAACCTTCAAGAAAGAAATATATTATAAGAAATAGAAAACATTCTACAAAATGAAAAGTTTTAACAAACAACAAGGATAAAATATAAAAGAAAATATTATTTAAAAAAATTAATTTTAATAAACAAAGAAGATTTTTCAAGAAAAATAGTTATTACCCAGAAGGTAAAAAGACTTGTAAATGTTGGGTGTGATGTCCCAGGTGTTGGACTTGACTAGTGTTGAGTAGTAAGTTCGTGTACATTACTTTCGGAGTTTTGTTTATCGTATTGGGTTGTTGAGATTTCTTTTCTACTCTTACTTAACCTCTCTTAACTTTTCCGGGTTAAAAATTTTAGATTTTGGGCATTGGAACTGGTTTCAGAATACAAAATCAAATTGTAAGTTTCTGGGCAAAACAGCTCATACAAAATTGGCAACCGCTCAAGTGGATCAACACAGGGATTTTCTGGGTTTTCTAAGCAGAAAGCTGCTCATGCGGATTCAATATTCCACTTGAGTGGATTTTGTGAAATTTTCTGGATTCCTCTCTAAAGCAAACCACCCATGGAGGCATCAGAATCCATTTGTACGGATTGGAATTCCGCTCGTGCAGAATTCAAACCACTCATGCAGATTTTGGTGTGTTTGTCTCGAATTTCATGCTCTTTTCCTCAAAACTGATGCTAAAAATGTGTTTTATACACTTTTTCACTTCTCTCTCTCTCTCTAAACTCATCTTTTCTCTCCCTTCTCTCTACAAACACACCCAAATCCAAACTTCTCTCTAAGATTTAGCAAAAATCTTAAAGAATTTAAGGGGACTTTTTACACCAAATCGAAGAGGACGATGAAGGCTATGTCTACACCGATCGAATCGGGTTTTCATCGTCATTGAGTTTTAGGGTTTCATCTCCTTTCTCCTCCAAGATTAAGGTAGGGACAATCTTAGAGTTATATATATGTTTTTGCAAGATTATGCTTGTTTGAAGTATTTCTCACATGTTTGAGTTATGATTTTCGGTTAATGAACCCTAGATGATATTAAAAGTGGATTTTCTCTAATTGTTTTTTCAAAGCTTTTGAGAATATGAGCTATGTTCTAAAGTGTGGGTGTTGTTTTGGAAAAATCTTTCAAAAATGGAACAAAAACCTAGTTTTGGTGAAAACCCTAGAATTTGGGAATTTTGGGGGAAAAGTTGAGATATTATGAAATTTATGATTGATAATTTGTTAGGAGAGTAAATGATGAAGAAAATTTTTACAATTGTTATCAATTGAGGAAATTTCATGAGAAAATGAGAAATTGTTGATTTGGGAAGCTTGAGAATAGCTTATTGTTGTTGTTTTGGAAAGACCAAATGCATAAATATGATGATTAATATATGGAAAATGCATGAAGGTTAATATTATATTATTTTATCTCTTGTAATATGATGCCACATTGATGAGAGGTGTGGAAATTTGATCACAATAGAGAATTGTGTGGTGGAATTGTAAATGGACTATATTAATGCATTGTACATATTGCATCGCTATTCCATTTTATCATTATTGCAATTGATTTTAAATCTTGCATTGGAAAAGTATTGCTTTGAGAAAGGAAATTGTTTTGTGAAACAAGGTCGCTTTGATTTGTTTCGAGGTAAATATATTGGTAAGTCCGAATAAGGGGTGTAATTGGTATTAGTTAAGTTAACATGAGTGTCAATGGTGAAAGACCGAAAACACGCATGGAGAAAGTACCACGTTGTAGACACCCCATTTTTGACCGTCCTCGAGACTTGGACGTCACCGTTTGAACACTCGGTGATCATCCATGTTCGTGTTCGTTTTGAGTTCTCGGAGGTCTCGGCTACGTGCCTTGCCTTAGGAACTCTCAACTTGACTGTTTTGTGTTTGGTTTTGCACCAAACACTTGTTGTTTTGCTTCTGAGGGCAAGGAATGGCTTGTTGGCCATCCCCACACCTCACCAGCCATGGCTTGAGGCCATCGGCCCTGTTTTGTTGCTACCGGCCATTGGTGGTGGCCTGTCGGCACATTTGATGGTCGGTCGACCATTGCTTTGGTCAATTTGTCATTTTTGGCTGGCCGACCACTGTTCATCTGCTTTTGGCAGATATTTTATGCCAGCTGTGATAGCTGGCATCCACAATACACCCCCTCCATACGCGTGTATGGAGGGATTTCACTCTTGCTTAGCTTGTTTTGTAAGCTTTGCAAGATTGGAATTCCTATAAAGGGAGGGCTTCTCCTCCCTCCTCAAGAGTTCCAAAAAAGTTCCAGAGGGCTCTGAGATTAGGGTTAGGGTTTGTGTATCTATCTATCTCTATATCTCCCTCCCTTTTGCCTTTGTGTGTGCATAAGGTTGTTTTGTCCTTAGTTTTGCACTAAGACACCTAGTGTTACACCATACCTTGGTTGCTGAGGTGCCAAAGGGTTGTTCTTGAAGTTCTTGAGTGGATTTAAGCTTGGAAAGGCTATTGGAGCTCCATTCTTGAAGAGGTCTTCAAAGGTAAGAAACTTACCCCTTTATTCCCCATTTTTGCACAAGCTTTTAACCTATCTTGAATCTGTTTTTAAGCTTAGTGTATAACTAAAAAAAGTTCTGTTTTTACTTGCTTTTGATCTTTGTTTAAGGTCTCTTTGAGGTTTGGGGTCGTTTACCCCCTCTTAGGCCTTGTTTGGCCTCTTTTTTGTGCTATTTTTGGTGAGCTTTGGGACCACCTTGTATTGGCCTCCTCACCACTAAAATCCAGAGGGATTTCAGTTGTGGGGATGGTGTTTTGAGGTCCTAAGAAGGAGAGGGCCATCCCCTCTCCTTGTTGTCTTCAAAACTTGTCATTTTAGCCTCATGTGTGAGCACCTTAATTAAGTCCATGTTGGCCATGTCTTAGTTGGTATTTGTGGTTATTTTGCCATGCTATAGCACTGTTTTAAGTTGGTTCAGACACACCATGCATGCGTTGCATACTTGTCTTGTAATGCCATGAAATTGCCTTAACATGCATCATGATGTACCATGACTTTCTAGTATGATTTTGGCTTAGCTTTGTGAAGCTTTTATGCATGTTTTGGTGTGCTTAAGGTCTGATTTTGGTTATTTGGGTCATCCATGACTTGCTTTGTATAGCTACCATGCAATCTCCCTTGTAAGCTTTGAGTATTGGATTCTCTTACATGCTCTACTTGCATCATTTCAGTGGTTTGGCACCATTAGTTATGTCATTTCAATCCACATGGCATGCTTGTATGCTTGCATTTGATGCTCCTTTAGTGCTTTAAAAGGTTGATGTCTTATGCTCCATGTTTGGACCCTTGTGTATGCCATCATGTGTAGGACATTTAGATGCCATCTAAGTGTGTCTTTGACCTTGTTTTGGTCTGTCTTGGGACTGTTTTGAGTCCCTTTGGCCCTTTGACGCTTGGTTTGTATGGCCATGGCTTGAGCCCCTTGGCTAGCCTTGAGTTTTGGGCTTGGTTGCATGCTTTGCCTGATTCGTTTAATTGGTTTGGCACCTTTTCTAACATGATTTTAGAGCTTACAATGTATGCCATTTGTCCATGTTTGTTCCTTTTAAGTGTGCTTAAAAGTTGCTTCTTTGTGCTTAAGTTTTGAACCATGTATCTATGCATGTTTGTATGTACATTTGCCTTCATGTTCTTAGCACCTTGGCCACTATTTTGGGCCTATTTGAGAGCTGCCCAAATTGGTTTAAGTCCATCCCACATGTTGTTGCATGTTTACCTTGTATGTTGTCACATACTTGTTACATATTTAGTGAATCCCATGTTGTAGCATGCTAGTTCAATTATGCCTCATTGTGTAATCAATCCATGATATGTTGTTGCATGATTAGGTTATAATGCATTTGGCATGCATTCTCTCTTTTGGTCACTCAACATGTTGTTACATGTTTGAATATTATTGTATGCTCACATGCTTGCATGTTTGTTTGCATGCTCATATTGCATACTTAGCTTGCATGCTTAGGTTGCATCTTGCATGCATGTCTTGCCTCTTGAATCACCATGATAGAGGTTGGAGGCCTTTTGTTTGTTTGGTGTGCATCTCATTTGATATCAAGATGCACAACTTGACTTCTTGGGCCATCATGCATCAAAATGTGTGATTGGTGGCCCGAGGGTCGAGTACCATACTCCCCTGAGTCTAAAACATGATAAGGAGGATGGTTGTGCAAACATTTGCTTGAAAATGCATTGCCATGTCTTGTCTGCCCTCTGCTGCTGTCAAAACAGGGTTCTGCAGGCATAAATAGCCGACTGACCACATTGAGTGCCGGCCGACCACAAATCTCTGGCCGAGAGTCACATAAATGGTCGATGACCAATTCATCATGGCCGGTGGTGTTTCCTCTTGGCCGGTGGTCTCCCACAACCTTCAGGGAGTATTTCAGAAGCAAGTTTGGGACTTGTGCAGTCTTCAGAGATGCAGAGCAGTGTAAACAGAGGTAGCTTGTGCATGGCGGTGAATTTTCGAGCGAAGCCAGGCACGCATGCATTGGATCCTCTTCCCGAGGCTGTTTTACCGCTTTATTAGCTTAGTTAATTTGCTTAACTAGTTAAGTGATCTGTAACTATTTAATTGGCTTGTTAGTTAGTTAAATTTGTATTATTCTTTTGGTCCCTCCGAGAGAGGGCAAATTGTGTAATAAGCGTGCGTGTGTGTGATACATGTCTTCCAACCCCCACTTCTTTCTCCCTTTTACTTACCTACTTTTGATGGTTAGTATTAGGACATGTTTTGATTAGCATACTTATGATAGCATGTTTGCACACATTCATTCGTATTACATGCACTGGGCTTGGCGCATCATGCTAACTGCATTGTATTTCAATTCCAATTTGAATACATGTATCAAGTTGCATTTCACATGCCATCCATAGATTAGCCGAGCCTATTCTAGCTACATTTTGCCTGCGATGCATTAGCCACCTTAACATGGACTTGAATCATACATTTGGTTACTAACATGTTCCTTGTTTTGGCTTGGAGTACTAGGTGAGTGTTTATGCTTTAGCATCTCGCATGAGTGTGAATGTTAACATGAAAGCATGCTTGCCATGAGGCTAACTGTCTAGTTGATTTACTGCCTGAATGCCTGTGGGTGAAGGTTGGATTGTTTGAGTTGGAACAACTCATTGAAATCCCCGTTTTAGCCTACTTGCGAGTAGCAAATTTCAAACTGTCTTTCAAACAAGCGGATATGCAATGCTTTGTTCCAACTTAGGCAATCCAGTCTATACTTGTTTTGCTGTGCGCATCATGTAGTAATTCTAGACTAATAAACCGGAATAAGAGCACATAATGTTTTCAAATATCGATATCATGGTTAGTAGAGGCCGATCTTTGATCGGGCGAGCGGGGGTGCTCATAGCTGACCTTCCCCAATCGTACCCAAGTTCCTGAGCCAAGGCAACTTTGGTGATGACGGACACGTGACCTTAGGCAAACGAGTCAGGGTTTCCTAAATTCCCCCAAAATAAAATATTTAGGTGGCGACTCTGTATCTGGCAAAGCAGTCCATGTTTGGCACTTCTTTCTAAAAATCTGTTTTCAAAACGATTTGCCAGATTTGAACTCTTTGGTGATTTATCAATCTCACATTGCACTTCACGAGATCAGATTAAGAACCATGACATTGAGTCTGAACTGTAGTGAGCCCAATGAACAAAAACAGGGGATTCTCTCCCGGGACGTTCGGGGACGTCTACACACGTGCTTTCCGGTTAGCAACATGTAAAGTGGGGATTGGTAGTGCATGCCATGCCTACTTGTAGACACTAACCTAAGGATTACCTGAGTCGTATTTACCACCCCCTGGAACTACTTTGAAGTTATTGAATTGTTGTATCTTCAAATTGCATTGTGCACAAAAGTTTCAAAAGAATGAGATATATGTTTTGAGCATGACGTGGCATATGCATTCATTCTAGGAGACTGTATAAAATGTATATACCTTGTTAAGATTTTCTTACTAGGCTTCATGCTCACCCTATGGGATTTTGTGCAGGGAAAGATGTGGTGATCCCGCCGAATTAAAGGCAAGGAGTGCATTTTTGAGAGCACAAGGCTCTTTTCTTTTGTTGTAATTATTTTAACAAACCAAAGGCTTTACATGTATGGGTTTGAAAACCATCATTTTGTGTAACCAAGCATAAGCCTTGGAAAATTGTATTCCTTGAGGACATTGAATTGTACTTGATATCTTGTGCCACATGCTATAAATTCATATTCTAGGAATGTTTAATGCATAACTGCATGTGGAATATTTTTTGTAAATCTCTGGAATTTAGTGAATGCACATGTTGGAGATTTGATGACAATGTCAATGTTAAGACTTATGTCCGTATGCATTAAGCAACGGAAGTTATTGTTATGGAAACAAGATAATGTAATTGGAAGTTGATGAATCTATTTTGTGTTAATTATTTGGGGCGTTACATTGCTCGTGTCATGAAGTAGGGCATTATGAAAATCAATGTAAACATAAAAAGAATAATAAAATAATAGAAGCCTTAGGAAGTTTAGATTATATTGAACTAGAAGAAGAAGAAGCATTAAAATTGGCATTAGAAAATAATAAAGGAATAGTAGAAATAATTAAGAAGGAAATAGAAGTAGATGATGAAATTGAAAGTGAAGATTATAGTAATTCTGATAAAGAAATAAATTTTATGATAACTGAAAAAATAAACATAGGAGAATGAAAAGAACAATTCGTAATAGAAAATTCTCAGGAAAAAAAATTAAGTAAAGATTGGAAACCCTAACCAGCGCCCTCGTCTCTCTTTCTCCTCCCATCTCTTCTCTCTTTTCTTCTCTCACTCTCCATCTTCTTGTTGACAACGCTCTTTCTCTCTCTTCATATTACCGATAATATATAAAGAAAAAATATATCAAAAATCAATTTTTTATTTAAAAAATAAATATATACGTGAAAGAATGGAAGGAGACTTAGAAATTAGAGATTGCGAATATGATGTAGGAGAAATAAATTTAATAAATTATGAAAATATATTAAGATATAATAAAGACGGTAAATATTGACATCTACATATAGGTAGTGTATAAATACAAATTATGCCATTATTCGATAAAGGACAAAACATAGATATATATTTATATATATATGCATTTCTATGTGATATTAGACAGAAGTTTTGGAAGATCGATAATTAGTGGAATAAAAAGTAATTTGTGTGGAGGACCAATATGATTTAATTGTAGACATGGATATTATGTTAGTTTAAAATATGAGTTTGTTAATAGATTTTTAACTTTACAAATAAAAATTATAGGAATAAACATACATGAAACAACCTATTCACTAAGAATATTTTGGAAAATAATATATAAGTTAGACAATACAATAGATCCAAAAATGCAACATAGAATAACAGAGACAAATAAATTCGAACCAATAAATGGAATATCCGTTGATAGAATTGTGCCTAAAAGAACAAATCCTAATGAAATCAAATTAAAACGAGAATAAATTATGCAAATGATCCCTGTAGTTTACACGATGTGTCAATTTGGTCCCTATTATTTTACTTTGCTCAATTTTTTCCCTTAATTTAACGGATTGTGTCATATTGGTCCAATAAATAACGGGCGTTAGGTTTGGTGGATGGAAAGTCGTCACGTGCATAAATGATGTGTCAATTTGGTCCTTGTAGTTTACACAATGTATCAATTTGGTCCCTGTTGTTTTAATTTGCTCGATTTTGACAAGGACCAAATTGACACATCGTTTGAGTTTCCGTCCACCAAACCTAACAGTTGTTATTTATTGGACCAATATAACACAATCCGTTAAATTAAAGAGCAAAATCGAGCAAATTAAAACAACAGGGACCAAATTGACATATCGTGTAAACTACAGGGACCATTTGCATAATTTACCCTTAAAACAAGATTAAATAACAAACTTTAATAATCCAAAGGGTATTACAAAAAGATAAAGTATAATAAAAATTGATAATGAAGGAAATATTAAAATAGAAGCTCCAGGTGTGCCTAAGTCTAAAAATAATGAAGATAATGATAATATAAGTATAAGTTCTGGTAGTCATCTAATGGACAATATACCTATAATACCTAAAAGACAATCAATTGACAATTCTAGTATACTATCAGAAAGAAATTCAACAAGCAGAAAAATAGTAGGTTATAGAACTACTAGTGTGTCAATGTATGAAGATGAAAATTTAATGGCATGGACTAAAGAAGATAAGAAGAGGCACAAAAAGAATATGACAAATTTGTCAATAGGTATAACAAGAAAAAAGATGAGCAAAATAAAATGTCAATTGCGCACACAAAAATAAATGGTATTCCTATTACAATATGTATTGAAGGATTTAATAAGTATGAATTATGTGCATATTTAGATTGTGGTTGTTCTGTATGCTTTGGAAAAAGGAAACTATTTCCCGAGTATATGTGAATTAAGCAAAATCAACCGTTAATAGTTAGAATAGCAAATCACAGTACAATGATTCATAAAGAAGTCATAAAAAGTTTAGTAGTCAAAATCCAGTTGGTACGTTTTGTCATTCCAAAATTATGGGCAATTGATCAACTATCACATGATTTAATCATAGGAAATAATTTCCAACAATTATATAAACCTTGTACACAAACCTTACATTCTGTTATATTTACAATAAATAATCAACAAGTCGAATTTCAAAAGTTAAAAAATATTGTCACACATCAGAATATTGACTTCGTTGACAGCAAGCGTGGTGAGGAAGTATTAATCTCTCCAACCGATCATGAAACTGCATTAATTATTAACGAGCTTAGCATAAAAGAACTCACTATTATAGAAGAAATTCAAAAAGAACAAAAGAAAGATGCAAATAATTATATGGCAATAATCCCCTAAGGTATTTGTTGGAAATTTTGGGTTTATAGGCTTATTTTGGGCCAACTTTGAGCCCAAATTTAAGTGGGGCCCACACATCTTTTGAGGTGGGTCCAAATGGTGACGTGTTCCTTGCCACATAGTAAGTCACACAGTGAAGACAGTTCGTCAAAACCATTTATGGGTGAATAGGAAGTTGACGTCATTTTCGATTTCATGAAATAGGAAGTTAAAGAGTCAAATGTGGCTTACCTTGTTTTGGTTGTCCCACATAGAAATAATAAGAGAGCTTCTATAAGTATATAAGCTCTAGGTTGACTCACTTGGGATGGGCCTCAAGGGGCACCCCAAGTTTTGTAAGGAGGGGAGTTATGGACAAAGTAGGCTTGACCAAAATCAACCGCGCATGTGCCGCAAGGCCAGGCGTGGGTGTGGGTCGAGTTGGGTCCTATCTTTAATTTTTTGGACAAAATTTGTTTGAATTTTTTCAAATTCTTGCGGGAAGCATGTGGATTTCTTTTGTCGCAATTATATCTTAAATGGGCTTGATAATACATTGTATAATGTTTATAGCCCTATCAAGACAGCAAAAGAATTATAGGAGTCGTTAGAGAAAAAATACAAAACAGAAGATGCTGGCTCGAAGAAATTCGTGGTGGGCAAATTTCCAGATTTTGTAATGGTTGATTCAAAAACTGTGATCAGCCAAGTTCAGGATCTCCAACTCATTCTGCAACACATTCATGCAGAAGGCATGTCACTAAATGAGTCCTTCCAAGTTGTTGCCCTAATTGAAAAATTATAACAAGGCTAGAACAAATTCAAGAACTATCTCAAATACAAGCGCAAAGAAATGACTTTAGAAGAATTGATTATGCATTTGAAGATTGAGACAGACAACCGAACTTATGAGAAGAGGGTTGGAAAGCATCCTATGGAGTCAAAGGCTAATGTGGTGGAATATGCACCAAAAGCAAAGAAACTGAAATTTACCAGAGAAAGTTCCTCACAAGGCTCTAAGGGAAGGGACACCAAGAAAATCAAGTTTAATGGCAAACGCTACATCTGTGACAAAAAGGGACACCGGCCAAAGATTGTCATAGCAAACGCAAAGGTAAAGGAAGTTCAAGTACGAAACTTGCTCAAGCCAATGTGTAACACTTTGTAGTTCTTGTTGACACTATTTTTATTATTGGAGCCTCTTTGGTTCATATTGGGATATTGATTGAGGTGGTATCATAATGGTAAAGTAAGATTGAACCAAAAACATTGATTCGGATAATTTTCCCACGAGTATTCTTCACTCTTTTGCCATTTTCACTTTCCACACTTTGAATTTGGATATGAGGCTAGAACCTTTGGAAATCTTATTTATGGGGCTTCAATTTGGACACAAGAGCGACTTAAAACGGAGTTCGGACAAGGGAGTTATGCCAGTTTGAAATTTGAGTACCCGTGCTGGAAGCAAGTTTTCTCGAGCGAACTTTTGGTCGCTCAAGCGGTCTGCGCGAATTTCAAAGATTCTAGGAGCTTCTTTTCACAGCTCGAGGAGTCTATTCAATACCAGGCACTTTTAAATGAGTTTTTGGCCCAAAATCATTATTCTTTCTTCCTCTTTTCACTCCCTCTTCTCCATACCCAAACCCTAGAGCTCCAAACACTTGATTTCTCCAATTTTTCCCTTAAATCCACTCTAGATTCTTCAAGAAAATTGAAGAACAAGGCTAGTTCAAGATATCTACCAATTGTTTCGTATTTTTGTTGAAATTTTAAGTGGGTTTCCATCTTAAGCTCCATTCTTGAGGTAGGGGTATCTTTAACTTATTATATCTTTAATTTGAGAACCACATGTGGTAATTTCATTAGATATTCACCTTTGTAGATATATATATATATATATGTATATATGTATATATGTATGGATTGTGTTTGCTAATAAATGATTTGGAAGGATGTGAGCAATAATTCATGATTATGGATGGAATGATGTCTATTATTGAGGATTATGGTTGTTAACGATGAAAACTAGTCTCTAATTCATAAAAGAGTGAAAACCCCTAATTTTCTACAAACCCTAGTTTTGAAACTTGTTCAATAAAGAGAGGTTTTGCTCAATTGATTTTTAAAACATGAAATTGGGCATGGTTATTCGACTTTGAGGTTGAAATGTGAATTATTGGGTTATTGTGATATCAATGTGTATGAATGGTTAGAAGAGTAAAGAGGGGGTTTTGCCCAATAGGCCTCTAGAACCTAAAATTAAGTGTATTTATTTGACTTGGATGTTGAAAAGTTAGACTTTGAGACTTGTATATCAAAACTGGAGATGATGATGGTTATGAATTAAAGAATCTTCCCATTGTTGACATGTGAATTATTGAATTGTTGTGCATTGAAATTGTTTTAGGGGAAAATGAGAATTTACAAATTCATGCATCATATGCATTATTAAATTTCTTTTATACTACAATGATGATTTGAACGGTGGAAAGCTAAAATGGGGTAAATAGTCTATGAGTCCAGGTAGTGAGTCAGGTGGATTTGAGTTGTGTATTGTATTTGGTACCCGCGAGGGGAGTCAAGGTGCCTAATTGCCTTGTCTACACATATCGTCGGACAAATGTGGAAAAATGTTTTTGGGTGTCCACAAGCCTACCGTTTCAGGAGTCAGCAAACGTGAAAAAATGTTTTTGGGTGTTCATGATCTTGTCATTTCAGGAGCCGGCAAATGTGAAAAAAACATAGTTTTTTGAAAATGGTTTTGGGTGTCCACGTCCCTGCCATTTCTGGAATCGACAAATGCGGAAGGGAAAAATGTTTTTGGGTGCCCATCATCCAACCCTTTTTGGAGCTGGCAAATGTGGGACTATTTTCAGTATACAAAATCTATATCTATGTATGTATTTTAAATTACGGCTCTTACTTAGAATGTCATAGTATATTTACCGCCCCTGTAAAAATCAAGAATTGCTAATTCAATCTTAACATTGCTCATTTCATTCTCATGCATAAAGGTATTTATACACATACATAATAAAATTTTCCAAATGTTTGCATAGCATGATCATGTATATTTCAATTAATTATATAATTTGTTAAATATACTTCCTACTGAGCATTCGCTCGCCCCAAGAAAACTAACCATTTTCCGGAAATGAAGTTGACGAGCCATCTAAATGATTTACCATGGAAAGCAATTTGGATGAAGCATGAATGATCACTTGTTTGATGTTTTGTGTTGAAGCCTTGGGGTTATTTTATATAACTTCTTAGCTTTTGAACTGTTTCATTTTAACCATGGTTGTAAACTGATTGTATTGAAATTTTTGTGAATAATTCAATAGGGAAGAAGTGTTATGGAATTGTATTATTATTTCTTTATCTACTTTTTGTATCTATGTGGATTGAGATAGGCAAACAGGATTTGGGAGGTGTTTTCCCAGGGCGTTACAGATTGATATGAGAGCTAACCAAGTTTGAATACCTTGGGCTCATAGAAAGTGACGTTTGTCACCATAGGTTTACTAGGCTAGGACGGGGCGCTTATGTGCTTTGCATGCTTTGTGTGTTTATGTGGCTATGTGGGTATGGAGTTAAGCTTCTAGGATACGACTTGTGCCTATTGTATTCATCGAAATCCTTCTAGAAAGGCACCTGATCAATGCTTTTTCCACTTGGAAATATTTGAGCGCCGTAGGACAAGTCGATATCTTAGAAGAGTGATCCATATATGCTCTATGTGACTATGTGCTTATGTGGTTTGCTTTAGGTGGTGTAGATACATGTGTAGGTGTATGTCTAACTCATATACGACGTATGGGAATTTGTGCAAAGTATTAAACTATGAGTTGATTTTGTCTTTATGGTAAGGATGTTTTCCCCTAGGAAAAGAGGTAAGATAGACTACAACAGCTAGACTGATGGGTCAATATGATTTAGAATTTACATTGGATCATAAGCTAAATGGTTTGTAGAATTATATGTGTAAGAGTGACCTTCAAATGGTGGAGACTATGATGCACAGTAAATGATTTGTCATTATGAGGAGTAGTTATTTTTGAAGTCTTACATCAAATTATGGAAGTGAGCTATATAGAGGATTTTAGAGGTAGAGCGGGTTTGAAATTAGACTAGTTATAGTAGTAAAGTGTTGAGACTTTAATGATAACTAGAGTGACTTAAAGTAAAATGTCTTATAGTGATGATGTCAAGTTAAGTAAAGCTAGTTCTAAATTTCTTTGGGATGGACTAAGTTAATTATGGTTGGATTGCTCTAATTGTTCGATTGATTATTCATGAGGATTGGGTGGATCTTAGGCCAATTATCTTGGTATGTAAATATGTGAGGTCTTAACATGAAAGAAATTGTAACAGTATCGCAAAAGGAAATATTTTGAAGTGCAAATTTTCTTGGAATAACAAAAGTTACTTATAGTCAGGTTGATTCACTTGCTTGATTGATCACTTGTGGGGTTAATGCTAGGCCTTACACCAATTATTGTGGTATGTATTTGGGGAATAAACGTGGTCTTGGCATGTTAGAAATTGTACAGTGTAATAAGGGATGTGTTTCTTAGGAAATTTGTTTTATTTAGAATTTTTCTGTAAATCATAAGTGAACGAATTAGGTAAAGAATTTTAGAATAGATTGGAATGAGATAAATTTGATTGGGATTGCGCCATTTGGTGGAATTTCTAGTAGTGAAGATGGTGGCTTGTGAGTAGACATTTTGGGATGTGTAGCCAAGTTTTGAATGTTTTCAAGTTTGGTGAAGTCAATTCTCTCAGAGTTGGTCGTTGATGTACTCAAGTGCAATATACGAATGTTTAGGGATATGATGTGATTGGTGTCTCAGGAATTGCATTAGCAAACAAATGTGTTTAGAGAAATTTTTGAAATGATCTTGTGAAAATGTTGTGATTTTACAGAGATTATGATTAGGTGCCTTGAGATGGTTGATATGACTGTGATTTGAGTATTTTTATAGAGATTTATGTTTGATCCACCATGAGAGATTAACGTTAATATTTGTAGTTACCCTTAGCTATATGTCAAAAATTATGTAAATCGGGAGTACACATGATTGTGTTGGGTTAAGTTTGATGTATGTTGTGATGGTGCAGTTCAAAGATCTAAAATGGAGATTTATTTTGTATCCCTAGTCTTTTAGCTATAAAATTGTTTTGTATTCTTGGTGTAAGAGTTGTGAACCCCTTATATTGGTCCTTCGTTTTGCTATAAAAGTGGTGAGAATTTGTGTTGTTGGTATGTTGATCTAATATTATTATTGGGTTTAATTTGGGTGTATTTGACCTTGAATGGTAAGTGGTTTTCCTAATTAAAAGATATTTAGTTTTACCCAATAGAGGGTGATTCCTTATTTTAATTCTATTCCATGGTGTTTTGTGATGGTATCATCTTTTAAAAAGTTATTTGGCAGACTCCTCGTCAGGAAATAAATTGGTACGAAATACTTTTGTTATGTGGTTGGAGATTATTTTGGAATGATTGTCATTGGTAGAGAAAATCTCTTCGAGTGAGTAAGTGGCATTATAGCTTGTAGTAGTATCTTTAGAGTTTGAGTATAAGTGAACTGATTAGAGACTTCAGAGGAAATTTCAAAATGACTACAACTATAAGTATTTATTGGGGTAATTTTTTGTCTTGAGTTGTGTAGACTTTTGGAGTGGATTAGATATGGTAGTTGGTGTCATTTTGTGATTGGAGCAGTTGTGAGAATTATATTTATTTTCATTTTGGTAAGTTGTGGTAAATGACTTTTCGAGTTAAACTATTTTTTAAGGGTGGAGCAGCTTTAGTAGTGATTGGATTGGAGTGCTAAAAATATTATTCTAGTTAGAAATTTTGTATTAGAGGTGTAGTGTTATTTTGGTGAGAAATGCATATTGAATTTCGTTTGGAGAGATTCTCTTGTAATATGAGATTAATTTATTTATTACCAATGTGAATATTTGTCATCAAGTAAGTTCATGATATAGAAGGTATTGAATTCAGGTTGATTTTTTGAGACATCATAGTCTTATTGTGGTGTGGAGTCGTGTTTCAGCTTTGGAGTTAATATCATGGCTTTGATTCCAAGGAATATAGTGTGTTGTGCAAGCATAGGTAAATGATGCAAGTGTAGAAGGTTTCCTTAGGTAGTGTGTTAATTATTGTTATAGCATTAGGAGAGGTTGATAGGGAATCACCTCTGAAGTTATTTAAAATTCTAGAAATGAGGTGTGTGAATGGGAATTGATTGTTTGGTGAGTGTGTGTGTCACTCAAGGGTTGCTTGGTATTTGTTTTTAGTTGGTCGCGTGTGATCTCCGAAATAGGGTAGTTACGAGGAAAAAAAAAATTTAATTATTTTTGCGAGCTTGAAATTTGTAATGGTAGTTGTGGGGAAATGCTATATCCCAAGTTTATGAGCAAAACTTATTCGTTGGTTTTCTTTAACCTTATTGTTATCATTTTGAATTGTTGTTGCTTGTATGATTGTGATGGGGTTGTGACATCGCAATGGTAGTGATGGAATCCTTAGTTGGGTGATGTTTGGTAGTCAACAGTTGAAATATGTTTGAAAACAGAATTTTTCTATCGGGTATGACCTTATTTTTGCTGGAATTGAGAATTTATTGTTATGGATAAACTAGTGAGTAAAAAGGGAAAAATAGTCAGGAAGTGGGCGTATTGAGTCTTACAACATGTGTAAACCTTAACTATTTTTACAAAAATATTTCCTTTTCAAACTCTTCATTTTTACCATTCACTTTTATGTATCTAACACATCCCTTTATTTATATATATAATATAGTTTTATACCAGTTTTGAATCCCTTCAAATTTCAAAGGTCTGGAAATATTGTTTTTGGGTGTTGTTAACTTTTAAGTATTTCAATAACGCAATTGAGTAATGTATAGATATGGAACATTAGTTGTATTGCAAGAACGTGGTTCGTGGTGTTTTGATTTTGCTGGTTATATCTTATCGAAAGGCCATGCTAGGCGGATAGAATCCCTATTAGAAAATTTTTCCTCCTCTTTCTTTTCTTTTCATGACAGAGGGTTGAGGACTTCTGAAGTGATGTGTGATATTCTTTTGAAAATTTGGTTTACCAAGTGATCGGTAGTTGTTTCTTGGAGTGTGAATGTGATGTGAGAACTATTTTTCTAAGGTTCTAGGTCGTTAGACAACCTAGAGTTATTCCCTGGAAGTTGAGTCTGTTGAGGCAGGAGTACTATAAGGTATTTTAGTGAGACCTTTACCCTTGACCTTTAGTTTTGTGAAAATCGATATGTTCTTATGGCTTGTTAGAAGTATTTGTGACCATATTGTCTAATCCTACTAAATAGGGACCTGTACGTAATGAGGGTCGCTTGTTTGGGTTGAGTGGGCCTTGGTAATTTTTGTGAATGAATTAGAGGAAAGATTCACCACTTGAGTGTTATCATTCGTATCATATAGGATGGGTCTAAATATTAGTGGGGAACCTGAAAATACGAGAGTTATCCTTAGATTTCGAACTAGATTCTGGAGTGGTGATTGTAATTTCATTGGGAATTGTTCTACCCCTTATATCATTGGGTTACCTTATCTTCTTTCATGGGAGTTATTTCTTGTTCATCACGCGAAATCTTTTACATTGGGAGAATCTTCTAGAAAATTGTTGATGACTAGAAGTCGTTTGTGATTAGTTGGTGGGAGTGTTAGTTCAATCTCTATTTCATTTGGAATTGTCTAAACTTTAAATCTTGAACTATTTAATTTTGGGGCTGAAATTTCCTAAGGTGGGGAGATTGTAACACTTTGTACTTCTTAGGTTAGTGGGATTGCTCTTGACACTATTATTATTGTACTTGGAGCCTCTTTGGTTCATATTGGGATATTGATTGAGGTGGTATCATAATGGTTGTAATGACTTGGATTCTAATTCATATCGGATAGGTGTAAAGTGGTGCCCGTCACCTTAAAACTTGTATGGTTATCGAACTCTTGGTATTGATGGGTTGGCAAGTGAACTTTAAATATTATAATTGAGGACCCTTGGGTCATGTTTGGAACCTTGATTAAAGCCTTGACAAGATATTTAGGCAAGATTAGATCAAAAGCCCCAAGTTTGAGTTTGAGTTTTTGACCAACCTTCACTCTTTTGCCCTTTTCTCCTTCCATACTTTGAATTTGAATGTGAGGCTAGAACCATTGGAAATCTTGTTTCCGGGGCTTCGATTTGGACACAAGAACTACCTAAAACAAAGTCTGAACGAGAGAGTTATACCTGTTTGAATTTTGAGTTTATATGTTGAAAGCATGCCCTGTTGAGGGAGATTTTCTTCGCTCGAGCGAACTGCACAATTTTCAGAGATTCTGGGAGCTTATTTTCTATGCTCGAGCCAAGCTTCCTTTGCTCGAGTGACCAAGTCGCTAACAAACATTATAAAGTGACTTTTTGGCCAAAAAACTTTATTTTTCTTCCTCTCTTCTCCTCCCATCCTCCAAACCCGAAACCCTAACCTTCCAAACTCTTGATTTCTCTACCTTTTACCAAAGATTCACCCCAAATCTTTCAAGAAGGTTGAAGAACAAGCATGGATCATGACTTTTACCGATTGTTTTGCGATTTCATTGGAGTTTCAAGATTTGTCTTCATCCTTAGCTTCCAATTTTGAGATAGGGATACTTTTACCCTAGTATTTCTTTATTTTGAAGAGATTTCATGGTATTGTTATGACTTATGAGCTAATTTGATGATCTTGTTGGATTAAACCCAAGTTTTACATAAATAAACCATTTTACTTGACTTTTGCTTGAAATTTCTTAACTCCTTTTTCAAAACATGTATATAAATGTTATTAAAAACATATCTTTGATGAAGAAGAAAAAAACCCCAAAGTTGCTAAAACCCTAACTTTTCAAATTGAGTAGAAAACATTAATTTGAAGGGAATTTTCTTAAATTCATGGAATATTATGAATAATAAAGAGATGAAAGATGTGGATGTTGATGTTGATATAGTAAAGGAATTGTAGCTGGGATGTTATTTTTCTTTAAAGGTCATGTGGTGTTTCATCTATTATGATGATGGATGCTTGTTGATGGAATTAAAATGTGATAGAATTGTTAATTGTGCATGAGTCTGGTTAAGAGTCGATTTTGGAAAATGTGGTGTTGTGTTGGTACCCGTGCAAGGAGTTTAAAAGGTGTCTAAATGCCCTATCTAGGCTTATCATTGGACGAATGTGGGAAAGATGTTTTTGGGTGTCCACACAGTCCTGCCGTATTGTAGTCAGCTAAAGTGGAAAAACGTATGGTTTTCTTGAGAAGCCCACTTCCCACCATATAATAGTTGGCAAATGTGGGGATGATTTTTGAAACTAAAGCAACTTGTGTTGGACTCTTACATTGGACTCATTGTTTGTTTTCCATTGATGTGATTGTTTAAATGTTGTGTTGTAAAGGTGTGAAATGTAATCGCCCATGCTTAATCGTTATATATTTGCATAATTAGTGAAGATTACATGTGTTCATAACTCCTTGTTATGTTTTGTCTCAAGGATGCCATAAATTTATTCGAATGATTAAATACTTAGTTAAATGTATTCCTACTGGGCATATAGCTCACCCCTATTTTATTTTCAAGAAGTAATGTTGTACAACTACAATGGTGACTGAAAGTAAATTGTGTCAAGATTGACAATTGAGAATATTTTGCTGTAAAGACTTGTAGTTTTGTACTAGGGCTGTTAGATAGGGTTCATCTTTTGTAATTGTCATTTTGTTTGTTGAACTTGGAGTTGGGTACAAGGTTTCATGGACATGTAAACATGGAAATTGTAAATTTAAATCTTAGTTCAGTGAATAGGATGGCTTTTAGAGTAAATTGTTATATTGGTTGTGATGGATTCATGTATGAAATAGCAAGGCGTTATAATGGTAAAGTAAGATTGAACCAAAAACATTGATTTGAATAATTGTCCCATGAGTAATATTCACTTTTTTTCCTTTTTCTCTTTCCAACTTTAAATTTGGATGTGAGGCTAGAACCATTGGAAAGCTTGTTTCGGGGATTCAATTTGGACACAAGAACGACCTAAAACGAAGTCCAGATGAGGGAGTTATGCCTGTTAGAAATTTGAGTACCCGTGCTAGAAGCAAGTTCGCTTGAGCGAACTTTTGGTCACTCAAGAGATTCTGGGAGATTCTTTTCACCGCTCGAGTGGTCTGTTTGATGCCAGGCACTTTTAAGTGAGTTTTTGGCCCAAAATCATTATTCTTTCTTCCTCTTTTCTCTCCCTCTCCTCCATATCCAAACCCTAAAGCTCCAAACACTTAGGGTATGTTTGGTTTGGTTTTGGGAGAGTAGTTTTTAAAAGTTGTTTTGGGGAGAGAGTTTAGAAATTTTTTTGGTTTGTTTGGTTGTGTATTTTGAAAGTAGTTTTGGAGTTTGAGAATTTGGAATGATTTGATATTTTGTTATAATTGAGTAGATGTGTGTGAGAGAAAAAGTGATTGAGAAGGAGAGAGGAGAGAGAAAAAGTGATTGATTAATAAGTAAGAGAGAGAAAGTGATTTTGAAAATTATTTTGGAAAATTTGCAAACCAAACAAATTTTTTAAAATTTTTTTCCCAAAATCACTCTAGAAATCCAAACCAAACATACCCTTAATTTCTCCAATTTTTCCCTTAAATCCACCCTAGATCCTTCAAGAAAATTGAAGAACAAGGCTAGTTCGAGATATCTACCAATTGTTTCGCATTTTCGTTGAAATTTCAAGTGGGTTTCCATCTTACGCTTCCATTCTTGAGGTAGGGGTATCTTTAAATTATTATATCTTTAATTTGAGAACCACATGTGATCATTTCATTAGATATTCACCTTTGTAGATAATAAATGATTTAGAAGGATGTGGGCAATAATTCATGATTATGGATGGAATGATGTCTATTATTGAGGATTATGGTTGATGATGAAAATTAGTTTCTAATTCATAATAGAGTGAAAACCCCTAATTTTCTACAAACCCTAGTTTTGAAACTTGTTCAATAAAGAGGGTTTTGCTCAATTGATTTTTAAAACATGAAATTGGGCATGGTTATTCAACTTTGAGGTTGAAATATGAATTATTGGGTTATTATGACATCAATGTGTATGAATGGTTGGAAGAGTAAAGAGGGGGTTTTGCCTAATAGGCCTCTAGAACCTAAAATTAAGTGTATTTATTTGACTTAGATGTTGAAAAGTTAGACTTTGAAACTTTTATACCAAAACTGGAGATGATGATGGTTGTGAATTGAAGGATCTTCTCATTGTTGACATGTGAATTATTAAATTTTTGTGCATTGAAATTGTTTTAGGGGAAAATGAGAATTTACAAATTCATGCATCACATGCATATTAAATTTCTTTTATAATACAATGATGATTTGAACGGTGGAAAGTTGAAAGGGGGTAAATAGCCTATGAGTCCGGGTAGTGAGTCGGGTGAATTTGAGTTGTGTATTATATTTGGTACCCACGCGAAGAGTCAAGGTGCCTAATTGCCTTGTCTACGTATATCGCCAGACGAATGTGGGAAAATGCTTTTGGGTGTCCACAAGCCCGCCGTTTCAGGAGTCGACAAGTTGGAAAAATATTTTTGGGTGTCCACGAGCTTGTCGTTTCAGAAGCCAGCAAATGTGGAAAAACATGGTTTTTGGAAAACGATTTTGGGTGTCCACGTCCTCGCCGTTTTTGGAGTTGGCAAATGCGGAAGGGAAAAATATTTTTAGGTGCCCATCGCCCTGCCCTTTTTGGAGCCGGCAAATGTGGGACTATTTTCAGTATACAAAATCTATCTATGTATGTATTTTAAATTATGGCTCTTACTTGGAATGTCATAGTATATTTACCACCCCTGTAAAAATCAGGAATTGCTAATTCAATCTTAACATTGCTCATTTCATTCTCATGCATAAAGGTATTTATACGCATACATAATAAAATTTTCCAAATGTTTGCATAGCATAATCATGTGTATTTTAATTAATTATATAATTTGTTAAATATACTTCCTACTAAGCATTTGCTCACCCCAAGAAAACTAACCATTTTCAGGAAATAAAGTTGACGAGCCATCTAAATGATTTACCGTGGAAAGCAATTTGGATAAAGCATGAATGATCACTTGTTTCATGTTTTGTGTTGAAGCCTTGGGGTTATTTTGTATAACTTCTTAGCTTTTGAACTGTTTCATTTTAACCATGGTTGTAAACTGACTGTATTGAAATTTTCGTGAATAGTTTAATACGGAAGAAGTGTTATGGAATTGTATTATTATTTATGTATCTACTATTTGTATCCATGTAGATTGAGATAGGCAAACAGGATTTGGGAGGTGTTTTCCCAGCGCGTTACACAATGTTACCGAAGTGGACAGAATCTTTAATGGTGTTGATGACATAAACCTTTTAGCCGTTGTCTCTGAGGTCAATCTTCTCAGAAATCTCAAAGAATGGTGAATGGACACTGGAGCCACTCGTCACATCTGCGCCACCAAAAAAAATGTTTACCTCTTATTTAGTGGTGGACAATGAAGAACTATTCATGGACAACTCCATAACTTCTAAAGTCGAATGACAAGGAAAGGTTATTCTGAAGATGACATCTAAAAAGGAACTCACCCTCAACAATGTGCTTCATGTACCGGACTTTCATAAGAATCTTGTTTCCGAATCTCTGTTAAGCAAGAATGGGTTTAGGCTAGTTTTTTAGAGTGACAAATTTTTACTTACCAAAAACAGGATGTATGTAGGAAAAGGTTACATGAATGATGGCCTTTTCAAAATGAATGTAATGACTATTGTATCTTCTATGATTAATAAAAATGCATCTTCTTCTTACTTGCTTGAGTCTTCTGATTTATGGCATGATAGATTAGGACATGTTAATTATGAATCTTTATGTATGCTTAAGTCCCCTAATTTATAGCATGGTAGAATAGGATATGTTAATTATGGATCTTTGCGTAGATTAATTAATATAGAATGTTTACCTAAATTCAAAAATGATCCAAATCATAAATGTGAAATTTGTGTTGAGACAAAATTAACTAAAACTCATTTTCATTCAATTGAAAGAAGTACTGAACCACTTGAATTAATTCATAGTAACTTTTGTGATTTTAAATCAATTCAAACTAGAGGTGGGAAAAATATTTTATTACTTTCATAGATGACTATACTAGATGTAGTTATGCTTATTTAATTTGAACAAAGAATGAAACTTTGGAAACTTTCATTCAATCTAAGAATGAAGTTGAAAATCAACTTGGCAAGAAAATTAAAATTCTAAAAAGTGATAGAGGTGGTGAATATGAATCACTGTAGACACCCCATTTTTGACCGACCTTAAGACTCAGACATCACCGATTGAGCGCTCGGTGATATTGCATATTGTGCTCGTTCTGAGGTTGCGGAGTCCCGGCTGCGAGCCTTGCCTCCGGACTTCCGGACTCTTTTGTGCTTTGCCTCGGTTTGCGAACCAAGCCCTGTTTTCTCTGTTTTCTCTTCCCGAAGGGAGGGAGAGGTCTCGTAGACCATCTCTTAGTGGCCGTAAGCTACGTTTTGTGGTCGTAGGCCATGTTTCCCGTTTGGAGCCCGGTTCCCGGTTTTTCGGAGCTGTAGGCCGTGTGCCTCGGTTCGGGACCGCTTAACCACCTCCGTTTGCTCCGGTTTTTGGCACACACCTTATTTCCTCCCTTTTGAGGGACACTGTGGTCCGAGAGACCAACTTCGTGGTCAGACACCACTTCCGGTGCCTAACAGCCCACTTTCAGGGCCCCGAACTGCGTGTTTTGGCTCCCGAACCTTCATTCTGCATTTTTGGGCTCCGACCCGAACTTGAGATAGTCATATTTTGAGGTCCTTTTCATGTTTGATTAAGGACCTTTTGCTGTTTGAGATCTCCTACTGCCACTTGCTTCTTCACCCCTCTTTTCGGCCTTTTCTTGCATGATAGTTTATGCCTACTTGTATTTATTTTCGTGGCTTGTCATAAACTACAAAGTGTCTTATTTTGAGCCCCTCTTTAACTTTGTTGAAGGGCTCTCTTTAGGCCAATTTTGGGGGGAAATTTGAATTTCATTTCCCCCCCATTTTTCCCCCCTCTTTTCCACCCTCTTGTGTCTATATAACAGACCCCCCAGCTGTGTTTTAGGGGTTAGACATATTAGTTTGAGCCTCCTACACTATATCTCTCTCTCTCTCTATATTCCAAGCACCAAAACCCTTTAAATCCTACACCATTTTACACTACAAGTCATAGCACCATACTTCCAACCTCCATTACAGCCACTTGGAGCTGTCTTCCAGAGGTTAAAAGCTCCCAAACTTGGTCCAAAGGTTGCTAAAGATTGGTTCTACAAGGGTGAGTCTCATTGTCCCTCTTTTGTGCATTATTTTGATCTATATTCTAGCTCCTTGTGCTTGCATATTTGGGCTCCGACCCTAACTGAAAGTAGTATTATTTTGAGCTCTTCTTCATGTTTATCTAAGGGTATTTACCTGTTTGAGACTTCCTTCTTGCACTTGCTTCATTACCCCTCTTATATCCCCCTTTCTTGCATAGCATTTTTGGCCTATATGTAAACTGTTTTGAGCTCTGTTGTAAACTGTAATGTAGCTTATTTTGATCCCTTCTTCAACATTGTTGAAGGGCTCATCACTGTTTGGGGCCTCCATATGTCACTTGCCTCTTTACCCCTCTCTTGGCCTCATTTTTGCATGCTTTGTTAGCCCTTTGTGCTTCTGTTTTTGGGCTCTGGTCTGAACTGTAAATGGCCTTATTTTGACCCCCCCTCTTCGTGTTTCATTAAGGGTCTTTTACTGTTTGAGGCATCCTTTTTATACTTTGTGTTTATACCCTCTTTTGGCCTTATTTTGCATAGTATTTTGAGCATGCTTGTGCACTGTTTTGGGTCTGGCCATCAACTGTAAAATGCCATATTTTGGGCCCCTCTTCAACATTGTTGAAGGTCCCTCTTGTGTTTGAAGTCAGCAGCTGCTACTTGCTTCATTACCCCCCTTTTGGCCCATTTTTGCATGCTAACTTAGGCCTATTTGTGCTCACTGTTTGGCCTGGTTTAAAACTGTAAATATGCTTATTTTGGGATTGCCTTGATTCTTTCTTTAGGTCTAATGTTCAAATAATGCATGCTTTGTATAGCTATAAGCCATTCCGTGTACCTAGTTTTGCATTTCGGGATCATTCCGTGCATCGGGTGCCATGTTTTCATGTTTCGGGGCTGTTTTGCATCGTATTTTGCTACTGAAATTTGTATGCTTGTATGCCATGTTCCATGCCTTGCCATGTCTTGTTAGAGTGGCATTCGCGCCTTAGGATTGGTCCTCAGTTTGCGTGCACGCGTGCACGCATCTCGAGTGTCTCATTTTCATCTAATGGCCTCCTATGTGAGTGTGGCTGAGGTCCACTCATGTGGGTGTAAGCCCATTATGCATTGTGTATGCCATTTCATTTCATAGCATTGCGTATGCTAGGTTGTATGTTAGTGCATTGTGTATGCCACGTTACTTCGTGCATTGTGTATGCCATTTCATAGCATTGTGCATGTTAGGGTGTATCTTAGTTGCATTCATGCATGTCATGCATATTGCATTGTGTTCGGGATAGGAGTTAGCCCGAGCACGGGAAACGAGGTACGTTTCGTACTCCGAATGACGGAACGTGTCTCAATTCCCCGGTCACCGACACTCCGGATTATCCATGATGGAGTTAGGTCTTGTTGTGTTTTCATGTGCATTCATTTCATATTGAATTGTGCAATTGGACTCCTCGGCCATCATGCATCGAGATACGTGATTGGTGGCACGAGGATCGAGGTATGCATACATTTGTGAAAATACATTGCCATGCCCCGTTCCTGCTCTCTGTTGTAGCAAATCAAGAATCAGTAGTCTTCCGAGGCTTGGCGCGCTTTCCAAAAACTATTGCAAAACAGAGGCTAATTGGGGCATCACAGTGGATTTCCGCGCAAAGGCAACCCCAGACATGCATCATTCACCATCTAGAGAAGAGTCAAGGCAGCCCCTGGTTTGCATGCCAGTTTATTGCTTTCTTAGTTAATTTTGTTAATTAATTAGGAATTTGTACATATTTTGGACTGTATTATTTATTGGGACTGTATTTATTCATTTGGGACTGTATATTATTCTTTCGGACCCTCCGTGCGAGGGCATAATTGTAATAAGTGTGCATGCGTGTGATGTATGTCTTCCAACCCCACGTCTTTCTATCCCTTTTATTTACCCGCTTATGATGGTTAGATTAGGGCATGTTTCAATTAGCATACAGTATGATAGTATGTTGCATTCATTCATTCTGTTTTGCATGCACTGGGCTCGGCGCATCATACTAACTGCATCTGTATTTCAATTTCGAGTTGAATACTTGATAGCTGTTGCATCTCATATGCCATGTTTAGAATAGTCGAGCCTGCTATAGTTCCATTTTTGCATGTGTTGCATTAGGCGTTTCTGTATAGTTAGGATCATGCATGATTTCTAATCGGTTTTTGTTTTGGCTTGGAGTACTCGGTGAGTTTTTATGCTTTAGCATCCTTGCATGTGTGTGAGTGACTGCCATGAATAGCATGCTTACCATGAGGCTATGTGCTTATGTGATATAACTGCCTGAATGCCTGTGGGTGAAGGTTGGGTTATTTGAATTGGAACAATGCGTTGATTGTTTGTTTTAAGCCCACTAGATAGTGGCAAAACCATGTTTTCTAAGCCCACCTGAGGGTGGCAAAATCTGCATTTTAAGTCTACTTGCGAGTAGCAAACCATCTTTCAAAAACAAACATGAAATGTTTTGTTCCAATTCAGACGACCCAGTCTATACTTGTATGCTGTGCGCATCACATAGTAAATCTAGGCTAATAACCGGAATAAGAACACATAACGTTTTCAAAACAAGATATCATGGTTAGTAGAGGCCGATCTTTGATCGGGCGAGCGGGGGTGCTCACGAAGTGACCTTCCCCAATCGTACCCAAGTTCCCGAGCCGAGGCAACTTTGGTGATGACGGACACGTGGCCTTAGGCAACGAGTCAGGGTTTCCTAAATTTCCCAAAATAAAATATTTAGGTGGTGACTCTGTATTTGGCAAAGCAGTCCATGTTTGGCACTTCTTTCTAAAAATCTGTTTTCTCAAAACGATTTGCCGGATTTGGACTCTTTGGTTCAAGATTTAGAACCGTGACAACAAAATCGAGTCCGAGCTGTAGCGAGGTCCCCCCGCGGGCCTGTCTACAATCACCTATTGATAATTTTTGTACAGAACATCGAATAATTCATCAAACCACCGCTCCTTACTCACCTCAGCATAAAGGAATTGCTGAAAGGGAAAAAATAGGACTTAAAAAGAAATGATGAATGTCATGTTAATAAATTCTGGACTACCTCAGAACTTGTTAGGGGGGGGAGGAAGCAATACTTTTTGTTAATTATATTCTTAATAAAGTACCTCGAAAGAAAGTGAATCAAACACCTTATGAAATGTGGCATGGAATAGTACTATCCTACAAATACTTAAAAGTGTGGGGGTGTTTGGCTAAAGTGGCTATTTCTAGTCCTAAAAAGACTAAGATAGGTCTGAAAACAGTTGATTGCATATTCATCAGTTATGCCAAGAATAAAGTGCATATCGGTTTTTGATTCATAAGTCAAAACACTCAGAAATGCATGTAAATACTATTATCGAATCTAGAAATGCATTGTTCTTTGAACATGTGTTTCCTAATAAAACTAGACAAGAGACTAGTACCCGTTGGGTATATCTCCTTAGTGGAGTATGGGACCCAATTGGTTTATTAAAATATTTAGTTTGATTTGGTGTTGGTTATAATATATTTTAATTATATTATATCTAAGTTTTGGAAGGCCAATGGATTTTTCATAATCAGTTTGGTATAACTAGGGTTTTGATAAAAAGCCCAAGAGTTCACAATATATATATTGGTATTGGTTTGCTTTTCGGTGGAGTGCTGTAGCAGCTAGAACATTTTTTTTCCAATAGATGTTTTGTGGATGCTTTGATTCTGATGGATGCTTGGAAGTTTATTTGGACGCAATGCCAATGTGTGGATTGATTTGGGTTATTATTTTGGGTCTTCTTCAATTCTGTTTCGAAGACTTTTGTTCATCTATTTGGTAAGGTCTTTCCTCTTGATTATTTGTGATTATTTGAAATTCACCTAAGGGTGATTTTGTGAGACTATTCGTGTCTCGTTTGTAATCGTTTAGAAATTTTTTGGTTAATAGCGGAATCGGATTTCGATCCCGTGGATGTACCTCACATTGAGAGAACCACGTAAAAATTCTTGTGTCGTTATTGATTTAATTTTTTCCGCATTAGTTTTTATTCCCGTTGATTGATTTACTTGTGGGAAATCATAGATTTTCCCTAACAACTAGTATTAGAGCTTATGGTTTATTTGGGTTTATTTGTTTTTGTAAATCAATGGAAGGGAATGTGGGTCTTATGTCTAGCTTCAATGGAAACAATTGGGTAACTTGGAAAACTAAAATGGAGGACCTATTATTTTGTAAAGATTTTTATGGACCCATTAAGGGTGATAGTGGCAAACCTGAGGGTATGAAAGATGATGAATGGAAGAGGCTTAATCGAAAAGCCGTTGGTGTTATCCGTCAATGGATTGATGACAGTGTGTTTCATCATGTTGTTACTGAAACTTCGGCACATGATTTATGGAAAAAAAAACTAGAGAGCCTTTATGATATAAAATCAGCCACAAATAAAACTTTTCTGTTTCGTAAGTTGGTTAATTTAAAATATAAAGATGGCAGTCCCATTCTGGAACATTTGAATGAAATAAAGAGTATTGTTAACCAACTTGCTTCTACGAAAATTATTTTTGATGATGAGTTGCAGGCTTTGATGCTACTTAGTTATTTGCCCGAAAGTTGGGAGACTTTGGTTGTGACTGTTAGTAATTCGGTGCTCGATGGAGTTGTCACAATGAGCCAAGTCACTAGTAGTTTGTTGAATGAAGAAACTAGAAGAAAATCAACGGGTTCCTCTCATTCAGAAGCATTTGTTGTGAGAGGCCGAAGCAAAACAAATAGGAGGAGTAAGACCCCTCATGGTCGTAATCAAAGTCGTGACAAATCAAAAGGCAGTTCTTTTTCAAATAAAGACATTGAGTGTCATTATTGCCGTAAGAAAGGGCACATGAAGCGGGAATGCCGAAAGCTCAAGAACAAGGAGAAAAGATGTGACAAAAGTGTAGATAAGAAGCAAGAAGACACAACGACAGTTACTACCAATGATCTCATGGTCGTTTGTGAAGATGATTGTATCAATTTTGTGGGCCAAGAGAGCAATTGGGTGATTGATTTCAGTGCTTCTTTTCATGTGACTTCTCGAGTTGATTTCTTCACTACTTACACTAAAGGAGATTATGGTTGTGTTCGAATGGGTAATGAAGGTATGTCCAAGATTATTGGCATAGGTAATGTTTGCTTGAAAACAAATTTGGGCTGCAAGTTGTTGCTTAAAGATGTGAAGCATGTTCCCAACATTCGCCTCAATTTGATCTCTACCGAGAAGCTAGATGATGAAGGCTACAACAACAAATTTGGTGATGCAATATGGAAGCTCACAAAGGGTTCTTTGGTGGTGGCTAAGTGCAAAAAGACTCATACACTTTATTCGATGCAAGGAAAAATTTGTAAAGGTGTTGTCAATGCACTTGAAGATGATACTTCTACCAAATTATGGCACAAGCGGCTTGGCCATATGGGCGAAAAGGGGCTACAAGTTTGTTCAAGAAAGAGCTTCTACCCGGTTTGAAAGATACACATCTTAAAACTTGTATTCATTGTTTGGTAGATAAACAGTATAGAGTTTCTTTTCATAAAAATGTTACTTCTAGAAAAGAAAATGTTTTGGAGTTGATTCATTCGGATGTTTGTGGTCCTTTAAAAGTTAAAACACGTAGTGGTGCACTTTATTTTGTTACTTTCATTGATGATTATTCGAGCAAATTTTGGATTTTTATGCTAAAAACTAAAAATCAAGTTCTAGATGTATTTAAGCATTTTCAGGCCATAGTTGAAAGAGAAACATGGCATAAATTAAAGTGCATCCAAACAGACAATGGTGGTGAATACATTGGCCCATTTGATGAGTATTCTCGTAGCCAAGGTATTTGGCACCAAAAGACAGTTAAGAAGACTCCTTAACAAATGGCGTTGCCAAGAGGATGAACCGCACCATTATGGAAAGAACAAGGTGTCTGCTTTCACATGTTAAATTGCCAAGATCCTTCTAGGGTGAGGCAATGAGGACAGCGGTTGACGTGATTAATTTGTCTCCTTCCTATCCTATGAATGGTGATGTCCCAAAAAGAGTTTGGACTGGCAAAGATGTGTCTTATGAGCACTTGAGAGTGTTTGGTTGCCCAGCTTTTGTTCACATTCCAAAGGATGAAAGGTCCAAGCTTGATAGTAAGTCAAGACAATGTATTTTTCTTGGCTCTGGGCATGATGAATTTTGTGATGACCGAGTATGTTATCAATCTCATTTCTCTTGCCTAGTCTCGGGTTTGCCTTGTTAGAGTGTCAGGATTAACCGAAAATCTAGTGAACGGTTTGAGGTTTGTTGCGTTTAAAAGCTTTTCTCAAAATCCTTGTCCTTGTTTACTTCCGTGTCAAGTTTCACCTATTCCGGAGGGTGCGAAGTCAGGTCCGAATTGTCGAAGGTTGAGCTGAGAACTTTTCTTGGTTGGAGGGCAGAGTCGTACGTGTGGGGCCTTAGGACGCACGTGCGGGAAACAGGGGAGAATATGGGCTGCCTACTATATAAAAGGCAGGTGCAGCTAGTGGTGCGGGGTTAGGGCACCGCACGTGCGAGGGTGAGTGCCGCATGTGCAAGAGGACACTCTGCACGTATGGGAATGAGTGCCACATGTACAAGACTCCGCTGAGTCCAAAAATCAGCTTTTTCTTCTTTCCTTGGGCTGTGTGTATATCATTGTTTGTATATCACTCTCTCTCTCTCTAAAAAGCCTTTTCTCCTCCTTCTCTCTATATTTCCTACACCAAACAAGATCAAAGCCTTGATTCCTTTAGATCCATTGAAATTTTAACCCAAGTTTCTTCATCAAAGTTGGAGAGCTAGCCGAGAGCTTCATCTTGTGCGGTGAAGATCGTGTTTCAACACCATCAAATTCGAGGGTTTCAATCTCAATCTCCTTCAAACTTGAGGTAGGGGATTTCTTAGAGTTGTATATATAATATATATATTTTTACAAGATTTGGGTCAATTTTCGGAACTTCTCTTATAAATATTGAAACTTGATAATTGGCTTTACAATGTGGGTAGTTTGGGGGTGGATTTACTCCTTGTTCCTTTTAAAAACATTTTCTTGCGGGTTTTCAACTATATTGATTGAGGAAAAGAATGTTTTTAAGAAATCCTTTTCAAAAGATTTTGGGTATGTATAGTTGTGGTGAGAAAACCTAGAAATTTGGGGTTTTCGAAAGGTTGTTAAGAACCCATAGATGACTTTTTTTATTTATTATTTAACTCTCTTGTGCCAAAATGAATAAGTGATTGGAAAATTTCTCATCTCTATGCATATATATATATAAATGATGAGTTTCATGAAATATGAGAAGTGATGATTTTGGGGAGTTGTTGTGCGAGATGTTGATGTACTCTTGAAATGACTAAATTGTTGAGAAATGTACAAGATGAGAAAATGTTGTTACTTGTTGATAGATTTAATTAAATATGTGGTTCTTTTGTGAAATAGCATTGAAGAGAGGAAAATGGGAAAATTGGTTGTTATGGTATTATTGTTGAGATACTTAAAAATGGAGAAATGTTATGAGGCATTGATAATTGTTGCATTACATACTCATTCAATTGATTATTACACATTTTGAATTGAGTTTGGAAACGTTTACATTGAGAAAAAAAATATTTTGAAATAAGAATTATTGAAATGTTTTGGGGTAAATACGTTAGTAAGTCCAGATAGGAGGTGTAGATGAAGTTGATTAAGTTGGCTTGAGTGTCCGGGGTGAAAGACCGAAAACACGCGTGAAGGAGGTACCACTTCCCTTCCGGTTAGCAACCAGTAAAGTGGGGTTGTGGGTAGTGCTAGTTATGCCTACTTGCAGACACCAACCTAGGGATTACCTAAGTCGTATTTACCGCCCCTTGAACTAGATTGATAATTTTTGAATTATTGAGATTTCAAGTTATAATTGAGCATGATGTTCTCTTCTTATTTTAAAAAGGCATAAAAATGTGATTTTTTTTAAAGGCATGATAGGGCATGGCATTTGCATTTCATTTAATTAAGCTTGCATAAGATATATATACTTTGTTAAGGATTCTCTACTGGGCTTTATACTCACCCTATGGGATTTTGGTGCAGGAAAGGACGTGGTGATCCCACCAAGTTAGGGCGTGGACATATGTGTTGGGAGCATAGGACTCCTATTTTTGTTGTGGTATATTTTTGCTAGCCAAGGGCTATAATTGTTTGGGCCCGAGAGGCCATTTTTGTGTACCGAACTTAAGCCTTGGGAATTTGTAAGCCCTTGAGGGCATTTATTTATTTTTGGATTTAATGTTCTACATGCTATAAATTCATGTATTTGGTATTGTTGAATATATAATTGCATGTTGAACTATTTTGTACAAACCTTAATGATTAATGATGTAAAGGTTGATGAATTACAGCTTTTCTTATGATGAATATTAGTTGATGTACTGATGTAATGTTATAAATTTTCGGGGCGTTACAAATTTGATTATAGATTATGGGATCTGGTCGACAAGAAAATCATTCGAAACCATGATGTTGTGTTTCTTGAAGACCAAACAATTGAAGACTTTGGCTAAGGTGATCAACCGGAGCCAAAAACTAGTGATCTCATTAAAATTGATCCATCTACTTTGTCTTCGATGGATAATGAAAATGGAGGAGATGTGCAACCACCTCTTGAAGATGTGGAAGATGATACTAATCCTAATGAAGTTAAGCCAGAAATTGAGGAAGAGCATCCAACTCAAGAATCGCCACCACAACTTGAGTTGAGGAAATCTACAAGGAACCAACAACCTTCAAAAAAATATCCTCCCAATGAATTTGTATTGATTTCTGATCAACGGGAGCCCCAGAGTTACCAAGAAGCAATTGAGTATGCAAAGAAAGATGATTGGAAAAAGGCCATGGAAGAGGAGATGAATTCCTTGCTTGAAAATCACACTTATGATTTAGTGAAGTTGCCTAAGGGGAGGAAAAATCTGAAAAATAAGTGGGTCTTCAAATTAAAGAATGATGAGAAGAATCTGAGGTACAAGGCACGTCTTGTTGTGAAAGGCTTTGGGCAAAAGAAAGGTATTGACTTTGATGAGATTTTCTCGCCGGTTGTGAAGATGTCTTCTATTCAGGTTGTACTTGGCATGGTTGCAAGTATGAACCTTGAAGTTGAACAACTTGATGTAAAGACCGCGTTTCTTCATGGTGATCTTGAAGAAGAAATTTACATGGAGCAACCGAAAGGTTTTGTGAAAAAAGGAAAGAGAAATTTGTTTGCAAATTGAAGCAAAGTTTGTATGGCCTCAAGTAAGCCCCGCAGCAATGGTACAAAAAATTTGACTCTTTCATGATGAATAAAGGTTTTTCTAAAACCACTTCGGACCATTATGTGTTTGTGAAAAATTTCTCGAATGGTAAATTTTTTTTTTTTTTTGCTTTATGTTGATGACATGTTAATTGTGGGTCAAGATTCTACCATGATTAATAAGTTGAAGTTAGAGTTGAGCAAGTCTTTTGCTATGAAAGATTTGGGACCGGCAAAGCAAATACTTGGTATGAAAATTGTTCGTGATCGTGAAAATGGGATGATTTGGTTGTCTCAAGAAAGTTACATTGAAAAAGTTCCTGAGAGGTTCAACATGGATAAAGTAAAGCCTGTTGGTTGTCCATTTGAGGGTCACTTCAAGCTTAGTTCAAATCAATGTCCTACAAGTGAGAAAGACAAGGAAGAGACGCAGAAAATTCCTTATGCTTCAGCGGTTGGTTCTTTGATGTACGCCATGGTTTGTACAAGGCCAGATATTGCTCACGCCGTTGGTGTGGTGAGTCGTTTTCTCTCTAATCCGGGTAAAGAACATTGGGCAGCGGTAAAATGGATTTTAAGATATCTTTAAGAGACTTTGAAGGTGTGTTTGTGTTTTGGGGATGGTAAGCCGATGCTTGATGGGTTCACAGATTCTGACATGGCCAGTGATGTTGATTCCAGGAAATCTACTTCAGGGTATTTGATGACTTTTGCAGGGGGAACTGTGGCATGGCAATCTAAATTACAAAAATGTGTTGCTCTCTCAACTGCCGAAGCTAAATTTATTGCCATTACGGAAGCTTGCAAAGAAGAGTTATGGTTGAAGAAATTTTTGCAAGAATTGGATTTGAAGGAAGAAAGGTATGTGCTTTATTGTGATAGTCAAAGAGCTATTCATTTGAGTAAAAATTCTACTTTTCATTTGAGATCGAAACACATTGATGTGAGATACCATTGGATTCGTGATGTGTTAGATTCAAAGTTGTTGCAACTCGAAAAGGTTCACACGGATGATAATATTTCGGATATGTTGACTAAGACTTTGTCGAGGAACAAACATCTAAAGTGTCGAACTTTGGCGGATATGATTGATGTCTCCACCTAAGTCTGTAGGGGGAGAATTGTTGGATATACCTCCTTATTGGAGTATAAAACCCAATTGGTTTATTAAAATATTTAGTTTGATTTGGTGTTGGTTATAATATATTTTAATATATTATATCTAACTTTTGGAAGCTCAATGGAGTTTTTATAATCAGTTTGGTATAACTAGGGTTTTGATAAAAAGCCCAAGAGTTCACAATATATATATATTGGTATTGGTTTGCTTTTCGATGGGGTGCTGCAGCAACTAGAACATTTTTTTTCCAGTGGATGCTTTGATTCTGATGGATACGTGGAAGTTTATTTGGACGCATCGGCAGTGTGTGGATTGATTTAGGTTATTATTTTGGGTCTTCTTCAATTCTGTTTCGAAGATTTTTGTTTATCTATTTGGTGAGGTCTTTCCTCTTGATTATTTGTGATTATTTGGAATTCACCTAATGGTGGTTTTGTAAGACCATTCATGTCTCGTTTGTAATTGTTTGGAAATTTTTTAGTTGATAGTGGAATCGGATTTCGATCCCGTGGATGTACCTCACATTGAGTGAACCATGTAAAAATTCTTGTGTCGTTATTGATTTAATTTTTTCGCATTAGTTTTTATTCCCATTGATTGATTTACTTGTGAGAAATCATAGATTTTCCCTAACAATACCAACAAAAGATCTTATGATGCTATTACTAATCATGATCAAAAACAAGGTCAAGTACAAGAGCAAGAGATAGATCAAAATGAAAAAGAAGGACCTAGGCGTAGTAAATGTGCTAGAACCTCAAAATCTTTTGGTCCAGATTTTCTAACCTTTTTGTTAGAAAATGAGCCTTTAACTTTTAAAGAAGCTATGTCCAGTCCTGAGGCTTCTTTATGAAAAGAAACTGTAAATAGCGAAATTGAATCCATCTTGCAAAATCACATATGGGAATTGGTGGATTTGCCACCAAGTTGTAAACCTCTTAGATACAAGTGGATTTTCAAGAGGAAAATGAAAGCAAATGGATCGATTAATAAATACAAGGCAAGACTTGTGACTAAAGAATATAGACAAAAAGAAGGTCTTGATTACTTTAACACATACTCACCAGTTACTAGAATAACATCCATTAGAATGCTTATTGCCATTGCATCTTTATACAAGCTAGAAATCCGTCAAATGGATGTGAAAACAGCTTTCTTAAATGGTAAGTTAAATGAAGAAATCTACATGGAACAATCAGAAGGATTTTTTGTTTCAGGAAAAGAAAAGAAATTGTGTAAATTGGTTAAATCATTATATGGTTTAAAACAAACGTCAAAACAATGGCATGAGAAATTTAATAAGGCAATGATGTTAAATTGATTTAAAATTAATGAACGTGACAAATGAGTTTATGTTAAAAATACAAACAAATGTTATGTTATAGTATGTTTTTTTGTTGATGATATGCTGATCATATGTAGTAATAACGACATGATTAAAACTATCAAGAAAATGTTAAATAAACATTTTGACATGAAGGACATAGGGATTGTTGATGTAATTCTTGGCATAAAAATTACTTAAACATCAAAAGGATATGCTTTGTCACAGTCACATTACATTAAGAAAATACTTGACAAATTTAGCAAAGATGATAATCATCTTGCTAGAACACCTATGGATGTTAATTTGTTTTTTTCTATGAATGTACAGGAAAGTATTTCTCAATTAGAGTTTGCCCAAATTATTAGAAGCTTAATGTAGATATACGAGTAATCCAGGAGTAGAATACTAAAAAGCTATTATAAGGGTTTTAAGATATCTCATATTTACTCGCAACATTGGGTTAAACTATACTAGATATCCAGTGGTACTTGAAAGATACTGTGATGCAAACTAGATATCAGATACTAAAGACTCAAAATCTACCAGTGGGTATGTCTTTACTCTTGGTGGTGTGGCTGTATCTTGGAAATCTTTCGAACAAACTTGCATTGTTAGGTCTACTATGGAATCAAAGTTTATAGCGTTAGATAAAGCTGGGAAAGAAGCAGAATGGCTTCGTCATTTCCTTGAAGATATTCCAATGTGGTTGAAACCTGTGTCTACTATATGCATACATTGTGATAGTCAATCGGCAATAGGTAGAGCACAGAGTCATATGTATAATGGTAAGTCATGACACATTCGTCGTCGACATAACACTGTGAGACAACTACTCTCTAATAGAATTATTTTCATTGAACATGTGAAGTCTAAAGACAACATAACGGATCCACTAACCAAAAGGTTAGCAAGAGAGTTAGTTGAGAATTCATCGAGGGAAATGAGATTTAAGCCTATTAAATAAGAGTTACCACAACAAGAACCCAACCTAGTTGACTGGAGATCCCAAGATCTAGGTTCAAAAGGACAACCGAGTTGTTAATGACTCATAAGGATCACTGGGGAGTCGAACTCCTACCCATTTCTATGATGAAATAGTGATGTCTAAAGCGTGTTAGGATAAGCAATGCTTTTAATGATTCCTATATCTAGGAATACCTAATGGAGTATGGTAGGATACTTTTTATAAGAATCACATATATGAGTGTGAACTGGGCTGGTTCTATGAGTTTTGTAAGGGCTACAATTATCTAGAGCACTCATGCAGTACCAAGTTGTTCAGGGCCAAAATAAACATAATCATGAGAACCAAACTGTGTCTGAAAATATGTTGTGTGAGTTCTGTTGTCATGGTTTACACAAATAGTTAAACAGTTCAAGACATAATGTTCACTTATTAGCTAGTAAATCCGATAGTGCCTCACAAGAGAAGGTTCAAAACCAAAACCTACCTATCATTTGTAGAATATCTTCGATTTTTTTACTCTCTTTAGAAATATCATGTTGTTGCATTTTCTCTTCGTCAATTCCATTTATGTAGGGGATTGTTGGAAATTTTGGTTTTATAGGCTTATTTTGGGCTAACTTAGAGGCCAAATTTAAGTGGGGCGCTCACGTCTTTTGAGATGGGTCCAAGTGGTGATGTGTTCCTTGTCGCATAGCAAGTCATACGGTAAAAACGGTTTGTCAAAACCATTTATAGGTGAATGGGAAGCTAACGTCAAATGGAAAGTTGAAGAGTCAAATGTGGGCTACCTTATTTTGATTGTCTCATATAGAAACAATAAGAGAGCTTATATGAGTATATAAGTTCTAGGTTGACATACTTTGGATGGGCCCCAAGGGGCACCCCAAGTTTTGTAAGGATGGGAGTTATGGACAAAGTGGGCTTGACCCAAATCCACCACACGCGCATGTGCGCACCGCCTCCCCGTCCAGCGGCCGAGTCAAGCCGAGCGTGGTGTGTGTTGTGGGTCAAGTTGGGTCCTAGCTTTAATTTTTTTGACAAAATTCATTTGAATTTTTTCAAATTCTTGCGGGAAAATTTGAAATCCTACCGGATTAATTCAAACTTTTGCGCCAAAATTTGAATTTGAATTTTTGCTTCCCAAAGCAGTGCCTCTCCAATCGCCTCTTTTCACTTTTCCAGCGATTCAAATTTGTACTTGTTCGGAGGGTTTTTTTGCCCTTCCGAACAGGCACCACTTTGCCTATACATAGATGATTCTCCAACAAGTTCAATTTATGCAATTCCTTTTTGTTTTTCTTCCTTTCTTGCATTTGTTCTTCATACTAGAGAGTTACAAAACTCGGGTTCTAGTTCACAAGATAGATTGTTTGTAATGCTACTACAATCTCTGAGAGTGATCATTGTATCCTGGAGATAGACGCCTATAATCCGTGAGCACCTGTGCGGTGGTAAATCTATCTTAAGGATAGAGTGTCACACACTCGACTTAATCTTGATTTTGCTATTCTAAACTTTCCAGTGTTTTTTCTATTCAGAATTCTGATACAAGAATAATTTTATAAGTCATTTATTTTTATTTTGTTATTTACACAGACGATTGTTCCAATAATATTGGCATAAAGATAAAAGTACAACTATATTAGAGTTGGAAGACCCTAATATAATAATTTGAGTAAAACAAATGGTATACCTATAATGATATAAAACAATAAAAAACAAAATAAAAGATCTTAAATCAAAAGGATTAATTAGAGATAGTCATAATTCACATAGTAGTTCAGCTTTTATGGTAAGAAACCATGTTGAAATAAAAATAGAAAAGGCTAGAATGGTAATAAATTATAAAAAAAACTAAACGATAATACCAAAAGATATGGTTATTTTAGAGTGCTGCAATTAGCACCCCATCAATTATTTTGAACCCCCATTTTTTAGCCTTTTTTAAATTACAATAATAACCTCAAATAAAATTACTAAAACAAACATCAATAATTTTGGACACCTTATCTCACAATTAAGTCCACACACCACAACATCATGAGTTAGGGTTTATGAAAGCACCCATCTCCATCACCACCCATCCATCTTCCCCAAATCCCACCTTCAAAACCTACACACCCTCAAAACCTTGAAAATCCTTTGGCAGTAATATTCTAACGGCAATGGTGACAACCTTTTGATTACAGACCCTTCTCCGCTAATGACAATGAGTGGAAGTTTAACCACAACTCCATGAGACGAGAGGAGTACAACAATAAAAACTCAAATGAGGTTCATAATTTTGATGGTGTTCTTAGCTCAGAGGAGATTGGTCTTGTAAAGGTAAGTTTCTTAGAAAAATTGGCAAAAATAATAAAAACTATTTGTTATTTTTTCTGGATTGAACTACCGAACATATGACCAAAATTCGGGAACATAGGCCTGGATATTGTTTATTTTTTCAAGAATAGGTAACCAAACATTTATTATTTGTTTGAGAACAGATAACCAAATCAGCAACAGAAACACACAAACAAAAAAGGTCGGACCACCCTTGGGTGATCAACTGGCCGATTAACTGATGGGTGAAATCCTACCCAATTTTGCTCACACAGAGAGCATACAAGTACAGTGAGGCCATGGATGAAAGATAGAAAACCAACCAGAGAAACATGAAAGTGGATTGTGTTGTGTGTGTGAAAAGAGATAATAGGAAAAAAAAAAAAAAAATCTAAAAGATTGAATGAAACAGAGAAAAAACTTTTTAATCACAAAATTTTTCCACTAGTTTTGGGAGGTTCCACCATCGTGGGTTTTGTTAAGGTTTTGGGAGAGAAGTTTTTTGGGATGTAAGGGGTGTGGGGGTGTGCATTTGAATAGATGGAATATTTTTACGATGATAATTTTGGTATTATTTAGAGGGAGAAAAGAAATTTTAAGGATTTTACAATTTATAAGTGGGGTTCCAATGAAATGGAAGGTCCAAAATAATTAATAGAGTGCTAATAGCAACACGCTTATTTTATTTCCAATAAGCAAGTCATTTTTAATAGAATACAGCGTGCCTCCTGGTTCTCTAAAATGGATTGGCAAAGAGAATATCATCAAATAAAAATGGACGAGGAAAGTATTCCTTGGATAGCTTTTAGCACACCTCAAAGTCACTATGAGTGGTTAGTACTACCATTCGGGTTAAAAAATGCTCCCCAAATATTCCAAAGAATAATGAATAATATATTTAAGGAATTAAGTCATATTTGTCTTGTATATATAGATGATATTTTAATATTTTCTATAACGATTGAACAACACAAAAATGATATAAAATTAGTAACAAATAAATGTGAAAAGCACGGAATAGTATTAGGAGAAAAGAAATGCATCTATGCTAAAATGGAAATAGAATTTCTGGGACTAGAAATAAAAGCAGGGTCAATAAAAATGCAAAGTCATATTTTAGAAGAAAAAAAAATTTGATAAATTTCCAAGTAGAATAACTGACAAAAAACAATTAAAAAGATTTCTAGAATGTTTGATCTATGCATCTGACTTTATTAAAGATGCAGCAAAATTAAGAAAACTATTACAAAAAAATTTAAAAAGGATGGGAGTTGGACTAACCCTAAACCCTATACTCTACTAGTAAAATTCCTAAAAGAACAATGTAAAAATTTACCCACCTTAACTCTACCAAATGAGAACGATGACTTTATATTAGAAGCAGACGCCATCAACAGCCATTGGAGTGCTATATTAAAAATAAAAGAAAATAATCAATTATATAGATATAGTTGTGGAAGTTTTAATTAAACTAAATGTAACTACCCAACAATGGAAAAAGAATTATTAACTATAGTTAAGGAATTGAAAAGTTTAATATTCTTTGCACCAAAACCTTTCCTAATAAGAACTGATTGTAAAGGCCTGCTAGGTTTCACAAATAAGAACTTGTCTAATATGCAGGCGCAGGGAAGACTTTTGAGATGGCAAATGTGGCTTAAACAATTTACTTTTGAAATTGAACATATAAATGGTAATAAAAATAGTTTGGTAGACAGTTTAACTCGTGAACTCGCAGATGGCAGCACAAAGGCATTAGCTGAAGTTAACACAGCCAGAGAAGGCAACTCTCCTAGCCGAAACCGAAGAAGCGCTGAACTTGGTAACACATGACAATGCTATTGTAATAAAAAAATAAAAAATAAAAAACCTACAAAATGCTGGAAAGAGCCGTACTACAAGCGAGACTCATTTAGTTGCAGTAACAAGTTAAGAAAATGTATTATCTGCTCCCTTCTGATGTACAAAGCAAAATAAGGAGTGTGTGTACTAAAGGTCATTTCTGGAGTGGTACAAGGACTGATTCCTGAAAAAGCTATCTATTGGGTTTGGAACATAAGTGTTTTCTACACTAGCCAAATATTTCGAGTTGCTTTCAATCCAAACCTAATAACTAGTCCAAATAATCCATTAAATCTAATGTGGAAGTTAGAAATGGTAAACTCATTCGACTTCCCCCCAAATCCAAACAGTTTGTTATTCTCTTTTTACTAAATTTATGCGATTTATGTTTTGAAGAATGCATAGCTTTGGGCAGAACAATGAAACGATGAAGCCCATAAGTATTGAGACTGCTCAGTCTAAATTACTGCAACCCATTACCAAATAATCATACAAGATACATCAAGACCAATATGTTACAAATGTGATTGGTTTAAAGATTTGGGACATCCTCTAATAACATATCCAACTAAAGCAAGGGCACGAGGATTTTTTCTTATATCTCAAATAACTACTGAATTAACAAAGAGGGGGATTAAATTAGTTCATTATGGACGAACAACCTTTGCAATAACTCTCCATTGGGCTGAAGAATTACTTGTACCAGGATTACCTAATGAATCTATATATGATTATCTAGGAGAGGTGGAGTCTGGCAAGTTTTTATTAAAGAGAGAATGTAATTTTTCGGGAGATTATATGATGGAGCAAGAACAAGCTGATATAGATGCCATGATCGAAGAAGACGATGGACATTATGATTCTGCTGACGTCATAGGTGATGACCACACCAGCCTAGCATCATCTTTATGTTGGCCTTATCTTATCGGCCTTATCTTTATTTCAGCTTTAACTTCAATAATGGTACTTTATCCGAACCTACGTTGTAAATTATTGCACTGTATTAAGTGTGTTTGAATTCCGAATTTGATATCCAGAAGTGTCTATATAAAGGGCCTTCAGTTGTAAGGGATACAGATTTCCTCAGAGTATTCTTGAGCTAAGAAAGAAATCTAGATCTCAGGCCTCCTTAGAGCAAACAATATTCTGGCAATCTAAATAGTTTATAAACAAATTTGTTTTAAATAATATATTTCTTTGTGCGGTGTGCTAGTTCTCTATGTTATTATATTGAGAGTTTTTTCCTTAGGTCACCTAAATATCCAAATATAATAGTGTCTAGAGTTACAATCTGAGGTAAGAAACGAAACAAATCTGTACTGAGTCTGATCTAAGAAGAAAAAAAAAAGGTCGAGGTTAGCCACCTCTAGAAACTAGAAGCTTGCCAATGCCAAAGCCCTACGCCCAAAACCTTTAGCTACTGTTCTTATTTTGGAAGTATAGTGGGCCTAAAATTAAACAACTCTAATTGTAAGAATAGGAGTGATATTAATATTATTAATCAGTAACATTGTTAATATTATAAAACAATAATTGTAAAAATTAAAAAATAAATAAATAAATATTATTTTAAATTATTTTTCACATCAGCGCCACATCACCAAGCCGCATCATACAGCCAAGGTCGGGCTGTTGAATCACTGTGTGATCTAGCACCACCCATGAACATTATACTTTATGTTTATTGGGGATTTTTTTTTTGTGTGTGTGTGTGTGTGTGTGTGTGTGTGTGCAAGTAAAAAGTGGAACCATGTCATTGAACAACTATTGAAATAACATGTAATGTTTATTTAATGTGAACAAATGTGTACGCCAGTTTTATCAAGAAAACGAACGTGGTAAAGAAAGGTGAAACCAAGCAAATTGAAGGAGTAAAAACACTAGCCAAACCACAAAGGGTTGCTCAAACGGTACGGGCTTGGGGTGTTAAATCCAGGTCACAAGTGTGAGTCCCCTAAGGCCAACCACAGAACTGAACCAATCTTTCTGGGTTAGGTTGGGTTGGTTCTTGAACGCATCAGTTTGGTTCTGAGTATTCAAATCGTCAAATCAATAGGATGAGGTTAGTTCTTGATTTAGGTTTTACATAAACCGAATCAATCTGAGAACCAAACCTACTTATATATATTTAAAAATTTTACTTATATTGACATGTCTTCACTTTGATCTATTACAATACACTTGATTGCATGTAATAATTTTTCACATATAATAATTAATTATTAAGTGAACGAAAGAAGTACTGGAAATTTGAGTTGAATTTCTTGGTTGATTTAATTTGTATTGGTTATATTAATAGGTTTAATTTGTCTTAGTTATATTTAAACTTGAGTTGAATTTAATTTATATTAGTTTACATTAAATAATATTTTGCTCTTCGTTTCTGTAGTGTTTAAATGTTAAAAATTTGTTTATTTTAATTATTTGTCATTGATTGATTCACTTATTTTTAATATAGTGGAACAATGGTTCCAACCTACATTACGTTGGGTTGGATTGGGTTAGGTTGGTTCTAGTACATGATTGATTGGTTCTAAATCTAAAAATTTGGAACCCATCATGATTGAATTGGTTCTAAATTCAGCACAAAACCGATCCATGAACACCCCTACAACCACCCAAGCAATAGCATACAAGATTGTTAGGATAAGCCTTTCAAGCTGCGAACCACGATTTACCACTATATGATTGAATGACGCTATCATATGTAGCACCACCTAAGGGTGACCTCCAAGTCTTTTGCTCCTCAAGTACTAACCCCATAAACTCTTATTTTGTTAGACCTTTGAGAACACTGGCCATTGTTGTGTTTAAATTATGAATTTAGATTGATATTTTTAAAAAAGGGAAAGGCAAAGGCAAAGGCAAAAAATGGAGAAAAAAAATTAGTTCATATTTTATTTACAATTTTATCGCCTTTTCCTTTCTCTTTTCAAATTTTTATCCAAATTTATGAATCAAACACAATCTAAAAGGTTAGGTTTGACTAGTGTTGGCAACTGGAAACTCTTCAGTGTGTAATCGATGTATATGATAAGCTTATTTGATTCTGTATGATGCATTAGTCATTTTGGCTTTCTGGTAAAGAAGTTACATGTATATAGGAAGAGAACTGAATTGTAGCTCTGAATAGGCAAATCATAGTCTACAACACACACAGTAGTCCTATGATACAAGGCATCAGTAAATTGGTGTTAAAAGACATAAAAATCCCTCGCAAAAAAATATGCATTCACTTAATCCTGTTGATATAACATTATAACTTGTGTGCTAACAAAATCAACTTTGACAACAAAAAATACGTAATCAGCAAACATTAAAACCTCCCAAATCTAATCCTCGCAAGTTGTGGATGAATGAGTCGGGTATTTCCACTGCACATCAGCCCATGTGCTCAAACCATCTGTCACCTCCTTAACTACAGATGCCACCTCCTCTACACTAACACGAATCTGTTTCTTGCTGTCTCTCTCCCGGAGTGTCACTGAAGTTGTCGAATCCACTGTAATGGCAAGGGGAACCCCAAGTTCATCTGTTCTTGCATAACGCTTCCCTATTGATGTACCTGCAATATGAACCCATTTGTATAAAATTAGTTAGTCACCAAGTTCATCAAATCCTGCCAATATACATCATTAAAAAAATGAGTTCTGCTATCTCTGGCGGAAAGGGAAATCAAATGAGTTATATTATACTATTAACCAAGAAGAAAACAACATATCACTTGAGACACCATTACTCATTAAGCTCATGCAAAGAATCTACTAATTTACAAAAGCTTAACGCCATGTATGGATCCTGCATTTTTTTTTAGTAAAGCATAAAATGCATCAATAGGTTACTCAAAAAGCAAAGTACGTCCAAGAGTTTGTACATCACTACAAACAACACTACATAGGATTAATCTAAATATTGCACAACCCATGTAATACCACCATGAAGAAAACTTCTCTCAACGTCTACAAGCACCTATGACATGGTTACAAAAAGCAAAAGAACATGACATACCTCATAGATTAGGTCACTAATGAAGAACACCGTCTTAAGGGAACATGAAAAAGACTTGGGTCTTCTTGACTGGCTTCTATTCAATGTTCTCTTTTTCACTTAATATGATCGTTGCTTTGAGAGGATTGAATCTCCATTGCATTGGCATGGTTGACATTGAGGCAAAGAACCAGAAGATGCAAGAGAAATCATGTGTGCCTATCCATTTTTCTATGGGTAACCAAACAAGAAAATGGATTTTTGAGAACTGCCTATTTTTTTCTTCTCATCATTTTTCCACCCTAAGAGCAACTCCAATGGTTCATGCTATAATAGCATTGTCAAAGCTATAATTTGGCAGGTTACAATAACAAAATGCCCAATTATAGCAATGTTGCCACATTGGTGACATGCCATTTTGGCAAATTTCCCTCTCTTTTTTAGATGGTGTTTGGGTTTAGTTTTTTGAGTATTTTTTTTATTGATTTTGTTTGGCATTCATAATCTTTTTTAAATTTTTTTTTTTTTTTTTTAAATTATAAGTTTATGTTCTACACAATTAGACAAACCAAAAAAATTAAATACTGAAAGAAAATTTAGATCCTTCTATTCTACATAGCACGGACACGGATACCAAGGTTGTTAAAACCGGCATCCTACATTGGATCGTTAGAGGTGTTTATATAATCGGATCGTAAAATCGGATCGAGGATCGTAAGATCCTACTGAAACAAGCAAATTACATAATAATTTAATTTAAATAAACATTTTTTAAAAGGTATACACAAAATAAGCTTATATTCTACTAAAAAGAAGTGAAGATATTGTGAAACATATAATACTCCATATAAAATGTAAATATAATGTTACATAATAGAAAACTTGATGGTAAAAGTTTTGCATTTCATTAAAAAAGAAGGTGAAGAAGAAGAATTTTATAACATAATACTTACAATATGCATAAAAAGTGAAGAAACAATATTTAACAGAGTCGGATATGAAAATAAATTGAGAAGTTAAAAGAGCGGCTTAACTGAATGATAAGGTTTGTCATTAGCATTCCTTATGGAGCGGGTTCAAGTCACGAAAATTGTGTCTCCAAAAATTAGGGTAAAATTGCAATCATTTTACCTTCCTTAGACCCCACTAAAGCTAAGTTTGTTTTCTCGACTACTTAGTTTTCTTCAATTGGTATTATATTTTTTTTGGTGAATAAAATTGGTATTATATTAAATGTTTGTTTTCTAATTTGTTTATTAAATTCAAGCTTTTTTTTTTAAAAAATATTAATTTGGATTACATAAATTGATATTTAGATAACAAATATAAAATTTACAATAAAATAGATTATACAATATAAAACAAGGCTTACAAATTGGATCGGATAGGATCGGATTCGGATCGGGATTCCACGATCCTATAAGATCCCATTACTAGGATCGAAAGATCCTACCTATAAGGGATTTTTACACGATCCGGATCGATTATGCCCAAATGGATCGTAAGATCGTAGGATCGTAAGATCCGAATCGGGATTCTGATAACCATGACGGATACGAGACACGACGTAAATACACGGACACGCAAATTTTCAAAAAACAAAAGACACAACATGCTGGGGACACATTCAATATATATAATTTTATTTATTTATTATATCGAAAAAAAAAATTTAAAAAAACATTGGAAGGTAATTAAACATGCAAAATAACACTAAAAAATTAATAAAAACATTTAACAAATTAATTTTTTCCAATAAATAAAAATAATTAGTGTTATGTATGTTTAGGTTAAGCAAACAAGAATACCAAAAAAAATAGAAAAAATAAAAAGATGGGAAAAAAGGGAGTATGATGGGGTATAAATCAAACAAAGTAAAGTTTTCGTCATTAAAAAAAAGTATTTTAATGCAAATATCTTTAATTAGGGACTATAAAAGGAAAAAGAAAAATACAAAGCAAAGAGACGATGCGGAGGGGGAGAGAGAGAGAGAGAGAGAGAGAGTGATGAACTGCGAGAGAGAGAGAGAGAGAGAGAGAGAGGACCTTCAAAGACCATCGAACTGAAAAGAGAAGAAGAAAAAAGAAGCAAAAAAGAACGAAGGACATATCTCGAAGCCCTAGATTGACCGACTGGTTCTTCACCCTCTTGAGCTTCAACAGGTTCAGGTTTTTCTTCACCTCGGTTCTCTTCTCTTTCTCCTCCATTTCTCTTTGTCGACGTTAGGGTTTAGTTTAGGAAAGCAAAATTTTGTGTTTTTACACATTTTATCCCATTTACAAGTTTTGAAATTACATTTTGTACCCTATAAGTGTCCAAAACGTGTTGCTACGTGTCCCAAACGTGTCCGACTACAAAAAATTCAAAAAAAAAAAAAAGACACCTCCCATCAAGGTTTTGAAAAGCGGTTGCGGTTGCGGTTGCGGTCGCCGTAACAGTGGCGGTGGTGCAGTTGCGGTTGCAGGATGTAAAGGCCATAGCGTAACGGTTGCGGTAACCGGAACCGTGAATTTTTTTTTTTTTCGCACAATTTGAAAAAAATTTACCGATACGCATATTTTTTTCCCATGATCATATTTATTGGATTTAAAATAAATATTGATCAATTTTTGTAAATTTTTAAGTATGATCCAATATATTTCATATTTTTAAATCACTATAAATTGAGTTTTTTACATTTTATTTTAATAATTAATGACTTTATATTATACAAAAAATCAATCACTAACTATTATATATAAGATAAACAATGACCAAAGTAAGAGAATAAATAAGAACCTATATATATATTTTAACCAAGCCAAATAGATAATGACCACACCTATTAGTATTATTATTATTATTTTCAAACAATATATAGATAGATACAAACAAACAAAATGGTTGAGTGATAACAGCTTAATAGAATAGCATAGGTCTTACAGCTTCAACAAATCAATAACATGTTCATCTTCCCTCCTCTCTCTCTATCTCTTGCTCCTCCATTTTCTCTGTTTATCTTCCCTCTTCTCTCTATCCCTCTTCTCCCATTTTTTGCTTTTTTTTCAAAAGAAACAATTTGGAGCCGTTACGTAACAGTGCGTAACAGGCTGTTACGACTGTTACGACATCATTACGACCGCTACAACCGACACACCTATGAATCTCAATCACTGCAAAAGCGGCCGTAACGGGTGGCGGTAACCATCAAAACCGTTACGTAACGGTGTTACGTAACGGTTGCGGCTGCTTTTTAAAACCTTGCCTCCCATAGAGTGTCCACCACGTGTCCGGCGCGTGTCTGTGTCTGACACTCCTACGCTCCCTTCGGAGAGGTGTTCGTGCTTCATAGCTTCTATTTCACCCACCCTTTACATACCATTAAAAAATTTGAAAAAAAAAAAAAAATACTACCATTCCCATATACTATTCTGACCTATGGGTGTTCAAATTACCCAATGAACTGAAAAACTGAACCAAACCGACCTCTTTGGGTTAGGTTAGCTTTTTAGTGCATTGGTTTGGTTCTGGTTCTTCAAATTGCCAAACCATGGTTCTTAGCTTACACCTTGCTTAAACCAAACCAACCCGAAAACCGAACCTATTTATATATCTTTTTTAAAATTTTATTTATATTAATGTCTTCACATAATAGGTCTATTACAATGAACTTGATTGCACCTAATAATTTCCAACATACAAAAATTATTAGATGAACAAAGTTAGTCCTGGAAGATTGAGTTGGATTTCGAAATTGATTTAATTTGTATTAATTGTACTAATGGATTTATTTTGTATTGGTTATGTTTAAGCTTTAGTTGGATTTAATTTGTATTAATTTGCATTAAACAATATTTTACTTTTTACTTGTGTTATGTTTAAATGTTAAAGACTTATTTATTTTTAATTATTTATTATTGATTGATTCACTTATTTTTAATATAGTGGAACCGTAGTTATAACCAGAGCTACATTGGATTGGGTTGGATTGGTTCTAGTGCATCATTGGTTTAGTTATGGGTTCAAAAACTATGATTGAATTAGTTCTAAATTTATTGCCCAACTGACCCATGAACACTCCTATTCTGACCTATTGAAACCTACCATTCTTGAAAACATACCTACCAAGTGGGTGATAGGTATGTATTCAAAAATGGTGGGTTTTAATAGATCATAATAGTATATGAGAATAATAGTCAATATTTTTTTTCAATTTTTTAAGGGTACTTACCAATAAGTCCTACTTTTAAGACTTATTACCCATTAAGTCCCATTAATAAATTTATCCCTGTAAATTTATTCATAAAAACAAGATAGACTAATAAATTTACCAATAGGACTTAATGGGTAATAAGTCCCAAAAGTAAGACCTATTGGTAATTTATAATTTGCCCATTTTTTTAATGGTATGTAAATGGTGGGTGAATAGAAAGATCTAAATTTTTTTCAATATTTTAATTTTTAAAAAAACATTTTGGGTCGCATAGAATGTAAAAAAAAAAAAATTAAAAATTAAAAAAAATCACAAAAGACAAAAAAAAAAAAGAAAAAAATCACTCAAAAAAACAAACCCCCAACACCACCTAAGAAGGGAGGGAAAGTTGGCTAGCATTGTACCAAAATGGCATTACCCTGTGGCAACATTGCAACATTTTAGTATTTTGCTACTGTAGCATGCCAAATTATACCTTTAGCAAAGCTATTATAGCATTAACCATTGGAGTTGCTCTAACCAAACATAAACAAGGAATTTGGAGTCTCTAATTTGATTTTTCTTTTCCTTCCTTTCGCTTTCCTCATCCATTCCCTCAAACAAATAAACACCAAACAAAGCAAAAGCATTTCGAGAATCCTTGGAATGGTTTTGACAAAGACACATCTAGTCTAAATGTGTAACCCAGTTCGGAAACTTCTATCTAACTAGAAAACTTGTTCTCACCAAATATAATCAGAGCACCAAAGCAAGTCTGTAGAATTCAACAGGGAGACATTAAGGCCATGTTTGGTTTGTATTTGTGAAACAATTTTGAAAAATAATTTTCCAAAAAGAGTTTACAAAATTTGAAAATTTGTTTAGTTGTATGTTTTGAAAATAGTTTTAGAGTTTTGGAATTTTGGATGATCTTAATTTATTTTTATTTTTATTTTTTTTTGGTGTAGTTGAATAGAAGAGTGAAGAAAAATGATTGATTGATGTATAAGATGTGAGAGGAAAGAGGAGAGAGAAGAAGTGATTGATTAATGTGTAGTAAAGAGAAGTGGATTTGGATGAAATTTTTTCTCAAAAATTGTCTCTCAAGAGACAAACAAAACAAGGCCCAATTCTCTTAAACCTGAAATAACAACTAATGAAATAAAAAGAGACAACAAAAAATGAAGAATGCATCATGAGAAGAGTTGAACAGCCAATAATTGAGGACACAAAAGTGGGTGTTTGGGGTTTGGATTTTTTAGTGGCTTTTTAGCTTTTTTATTGTGAGGTGAAAAACAATTATGGGAATGGATTTTTCAGTTGTATGGAAAAATGTAAAAGGCTGATGTGATATTTTGGATTTTGCCTAAAATTACCATTTTACCATTGTTTTAACGGTCCCAAAAAAGGGTACATATGAGGGTACATTGGTTTTTTTACACTGGTATAGCCAGATTTTTTTGATGCACCCCAAAGGTTTTGGTGTTTTGGCTTTTTTAGCCAAAAATCCTATATCCTAAACCACCCCAAAATGGAAGGAATTGTGAAAAATAAGAATAGCATGACAGATCAACTCAACTCAACAAGGCTTAGTTCAAATTACTTAAGAACCAACTACATGGATCCATTTTCTCCAGTACTCGAAACCTTCTTAATAATTATTCTTAAAGCAAATCACTTATGCAATAAAAAAATGAAAAAGAAAGGGGGGAAAAGGAGTGCAGCGACAGGCAGACACAGGAAATTCCAGAAAATATGTCGTCTATACCTTACCTCATGAACAATTAGCAGAACATAATGGGAGTTACAACTTAACAGTCTGTTAACATAAAGAGATCAATATCTATCTGGATATAGAAGCTGAAAATTTACATGATTTTAATTCTGTACTATATTGTCATTTGCCTCTCAAACCATTTTTCCATGATCAGTTTAAAATTTTTAGGTCTAGAAAAAAAATTAAAAAAAATAAAAAAAAAAAAGTATACCCTTCAAGTTACAGTAAAAATAGCATCAAACTTCAGTGTGTTTGTGTGTAAAACCATGCCTCAACCTAAGCAAGTAGAACACCTTCATCTCATCATGGGTAAAGCCATTTCAACCCAAATCCAACAGAAACTGAAATAAACAACTTTAATTACGCCTACATTTTCAGACCTCAATAACTTTTGAAGATATTTGCAAAATAAAACAGGCAGTCAACATGCTTACTTTATACCTACATGTGTTGCATACCTGTTATGTCAATCTTATATGAGATCCCGGCAGCAGTTAATGATTTGGCAATGCGTTTAGCAACTTCCTCGTACTGCTGATTCTGAACCAATGGGAACACAGTGCATTTTATAGGTGCCACAAGTGGAGGGAAACGGAAAACATTCAACTGTTCATCCCCGCCTTTACTAGGCCGTGTATAGAAGGAATGTTCATAAAGACAGTAAATTATCCTCCCAATACCAAAAGATGGTTCAATTACTGATGGTGTGAAAACCCTCTGATGTTCCTTCTTCATCTCCTTAGTGATTGTCACCATGTTCTTCATTATACTGACATCTTTGCCAAGTGTGCACACAGTGAACTGTACCTCTCCCTTAGACTCCAAAGTGGCTTTCATTTCCATAGCCTCTTTTTCACCCATTGCCTGCAGGCAAACAGAAAATGTTGAGACCTTTATAATTGTAATTCATGACAGCAGAGGCAGAAACTTGGCCTCCGTTACTGTGAGCAAACTTTTCATTTTAAGAAATCTACAAGGTATAGATCTCATTTGTCTTTTTGCTTCTATACCCCCAAAATGAATAAGGAAAGAAATTTTTAAAAGGCCACCAAACATGCAATACAGTGCCGGACACAAAGTATTAAGCCACCAATTATGAAACAAAGAATCAAGTCAATTTCCATCAAATCATTGCCTAACAAACAATTTGTACTATACCTCCAATGCTTCAACCACCATCTTCTGATCACCCTTGAATGCAAGGCCCAGCTCCTTCTTAACTGGAGCTATAACAAGTTTCTGAATCAAAGGTAAAATTGGTTTATAAGAATTTTATTAGACACAATATATATATCAACAGAGATAAAGAGAGTTACCTCCACTTCTCTAGGTTCTGAAAATTTTTCAGCTGCCACAAGGGGCACACCACTTTTATCCTACAACAAAGAAATAAAGAGAACTCCTCAGAAGACCAGGATATGATTCACGTTATTTTTTCAGGCAATCTTCTAGAATAAAATATCACAAACAAAGCTTTTGTCTTATTGGTCTTTTCATATTCGTCAATTTTTATCATAATTTTATTTTTTTTGTGAGACTCCTATCACACAAATTAGTAATTAAGCAAATAAAAATTAGATTTGACAGGTCTGTAATAGTTTAACATTTTTTCCTCAAAAAGATCATAGAGTTCATACCGTGTGGGCATGCAAATCGTATGCAGATCTATCAGCGATACCAACACATTCAATCCATCCGTAAGAGCATTCAATCTCAGCATCCCAACAATCTGCAGCATAGTGTGCCATCTCATTTGCAAGATGTTGCCGGAATCGTAATCGTTCCTTATCTATTCCGAGGTATGTCAAGAATAAATATACCCTCCCAATAAAATAGCCCAGCGTTTCATTGTTGACAATGGCCTAACCAACAAATTAAACACCCGATGAGTTGGGAACCATTTAATTGTTTTTTAAGGTGAAAGAAAGAGAGGAGCAAGACTGTTAGAATGGTACAAGTCAAACCAACCTCAGAAACTGCTTCACCAAGGCGTATTGTCCTTGCAGATTGTCCAGACACCTGGTCTTCCCTTGGGAACATTAGAAATTCCAAGTTTGAGACTTCAGAAAATTTTGGGTGTGACTTATCATCAGGATCCACAAAATGTTCTATTTCAGCCAATGTAAATTCACGGACTCTTAGCAGACCTTGGCGAGGAGATATCTGCAATATTTTGAAATCAATGCCAGATTTCAATTGGATTCATCATTTGTAGAAAAATGTTCAAATAACATTGCCGCATCATGCTCTAATTATAACTCTAAAAGGTAGTGGAAGAAACTAAGAACTGGATATAACGTATAATATACCACTACTACAAATGTTGAAAAAAAAATGCATTGATCATAAAAAGATATTTTTCATGTTACTTCTTCTTACTGTCAGTTCAAACAATTCATTTTTCTTTGATCCTCATTTTTCTTTGAATTATATTGTAAGTAATCAACAACAATAGTGGCACCTAAACCAAACTACTTCTCATATTACCACTTCTATTGCTAGTGCTAGCACCACTACCACTGTTATTGTTACTATGACATCTCCTTTTATCCTACACCTTTTACTAAACTATTGCAGCCATTGACAACCAGCACCATATACATGATGAGCTAGAACAATGGAAAGCCAGTCAGTTAAAAATTCACTTCCAATGACAAAATAAATGCAACCTAAGCCACAAACGGCCAAGGATATTCATGCAAATAAATGCACCAGTTAGAGACAAATGAAACCTCATTCCTAAAAGCTTGACCAATCTGAGCAGCAGCAAAAGGGAGCTTGTTGCCATTATAGTAGTATAAATCCTTGAAGTTCACAAAAATGCCTTGTGCTGTCTCAGGGCGCATATACCTGCAGCATATTACAGTGGGAAATCATGAAAAAAGTAAGTTGAAGCACTGACACTTCAAAATAAGTGTCGTATCCATGTCGGACACGCCGACATGGTAGGGACAAATATGGGACACACCACATGGCGTGTCCCCTTATTTAATTAATTTATTTTCAGGGGACACACCAAGAGCATGCCAAGTTGTATTTTCTCCCATTTTCTTTAAAGCTTCTGATGAATGTTGAATGTTTATTATTTTTTTCTTAGATTTAAATACTTAATAGATCATCCATAAAAAAATATATAAATTATAAGTATTAATTTAAAAGTGCTTTTTAAAAAATAGGACAAATTACAAACACCCCCCTCGAGATTTGGTGAAAATACAGATTCTCCCTGAAATTTGAGAAATCACATTCCGCCCCCTGAGGTTTATATTTCCATAACAAATTGCCCTCTGAAGTTTTTATTTTCATACAGATTCCCCCCTAATTTCCCCTAATTTGTTATGAAAATTTGACCTTCAGGCGGCAATTTGTAATCTCTCAAACCTCAGGGGGAGAATCTGTATTTTCACCAAACCTCGAGGAAGTGTTTGTAATTTGCCCTAAAAAATAATAATAATTAAAGTTAGTTTTTGTTAATATTGATTGTTTATGAATGTAATATTAATTTAGATAGCAAATAAAAATATATGAAAACATATTTTATTGTAATATCCGCGCTGTGTCCATGTCTTCATTTTTTTAAAATCACCGTGTCCTAGGTCCAGATCCGTATCCGTGTCCTAGGTCCAAATCCGTATCCGTGTCCGTGCTTCTTAGAAAGTAACGCATCGGGTATAAAATGGACAAGGCAATATGAATTTTAAACAATTTAAAGAAAAAGCTCATTACAGATGTATTGCAAGTTATGAAAATACAATGCAAGTATGATAAAAGTATTCTTACCCAGGGCTCAAACCAGATGGACCTATAGAGGTCTGAAACATTAAGTTAAATGGATATGGAGCAGACAGAGGGTTCTTAGTATCAGGAGCAGTAATACCATATTCCTTAATCTTTGCACCCAATTCTTCTTCAGAAAGATCGTCCAATACAGCAAGAACATGCCTAAACTCCGAGGCCTTCTCCGTTGTGATATTAGGATCTCTCTCGAGTTTCTCCTTGCAAAAATCTTTGAGTAAATGATCAGCACGATAACATGTACCAGTCTTTTCATCCTTAACCATGAGGTCAGTAAACTTATCAACATGACCTGATGCCTTTAGCACAACTTCTGGTGTAACACATGGGCAATCGACTTCCAACATGTTTTCTTCCAGAACAAAATGCTGAAAAAGGAACAAACCATGATATTGTAATATTCACTAAACTCAAAAAAAGGTGCGGACCATCAGCACGCAGCAAATTGTAGCAAACTTGAGAGATTAAAGAAGGATAACAACAAAACAAAACAAAAATGTATAGAAGACTTAAGGCCACAAAAATACAGTCTGGACAGTTAATTCCAGTCAAATCGAGAACAGTAATTGCATGATCTAGTCCCTACATGTAATTGAGTTTCCATGTGATATCTTCTTTTTTATGTGCACATTGTCCCTGCCCACCAATTTAGTCTAAACTAATGTTGAATAACAACAGCCAACAAGCTCTGAACTAACATAGAAGCAGACAAAATTATTCAACAAATGGTTCTAACTTCTAAAAAGAATTAATAAGCCTCCCCCGTTCCTGATTTGCCTCCCGACGTAGCATACATTATACTAATAAGATGATCCATGCATAATGCATTGCACCGCAACCCGTAACTTTTTTTTTAAAAAAAATCATGTAAATAAGCAGTTAGCATTTACATCTCTATCATGAAGGCAAACAAAACATGAAAACAACTGCGTAGCAAGTGCAAACACAGCAAATTCAGAATTCAATTTACAAGTCCTATCCTATGAACAATATAAATTAATAGCAACCTCCACCATTAAGAGTGACCTAGTGCTGCAGCAGCAAGCAATCAGCAAATAAATTATCAATTTCGTCTATTTAGTCCATAAAGTTTCTGATTTCAGCTCATGTTGGTCCAATTGAAGACCAGTTAAGCTTGATTTGATAGGTGTTTGTTAAATAAGTTTTAAACTTTGAAATGACATTTTTTTACAATCAAATTAATTGAATAATTTGAATTACATGAGCTTGTGAAATCACAAACTTTAGGACCAAAAAATCAAATTAGTAGTTTAGTAATGAAATTTAAAAAAAATTTTTAAAAAAATTGGGAAATGAAATTACTGACTTGACGCCAGAAAGCGAGGACATTGGACTTGACGGCGCAACCAGGAGGGCCGTAGTCGTAGAGGCCGGCGACGCCGCGATAGATCTTGAAAGAGGGGATGTAGAAGAGGCGGCGCTCGAGCGTGTTCACCACCGCCTGACGGAAAGCTTCTCTGTTGTTGTGGGCTTCTTGTGGTGCTGCGTCCATTTCTACGAATCGAAGCCCTACTAGGCTGAAAGATTGGGTGTGTATATGTTGTGAGGTGAGGTGAATTAGAGTGGCGTTGCGGAGAAGATGATATTTAGGGAGTGTGGATATGGTGGTGGTGGTGGTGGTGGTGGTGGATATTGTAGGGCTGGCTCTGGCTGGATGCGACTTTGCCAACACTAGTGTCACACCAGGAAGAATCCTTCCTAGGGTTTTTGCTAACATGCGCCGTAAAACTTTTTTTTTTTTTTTTTGGGTCCCTGTTTTGTTTGGAACCAAATGGGAAGGATGGGATTTGAAATCCGATTGGCTTGTTGCCCACCTTGGCATTTGTGGAGTCCATAAGTCTAGAATCCGGATCATCGGTAGCCTTTTCCTACCGCTCTTCCTGTGGCGCCCCCAAAACGACGTCGTTTTGGGGGCAAATCTCAATTAAAAAAAAAAAAAAACTAAACAAGAACAGAACTGTTGCATCTTCTCCCAATGTGCATCTTCCCCAAAGCCGTTCAATCCATCGTCCACTTCTCTTCACCGAATTGGCTCTGAAGATGTGAGAGGTGTGAGAGAGAAGTAAAGGGATTAAGAAGAAAATAATGAGTAAAGCAAGGATTGGGATGAGTATGATGAGCACCACCGGGTTGAGAATCGGAGGTGAGGAGCAGCGGCGGTGGAGGAGAGCGGTGGTGGGTTAGGGCCAGAAGGGTGGTGAGTCTCCTTCCATGGGGTTTGATTTGGCCCTCCAATTTCTTCCTTTTCCATCCAAAACCCAAGAAACCCATCTCCCTTTTCTCTCAAATGTATTGACCCACCTCAATTTCTTCCTTGTTGCTCTTGATCTTCTCTGTTCATACCCAAAACAAATCATCAAAACCAAAACCCATCAAATATTCATACACACATAGATAGATATATATATATGTATATATAGAGGCAAAGAGGCTGTTGTATTTCGATGTTTATCAAAGAAACAAAGAAACAAAAAAAAATATTCAAACCCAATCAAATCCATTTTCCTCCTGTGTGTTTTTGCTTAATTCTCTTTCTCTCTCTTTTTTTTTTTTCTTTTTTTCTAGGTTTGTTGTTGATGATGAGTATAAAATTTTGTGTTTTTTGTTTCTTACCCAAAATTTCGACTCTGTGTTTATCACAGGAGGAAAATAAATTTGTGTTTATCAAATTTGTGTTTATAAATTTGTGTTTATAACAAAAAAAGATTAAGAAAAATAAGAAAGAGAAGAGGGTTAACAGAGGATGTGATTGAAGAGGGTAGAGAAATGAATGGACCTTGGTGGGTTTTGGGTTGTTGAAGAGCAGTGTTGTTGAGGGAGAGGTGGATGATTTGTGGGTTTGTGGGTTGTGGGAGAAATCTTGCTTTTTTGGTCTGAAAGAAGAAGTAGAAATCAAGAAACAGATATTGAAGATGATGAGTGAATCACAAAACCCAGAAATCTATCTTGTTTTTTTGGTCCTCCTCTCCTCCTCCTCTCTTTTCTCTGCCTTCCTTCTTCTCTTCTGTTCTTGTTTTGTTTTTTTTTTTTTTTAATTGAGATTTGCCCCCAAAACGACGTCGTTTTGGGGGCGCCACAGGAAGGGCGATAGGAAAAGGCTACCGATGATCCGGATTCCATAAGTCTATGGGTGGTGCTAAATCCACACAGGCTTCCGAAAATGGATTGATTTTTTAATTTTTTGATTTTTTTTGTTATTTTAGTCTGGGATTAAAAAATTTGATTTAAAAAGGATTTTTAGTTTTTTAAATTTTTTTATGAGAGAAAGAATGTAATATTATGGGTTGGATGTAGGGATGGCAATTTAAACTCGACCTGACGGGGACCCACCTCCCCGACCCCGATTCCAGTAGTTTTTTCCCGAAAAATACCCCCAACGGGCCGGGGATGATATTTGAAAATGAATCCCCGATGACTTTCGGGCCGGGGACGGGGATACGTTTCCCAATCCTGTCCTCAGCCCCGATCCCCGCCCCATTTCTCCCCGAAATAAAATTACTACTTTACCCCTGTATATATATATAATATATGCGTGTCTTTATGTTGGCACACTCACACACAATCACTTTGCTGCTGTTGCCAGAAAAAAATGAGAGAGAGGGAGGGAGGCTGTTGGCGTGAGAAAAATAGAGAGAGGGAGGGAGGGTCCTCCGTCACCGGAGGGAGAGAGAGAGAGCCGATCCTCCGCCGTCGCCGATCTCCTCCACCGAGAGAGATCTCCTCTGCTGATCTTCTCCTTCGCCTTCCTTCGATGATCTCCTCCGCCGCCCTCCTCCGCCGACTGTTTCACCGATCTCTATCCCTCTCTCTTTCTCTGTGTTATACACACACATATATATGTATATATATTATAGATTAAAGCTCAGATCTTGAGATCTATGATGATAATATGTTGATCTGTTTTTTTTTTTTTTTGGATCTGTTGGTTTTTTTTATCTGTTCTGTTTTTTTTTTTTTTTATCTGTTGTTGATGATGTTACATGATGATGATGATCTGTTGGTGTTGATCTCTCTCTTTCTCTATGTTGATCTTCTTTTTTTTGATTCTCCAGCTTCAAAGCAGTTTTCCAAAAAAAATAAAAAAATAAAAAATGTCGGGGGTTGTTCAGGGTCGGGAAAACCCGATCCCCGTTAGGGGGCGGGGGCGGTGATGGGTTCCCCACCGAGGATCGGGGGCGGTGATGGATTCCCCACCGGGGATCGGGAGCGGGGACGGGGAAATATGTATCTTCGGGGATCGGGGACGGAGAGTGCGATCCCCGGCCCCGGCCCGACCCGTTGTCATTCCTAGTTGGATGTGATGTTTTGTCTTATTGAGCTAAAAAATCTTTTTTATTTTTTGTGACTATTTTAGCCAAAAAATCCTCAAACCCAACTTCCCAAACATAGGCACAATAATGTCTCCCGAAATGGTTGTGAATGACTGGGCACGGTGATGTGATAACGACATAGAATAAAATAATATTTTGCATAAAGATCGGTAGTTTGAATTGAATTTGTCTGAATTTGTGTTTATCGGTCGATCGATTAGATAATCACTTGGATGATCAGTGTAACACTTATCTACTGTGGCTATCACCTTATCTACTGCAACTATCAACTTTCTTGCCGAACAACTGACCGGATGACCGGTCAGTTGAGTGGAAAGCCAAAATTTGAGTCAGTTGGGGAAAGATGAAATTCAAGCTAGCCACAGTCGATAAGGTGACAACTACGGTAGACAAGTGTTGCACCAGTCATCCAACTATCGTTTGGCAATCACAAATTCAAGCCATTCGAGCTACTAATTTTTATTGTGTTTTTTATATATCATGTGAACTTTTTTAAATAATATTGTGGGTACCATATGTACTTTTGGGATGTTTGGAAAAAGAGTTAAGTTAAAATAACTCACTAAAAGATAAAATATACTAAAATTGTCAATAAGACAAAATGTCACATCTAACCCATAATCATTTAACTTTTTTTCTTACAACCATCAAATCAACTACAAAAACAAAAACAAAAACACACAAAAAAAAAAAAAAAATCAAATCCCCAAACATAACTATTTTAGTTAGGCTAAAATACTAAAAAAAAATTAAATAGCCAACTTCCCAAACATGCTCCTTATAGTTATATAAGAAAATGACATAATTTCATACTTTCTAAGCCATAACTTAAAAAAAAAAAAAAAAAAAAAAAAAAAACTCATAGGTTTTGTTTGGAAAGAAAGTTGGGCCAAAATAGATCACTAAAAGACAAAATAAGCTAAAATAATTGGGGGCGTTTGGGAAGACAACTATTTTAGTCAGGCTAAAATCATCAAATCAACTACAAAAAATAAAAAAATAAAAACAATCAACTTTCCGAACACAATTATTTTAGTCAGGATAAAAAAAAGTCAACTTCCCAAACATGCCCCTTATAATTATGGAAAAAAATGGCATAATTTCATACTTTCTGAGTCATAATTAAAATAATAAGAAAAAAAAAAGGTCATATGCCTTGTTTAGAAGGAGAGTTGGGCTAAAATAGCACACCAAAAGGCAAAATAGACTAAAATAATTAATAAGCAGACGTTTGGGAAAAGCGTTAGGCTAAAATAGCCTATTAAAAGATAAAATAGTTAATAAGAAAAAATGTCACATTCAACCCATAATCATTTTATTTTTTCTCCCACAACCATCAAATCAACTATAAAAAAAAAAACAATTTTCCAAATACAACTATTTTAACCAAGTTAAAATAGTCACAAAAAAAAAAAAAAAAACTAAATAGCTAATTAAAATAGCCAACTTTCCAAATAAGATCAAGACAAAATGTCATATTCAACCTCATAATCATTTCATTTTTTCTCTCACGACTATCAAATCAGCTAAAAAAAAAAAACCAACCAACCAACCAACTTCCCCAACACAACTATTTTAGCCAGACTAGTCTCGTTTGGGAATATGCTATTTTCATAACTTTTTAGTTTTTTACGAAAAGATGTGTAAAAAAATAAAGAGAGTGATGTGACAACTTATAGTGACTTTTTGAATAAAATACTCGGTCCCCAAACGAGGCCTAAAATAGCCAAAAAGTCAAATAGCTAACTTCTCAAACAAGGCCATACTAGACACAAATGAGGCATAATTAAAAATTTCAAAATAATGTCATAACTAAAAAAGAAGATTAGTTATAACTAAATAAGAAAATAATGTAATTAAGGGGTGCATATGATAAGGGGTGTGTATATTAGAACTCTCCTAATCACTATGACAATATTTACAATTAAGATATCAAATATAAATTATTTATAAAATTATACTATACTAATTTTAAGATTTTATTTTTCCATGCCCACATTATTTCGTCTGTTATGAATATTTTCCAAGCCTTTTAATGAGTAGACAAAAAACTTAATTTCTCACTCTCAGTAAATATTACTTTCCTTGTATTATTACTCTCAAACCTCTAGAAAATTAAAAGAGAGTTATGAAAATAGAAATGGAAATAGAACTACAAAGGTTACAAGAAAAATAGGAAGGAGACTCTTATAAAACTCTCTCTTGACGTCACTTTTACAAGACGTAGCCACACCTTTTTATAGGTAAAGAGTGGATTTCAACTTAGGAATTGAAATGCATGAAATTAAAAAATAAGATAAGATTCTTGTAACAAGATAATAAACCTTTTACAATTTTGATTTATTGAAATTGAAAAAAGTTAGTAGCTATATATCCACCACTTTGGTTTTATTCAACATGTGACTCTTTGTCTTCATTCAAATTTGGACGAAAATATTAAATTAAAATTGAACTTAAAATGTACAGACTCAATTATTCAATTTAAAATTATAAAGACTAACATAAAAATTAAATCTATAAGTATAGGATCGAAAAGTGTAAAAGTAACCCAAAAAATAATAGAGAAAATATCAAAAAAGTGAAGAGTACAAAAATAATTTTAAAATGATAGTTGTACAATGATTTATGCATTAGATTACGCAAATAAATCTTGTACCTTCATCACTTAAAAATTATTATTTCTGACTTTTCAATTTTTAAAAATGAAATTTTAGTTTAAGTTCCCTAATATTAAAATTTTATAAGATAAATGACATATAATATTTTCACAGTAGTTGGGTTCCTCAATATTTTCACCTAATCACTATGATAATATTTATAATTAAGATATCAAGTATAAATTATTTATAAAATTATGCTATACTTGTAATAATCCCGACATGTGATTAGCTAATAAATTATGATTAAGAATACCTAATAAGTAATGAAGAGGAATTCTGAGTTACTTGTATGTGCCATGCGTTGATTGTGGTTATATCTGTCAGTCGTAGAAATATCTGTTTGCGTTTCTGTTTCATTATGCGAATTGAAAGCCTTATCGGCGGCTAAACACGAAATTGACTCCGTTTATGTATTATTTAGAACTTTTAATATTTTATGGTAGGTTTAATTGAAATTCAATTCGGACCCAATTAATTAGAATAAAATAATCCTAATTAACTACTCTTAACTCAAGTTAATTAAGGCAATCTAATTAAGCCTATATAAGGCTAATTTGATTCTAGAATATTACAAACACTCTTATTGTGTCATCTTTGTGCTCCCAAACGTGAAAGAGATAAAGAGAGAGAGAGAGAGAGAGAGAGAGAGAGAGAGACCAAGAGAGAATTGAGATCAAAGCTTGAGGATGGAGAATTGCTTGGAAAATTGAGGATTTTGGCTTGGAAACTCAAAGACATAGCAATCTAGAGCCTAATTGAAGAATTGAGGTAAGAAATCAACCTATAAACTAAGTGTTTGTATCAACAAGAGAATGAATTCAAGTGAATTAGGTGGTTTAATGCAAGATTAAAACTAGAATTGAGGAATCTAAGTCATACTGTGTATGTATAAGTATTTTCTTACATTTTGAGCTCAAGTTTCAACAACAGTTATCACTCGAGTATCGGTATGGCTCCTTACAAAGCTCTATATGGTAGAAAGTGCCGATCTTCAATTTGTTGGGCCGAAATGGGAGATAAATCGTTATTGGGACCAGAACATGTGCAAGAGACAATTGAGAAAGTGAAGTTGATACAACAACGCTTAAAAACCGCACAGAGTCGTTAAAAGAGTTATGTGGATGTCTGGAGGAGAGACAAAGAATATGAAGTTGGTGATCACGTATTTATAAAAGTAACTCCAATAAAAGAGCAAACGCGATTTGGGGTTAAAGACAAGTTGGCGCCGCAGTACATTGAGCTATATGAGATTATTAAGAAAATCAATTTGGTGACGTATCAAGTAGCTTTACCTCCAGCCATGGAACAAATGCACAATGTGTTCCTCGTTTCTATACTTCAGGACTATTTCCGAGATTCGCATCATGTTATTGAACCAACTCATGTGCTCTTAAAGGATGATTATACGTATGAAGAACGACCAATTCAAATTGTATATTGCCGAATTAAAAGACTGAGAAACAAAGAAATACCATTGGTGAAAGTAGATTGGCAAAATCATGGAGAAACGTACACGACTTGGGAGACCGAAGAAGATATGATGAAGAGATACTCTGATTTGTTCTCTCTGGATTCAGTATTCTTCCAAAATGAAGGTAATTCGAGTTTGGAAGACCAAACTCTTTAAGAGGGGATGACTATAACAACCCCGACTTGTGATTAACTAATAAACTATGATTAAGAATGCCTAATAAGTAATGAAGAGGAATTCTGAGTTACTTGTATGTGTTATGTGTTAATTGTGGTTATAGTTGTCGGTCGTAGAAATATCTATTTGCGTTTCTATTTTATTATGCGAATTGAAAGCCTTATCGGCGTCCAAACACGAAATTAACTTCGTTTATGTGTTATTTAGAATTTTATGGTAGGTTTAATTGAAATTTGATTTGGACCCAATTAATTAGAATAAAATAATCCTAATTAACTACCTTTAACTCAAGTTAATTAAGGCAACCTAATTAAGCATATATTAGGCTAATTTGATTCTATAATATTACAAACACTCTCATTGTGTCATCTTTGAGCTCCCAAACGTGAGAGAGAGAGAGAGAGAGAGAGAGAGAGAGAGAGAGAGAGAGAGAGACCAAGAGAGAATTGAGATCAAAGCTTGAGAATTGAGAATTGCTTGGAAATTTAAGGATTTTGGCTTGGAAACTCAAAGACATAGCAACTAGAGCCTAATTGAAGAATTGAGGTAAGAAATCAACCTATAAACTAAGTGTATGAATCAACAAGAGAATGAATTCAAGTGAATTAGGTGGTTTAATGCAAGATTAAAACTAGGATTGATGAATCTAAGTCATATCGTGCATGCATGCGTATTTTCTTACATTTTGAGCTTAAGTTTCATGAACTCCAACATGAATGTAGTCATTCTAGTTGGTTTTGGAAATTCATTAAGTTCTATATTGTTTTACCTCAATTGATCATGTTTTGGAAGAAAAGAATTCGTATCAACTCATGCATGTATTATACATTGAGTTTCAAGTTTGATTTCAAACAATTGACTTGCTTTTGGGCCTCGATTTTGCGAAATAACCTTCAAATCATGATGTTATTCAAGTTTAGACATTTTCTCAAGTTTTGGCCCCAAAGGATGTGTTTTGAAGCTTTGAATTCGAGTTTTGGAGCTGGAAGTGTAATCTAGAAATTTCAAAATTCGCACTCTTCGCTCGAGCGTAGGAAGTTGTGTTTGAGCAAAGAATGCGAGCTCCTAGTACTTTTGAGAGTTTGGGAGTTAGCTCGAGTGGCAGAACCTGTGCTCAAGTGACCACCCTTATTTTTGACCATCAACTCGAGCATAGAAAATTGCGTTCGAGTGTAAAATGAGAACTCTCAGAAGTTTTGCAGACCAAGGGGTCCGCTCGAGCGACCAATGTTGCGCTTGAGCAAACTGCCCTATTTTCAGAATTTTGACTAAGTGTTTTAAAGTGTATTTTGACATCCTCATTGCATCTTAAGCATTCCTAAGCTATAATTAAGACATAATAATAAGAATAAAGATTAGAAATACACCAAGATAGAAAATAAGTAAGTTAACTATTTTCCGAGAGTGTGTTTCAATATGCATCCGTTATGTGTTTGTGTAGGTCACGCATCGTAATTCGTCTGATTTATCTGTTCTGCTATTGGAGCTATCTGTGAGTAATAACTTTGTAAAGTTATGTTTGACTTTACTTATTTTCTAATGATATGAAATGCTTTGTCTTCTAAAAAGCTATTTTCCTGTATGGATGAATAATGGTTCAGATTTCTGAAATATATTTGTGGCATCCTTAGCATCATGTGATATTTGCTATATGTTACCTAGTACTAGAGGTTCCAAATTGGAACTGGTTAAATATAACCATTATATGCTCTGTATACGTCTTTTTATGGGCTATCTGGTCCCTTTATGGGTTATCTACTCTGTTAGCGCTAATGGATGTACCACGTATGATTGTCTGTGAATTCTAAATTCTAAATATGACTATGAATCTGTTTCTGATTTCTGAATCTATTATGGACATCATTCATTAAAACCTTTATTTTGTTATTATTCACTAGACTCTAACTCACTGTATTATTTATGTATGTAGGTGATCAGGTGTGCGACCAGGCTCAGTGATGATTGCCTAAAGATCTGTCTTGTCAGCCAATCACAGCGCCTCTCGAGAAGGGTCTTGAGTTTAAGTGTAGTCATGTTTCTGCAAAGGGTCTTGAGTTTAAGTGTAGTCATGTTTCTGCAAACAAGTTTTAAGTTTTTGTTTTCTTTTGGTTGTCTGACGGTTTTTGTATACTCTATATTTAGGGCTAAGTCCCTTTTGATTGTATTTGTATTTATGACGTAAGACCAGTGTGAATATGACGTCATATATGTATATAGTTTGAAATTTTCTGTCACATGTATGTCTGTACAACTCTATGGACATTGTATTTGATATTTGTTTCCGTTAGCCCCTTAATTTGGTTAGTCTGTTCAGAGGCCTTCGGTAATCCCAGGATTACTAACTGGTTATGGTGCTAAACTTATAGAAGCGGGTTTGGGTCGTGACAATACTAATTGTAAGATTTTGTTTTTTTCATGCCCACATTGTTTCGTCTGTTGTGAATACTTTTCAAGCCTTTTAATGAGTAGACAGAAAGCTTAGCCTGCGTTTGGTTGTGTTTTGTAATTATGATTTGAGAGTATGAATTGTATTTTGAGTTTGTGGGGTTTGGAATTATGATTTGAGTGTAGAAAATTTGTTTGGTAAAGAGTTTTGAAAATAGTTTTGAAAAGAGTTTTGATTTGAGTGGGGAATTGTTGATGTGACATTTGATATTTGATACAAAAATTTACAACTCATAACTAAACATACAACTCAAAATTATTTTAAAGCACATAAAAAAATTTAAAAATTTCAGAAAATATTTTTTTCGATTATATAAAAATTAACATATCAATTGCAAAAATAAATAAAAATCACTATTCCGGTCCACCGACTGGTCGACCGGCCGGACGTCCCGTCAGGCAAAATTTTCAAAAAAAAATTATGAAAAGCGCGGCTGAGACAGAGCTCTCCGCAGAGCTTTCGAAACGTGATTCTAAAATACTAAACAAACATCATATTCAAACTCTGATGTAGAAAACTAGTTTGAAAACATAAACAAACAGAGCCTTAATTTCTCACTCTCAGTAAATATTACTTTGCTTGTTTTATTTCTCTCAAACCTCTAGAAAATTAAAAGACAGTAGACCAAGTGTTTATGCAAATGGAAATGGAAAATTTTATTGAATACAAAGGTTACAAGAAAAATAGAAAGGGGACTCTTACTTATAAAACTCTGCTCTTGACTCTACTTTTACGAGACGCAGTCACACCCTTTTATAAGAGTGGATTTCAACTTAGGAATTGAAATGCACAAATTTAAAAGATAAGATAAGATTCTTGAAACAAGACAATAAACCTTTTACATTTTTGATGTATTGAAACTAAAAAAAGTTAGTAATATCTCCATTACTTTGGTTTTATTCAGCATGTGACTCTTTGTCTTCATTCAAATTTGGATGAAAAATACTAAATTAAAATTGGATTTAAAATGTAGAGACTCAATTATTCAATTTAAAATTATAAAGACTAACATAAAAATTAAATCTATAAGTATAGGAACAAAAAGTGTAAAAGTAACCCTAAAAATAAAAGAAAAAATATCAAAAAAGTGAAGAGTACAAAAATAATTTTAAAATGATGGATGTACAAGTGATTTATCTATTAGATTACGCAAATAAATCTTGTACCTTCATCACTTAAAATTATTATTTTTACTTTTCAATTTTTAAAAATGAGATTTTAGTTTAAGTTTCCTGATATTAAAATTTTATAAGATAAATGACATGCAATATTTTTCAAAGTAGTTGGGGTTTTTCAACATTTTCACAAAGAAATTTTAGTTTGTCACAGAGAAATTTTTAAAATTTCTCTAATATTATTAAGAGATCTTAACTAATAATTTTAAAAAAAAACATATTGAACATTTCTTACTGTTAAAAGTTGGAGATGGATGTTTCACTAATTTCCTCTTTAAAAATTGTCCCAAAATAAAAATCAAAGGTTACCAATTTCCATTAGCTTCCAATGCCTTTTTGTGTGTGAGTTTTTTATTTTTATTTTTTTTGTCAATAGATAGAAGAGTAATTATATTATGAGAAATATTTAGATTATTTAACAGACCATAGTTTTTTTCTTGTCTTTCAATAGATAAGAGTAATTATAGTATAAGAAATATTTACATTATTTAACCGACCATAGATTTTTTTTATCAATAGATAAGAGAATAGTTATATTATGATAAATATTTATATCATTTAACAAACCATACATCAATCCCATCAAAACTCCATTATGGAGGAGAAATAAATTGATCATTATAAAAGTATTATAGAAGGTAAAATTATCTCCACAGAGAAAATGAGATGACGTGTACCTTCCTTGATCTCTGCAAAAATAAACCAAGTGTCAATGATTACCCTCGATTAGGATTGGTCGGGAGAATCCTTCGACAATCAAGTCAGTATACTGATCAGCTATTATGAGAAATATGTATTAAATGTATTGAATGGATTTCTTGAATTACCTTCATCTATCTTTTGTGCTTTAACTACTTATCATTTTATAGTTATTTGGTTTAAATCTTGTTCATCCATTCATCTGTTGATCAGAAGGTTCTACTTTTGTTAGATACTAGTTAAGTCAATTGCCAAATTGTCTTTATCTTTGATAGTTGGATCCAACCTTACTGGACGACTAGGATTATGCCAGGTGTTAATGGCCAACTTGTTATTTGCTATAACCGTGCGATGGAGTTAATCGAACGACTTCCTTTTTAATTAGACCCAACCTATTCTCTTGTGCTTCCAGACATGTGCTTTTATCTGTTGATCAAGGCTTGATCAACAATTCTCTTTATTTAAGAGATTCTTCTTCTAGAAAGATATCTTCATGCGCCTAAGTCTAGGTTTTATTAAGTTGATTTTTCTTATGGGCTCAACATACTTTTCTTGGGCTTTTTTCTTCATTCGGACTAGATTAAAAGGACTTGGCCTGAATCTATGATAGAGTATCAAAATGGGTACTTTGTCCAACAGTCAAAATCCAAATTTTTTTTTGTCCAAAAGTTTAGGAGCGAAATTATTATGTCCATAAGGACAAGTTTCCTGCAAAATGACCAAACTACCCATCTATATAAATATGTTATACAGTGCAAAATTGGCAATATTCTTCTTCTTCTTCTTCTTTCTCTTTCTCTCTTTCTATTTTTTCATCTCCAACACCACAACCACCATCTTTGATACCACCACCATTGTCATCTCCGACACCTCCATCACCGTCCCAACACCACTGCCACTAACAGCACCACAACCGTCTTTCTCGACACCCAACTACCATCTTTCAAGATCTAGTCAGATTTGAGTTAAAAACCCTAACTCGGCATCACAACTCAGTAGACTTGGACAGAGCTTTTACGGTTGCAGCTGGAAGTAGTGTTGTGTCTCTAGCGATTGTAAAGCTGTTTGATGAAACATCTTTTTCTTCATCTTCTCTGTCCTCTCTATCTTTTTCTCAAAACCCTAGCGTGAGGGCTATGTTGAGGGGCTTGATCGACAGCTAAATTTATAACTGGTATGTGTTATTGCCGTTAACCGTGGCAACGGTGGTTGTAAGACAGTTTGATGAGACGCCTTTTTACCTTTTTCTCTTCATCTTCTTGGCGTTCCTTCTCTTTTAAAACTCTAGCGTGAAGGCTGTGTTGAGAGGCTTGATCGACAACTAGATTTGTAACCGGTCTGTGTCGCCATCGTTAACCGCAGTGGCAGTGGTTGTAAGACTGTTTGATGAAGTGGTGGTGATGTGGTGGGCGCAGTAGTGGCGTAGGGCTATGAGCATAGCGGTAGAGAAAACCATGGCGGTAGTGGATAATGAGAGTGCAGTGACGGTGGCAAAAAATAAGGATAATAGTGAAGTGATGGTTACGAGCTATTGGGTCATTTCAAGGCCGAAGATCAGGGAAAATGAGATCAAGTGGCCTTGGGACTGTTTCATGGAAAATATGAATATGATTGTTTGGTGTTGTTGAAAATTTTGGAGTTTTTTGTGACTTAATGCGTTTGACTATTTTAATATGTTGTTTGTTTTGTACATTTAGAAATACATACATACATTCATACACATGCTTGTATACAACATCATTGGATAATTGATTTTCCAGGATCTTTGTGACTGGAATCAAAGAGAGAAAGTGAGTAAACACCAGATTTGCAAGAGAATAACTTAGCAATTTGTATAACCTAGCAATGTCTGTGTGTGGTGGGGCTCCGATCGTGTCTTAGTTAACACACACTCGTTCTCCTTCCTTTTGATTGTTGCTGTTGTTATAGTGGTGAATGAATAGATGAAAATAAAAAACTGAATAGATATATCTGTGTATGTACTAGATAGTGTCAGTGGTGGGAAATTTCAACTAATAAGGAAAACGAATAAGAGAGAGAAAGAAAGATAGAGAGAAAAACCTATAAATAGAGAAAGACAGGTGGATAGAGTATTAAATAGAGAGAGAAAATTTGAAAATTGTGTGAATTTGAACATATAAAAAAATAGGTTATAAAAATTCAAGAGATAAAAAAATCCAATAGACAGGTTAAAAAAATTCAACAAATAAAAAAAATATTTGAATATATAGTTAAAAAATTTGAATAGATAGACAAAAAAATTTGAACAAATAGAAAAGAATTTAAATAGATAGAAAATAATTTGAATATATAAATATAAATTTGAACATATAGTCAAAAAAAGTCAGAAGATATAAAAAGTTAATAGATAAATTAAGAGGTAAAATTAGAAACAAAATGTTAAAAATGATTTCTCACTAAACTATTTTACAAAAGATAGACCTCTTATTAAGAAAAAATATTTACTAAACCTACTAATTTATACCCTTCCTAAATTAAACATTTTAACAATTTAACAAAATATCACATCCAACTCATAATCATTACACTCTTCTCTCACAAAAAAAAGTTAAAAAAGTCAAAAAGTCTTTCTTAAATCAAATTTTTTAGTCCAAACTAAAACAGTCAAAAAAATTAAAAAGTTAAAAAATCAACCCACTTCCCAAACGGAGATTACTCTATCAAAATTATCTCTATAAAAAATTGAATATAAAATCTCACGGCACAAAAATACTACACCAAGGCAAATGCCGTGGTTTGCTGCCATTTGCCTTGCCCACCAAGTTTGATGATTGGATAAACGGGCCGGACATAATTTACCGAAGGCCCACAATACCAATATTTATACTCGATTCGGGGGTCTGATCAGGACCAATTTTCTTTTCATCTGTATCTCTCTCTGTACGTACATACATACGCACGCTCGCTCGCTTCGCAAGGCTAAACCGCTAGAACTCTAATTTCCTGAGGGAGAAGACAATCAATCACTGTGAGTTCTATCTTACTTCTTCTTCTTCTTAGCTAAATCTCTTGTGCTTTGTATTGTTATAGTATTGACTTTATAGTGGAGGAACCTCCGATATATACGGCTCGTGTGAACTTGAAATATATATATGATAATTTGCGTAATTCTAGTGTGTCTAATACCCATGTTTGTATAATGCTAATTTTGTTGTCTTCTGCGTATGAACCTGAACAATCAAGCTTGTAGTGTTTTGTATGTGTGTATGTATGTACACATAGGAAGCTAATATAATGTATAAAAAAGTAGAGTTTACCTAATCTTTTACTAGTTAAATTGATCTCTTTTAAATCAATAAACAAATTAAGTTTATTTGTTTATTTATTATGAGTCTATACAAAGAAAGTTTCTATAATAAATGCAAGTGTTAATGATACATTTCATTTATCCAAATTTCACTTTAGTCTTTGTAGTTTCAAATTGAACAACTTTTACAGTTTCAATTTAGTCCGAATTTGAGGTTAAAATTAACATTAACAATTTTGGGAGACTTGTTAATTTCTAAGGTGACAGGTATAAAAAATTAACAGAAATTTGGCTGGAATGATCAAATTGAAACTAGATTTAAGTGGAAGGAAAAAATTGTTCAATTTGAAACTAGAGGAACTAAAGTGAAATTTGGATTAAAATATAGGGATGAAAAGTGTGACTGTAGACATATATATGAAATATGAATTTTAGTTTGATTAATATTTAAAAAATTCATTGATCCCAAGTTAATTTAAAACTCTCCTCCCTAATCCTCCAACTTCCATCCCCCTTTTTATTTTTTGGGTAAATTACACCAACCTTCCTTGAGGTTTGGGGAAATTGCAGCTAACCCCATAATTTTGATATAATCACATCAACCTCCCTTAATATATAAATTGCATTGCAATTTAGTTCATAACGTTAGTCATTTGTTGATCTTCTGTTAGGGAAAGGATGCTGTCAGGGATTTTTATTTTAAAATGTCCCCCTCTACCTTTCACCTTCCACTGGCACCTCCCTCTTCGCTAGATTCCAACTTGTAAATAAAACCAAATCAACTTTGAATCTCAAACATATGGCTTTAGAATTTCGAAATCAAAGCCCACCACTTTACCAAGTATGGAACCCCAGGAAGCATCATCATTCAACATAAGATAAACCCATTAATGAACATAATAAATCAATTTCTCATAACGAATAGGAAATTAATAGGGTTGTTGCCTTCAACATACAGTCATAGAATGCGCATAGAGTGTTCACCTTCAAACTACCTTGCTACTGCCATCGAGGACATCGTTTGTGGCCTCCCGTTTTCCATACCCACTGAGTCTCTTCCCTGTGAATTTGGATCCTTCTCTTCCTCCCTCCCTCCCTCCCTCCCTCCTCTCTCTCTCTCTCTCTCTCTCTCTCTCTCTCTCTCTCTCAGGTGGCAGGACTCAGAGGAAGGGATGGGGTTTCCCGGGTAGATTTGGAGGGGGGGGGGGGGTTGTAGGGTGGTCAATCTAATGGAGTGGGAGAGGGGTGACAATGGTGGATCTAAGGGAGGGGGTAGGGAGGCTAGTGGTGTTGGATTTGGTTTAAGCATAAAATTGTAGTAATTTTTGGGAGAACTATCAAAAAATAAGAACTTGCTGAAGGGTGGAGGAGAGCGGCACTGTTGAAGGGTGGTAGTGACTGACAGTGAGTGGGGGAGATGGGTAGGTGTGGAGAGATTCAAGTTTTGAAATTTAGAGTTTAATTTGGCTTAATATAAAATTGTAATAAATGTTTTTTGTAAAATGGTGCATGTAATGACTAAAATACTCATCTCTGTGAATTCAACTTTAATGGAAATAGACGAATGGTTGAAATTGAGATTGAATTGGAAGACTAGAGTTTAATTTGATGAAATTAAAAACGTAGAGTTTGATTTAGTGTTTTTTTTTTGTTTGGGGGGGGGGGGGGGTAATTTCTTCTAAGAATTTTAATAGGGTATATGTTCATTCATGGCTCTTTTTTATATGGTTGGGCACAAGAAGTGGAATTTGCTACAAGAACTTGAGCTTTTTTCATTTGGATGTGTACTTCAATCAAGTAAAATATTGTTGATTATTCATTGAGGGAAATGCTACAACAATCAATGCGTTTATATGGCCTAAGTTCAAGGTGCTAAAAGGAGAATAGTAAAGCTAACAAGAACATTGGTTGGGATTGTGAGGAAGGAAATGAGTGCCTTGAATTTAATTGAGAACATAGCTTTGCATAAATAGACATGGCATGATGGATTAAGAAAATAAATTCCCTCTAGTTGGATAGAGGGTTGAGTTCAGTTTGTGGTTTAACTATGGCTCCATGCAAAACTATTGTTTTTCTTATATGCATGAACTCTTATTTTTCTCCTTCTTCTCAAGTCTGTTTGTATATAATTAGATTTGCGTTGTGTGGTAAATAATTTAATTCTCAATACTTTATTATTATTTTTTGTATACCACGACATTTATAGTTTCTTTTGTATCCTTGTTGATGCACATCGGTGCGCATTATGTACACACATGCACAATACATTGTAGGTCACTTAATAGTGTTCGATTAACAATTAAATTCTTACTTGTGATGGTTTTTTTTGGTATAGGTTTCTGAACTAATTTACATCTTGATTGCCTTGCCTTTGGATTTGTTATTTCCTTCTTCTCCATAGATGGTATGTATGCTTAATAATTTATTCCTCAATGTAATTTTTATGTTGTTTCATAGATGTTATATAATTGACTTTAAAATATGTGTGTTACCATTTATATATCTTTATACCTTTCGACCTTTTAGTATTTTGGGTTTGCACTTAGATTTGAGTTGATTTCTAGTTTTCTGCAGAAATATGAATTATAAACGCACATTCACATTATTACAATCTCTCTCTCTCTCTCTCTCTCTCTCTCTGATAATTATAATTATAGTGCTAAGAAGCACAAACACTTATATGGAGGAGGTATGTTGTGTTGGTCACTTCTACAAGTGTGCCCAATAATTCTTCAATGTGTCTTAATTAAAAAGTCAAATCCATAATATTGGACACTTTGCAAAACACTTCTTAGATACTCAACGAAATTTCTTGAACCTTCCGAACCTATGTGATGAATTTCTTTATAATAGCAAATTGTGCCTTGGGTAAACATTACCTGGTATAATCAGTGTTCCTAAATGGTCTTTTACTCTGTGGTTAGGAGTCCTGAGCCCTTGGGAAATTAGTTACTATGGATAGAATTTTTAAATGGGGTTTGGCTCGGAGTGCTACCTGTACACTATGTGGACAAGCTGATGAGGACCATTGCCATTTATTTTTGGGCTACAATTTCACAAAGAATATTCGGAGACACTTTCTTATGTTGTTGAGGATTAGTATACCTCCATCTACTTTGAACCAAGAGCTTTGATGGGCTAGGCAACACATGCAGGATACGAGATTTGACCAGAGGCTGTATAAGCTCACTCTATCTGCACCAAAGTTGTTGAGGCGAAAGCACAAGGTGAGGTGTAAGCCTTTCGAGTTTTAATTTTTAATTTTTATAAAATATAGCATAAGAAATATTAAAAAAAATAAAAAATAAAAAATTCATAAAAGCCTCTTAAGTCTTTTTTTCTCATTAATACTATCATTGAACATTAAAACACGCAGACCCATACATATTAATAAAGATGTAATTAACTTCAAATAAAGATAATACTAAAGGGCATTCTGTTTTAATAAATGAGATGAAGGTTTCTGGTCAACAAAGTCGGAGTTGGAGAGACCCACCTATAGAGAGAGCTTCAAATAAAAATAAATACATGCCATTATATTATAATAAAGGCCCGTGGTATTACATGACCAATTAGTGTACTAACTGGTGTACCAATATTAGTTATGACATTATTATTGACCCCACTCATTAATCACATTACAAATCCCAAAAACCTCTTAAATTATGCCACATCATCAATTGGTATATTAGTTAGTACATTAATTGGTACATATAACATTATTCATAAAGGCCACACATTATCTTCCCCTATGATAAATGCTTCTGGCCAACAAAGAGGAAGTCAGAGAGATCCAAGGAGCCTAACGACATAGAGAGACCAAACGATAGAAAGAGAAGATAGAGAGAGACAGAATGAGAGAAAATCTGAGATAGAACGAGTGAAAATCTAAGATAGAATGAGCGAAAATCAGAGATAGAATGAGAGATACAAAGAGCTCGAACCCGAATGTTGATCGTCTCTCACTGGAAGTCGATGATGGAGGCCATGTCGTTTGGAGAGCAGAAGCTCAGTTGTTTGGATTTTAGTCAAAGGCAAAGTGAAGAAGATTGGAGAAGAGAAGCTCGATTGTCTATGCCTCTTTTGAATTGATTTGATTTGGTTAATGATTTATGTACTTCTCCGAGTTGGGTATGAGTTATTCAAATTAATTAATTTTTTTTTTCATTTTTAATTTTTTTACGACATCTCAAAATGTGAACGCCTTTGATGATTATGTGTGAAAAGTGCATGATACGCATGCAAGGAGAACACATCATCCCATGAGGCTTACACTTTGTTGGTGTTGCACACAAAACATCAAACCTCAATACATTTTTGGAATGCCTTGCCCTAATGTGTGCCTCAAAAATGCTTTTGAAAATTTTGATCTGCAGCAGTCTACTAGATTTGGTGTGAAAGAAATGCAAGAATTATTAAGCAGAAAGCAAAGCACATACCTAAAGTAAATGGCGAGATTTAGACTAATATTAGAAGTAGGGCAATTACTTGGGGGGGAGTTGATGACAATATGGTGAACAAGGGACTTATCGAAAGATTTGTTTACCAGCTTGTATCATTAGGAGAGTTTGGTGGATTGATCTACTTTGGTACCTACTAATTCAGTAGTTGCTGTGTCTTTTTGTTTGAACATAAGTTTGCTCTTTGTATAGATTGGTTTTGTTTCATAAAATTTACCTTACCCAAAAAAATAATAAAATTGCATATTTGGAGTGCAACTTGTGCACTCTAATACATTATGTGTATTTTGATGTTGTATAATTGTTTTGCATTTTTTAGAATGTAATAGTTACGAGAACGATTTCTAGATGTTTAAGTTATGAAATATATAGTGTTATGTTTCTTTCTCTTTCTCTTTATCTCTCTTTCTCTTCTTCTACCCTTTTTTTTTTTTTTTTTTTTTCCATTACCTTTTAATGAACTATTTATATATTTGACATATAATAAATATGTAAAAATTTGAATTTTTAACGTGTCCCAAGCTTATCATGTGTCTTGCATGTTTTTTAAATCGTCATATTGGCTTGTCAATGTTGTGTCTCAAGTCTGTGTCTGTGCTACTTGGTTATGGCGCTGTGCATCATCATCTCTTTCATATTTGGTTTAGAGATTCATTATTCACTAGACTTAATTTTATCTTGTTTGAGAAAGTTCCAAGTCATAGTCATGTTGTGTGAATTTTCTAAGGATCAAGGTTTTGAACTTTGGTAGAACTCAATTGTTCTTTTCTAGGAGTTTATTTGTGTTGCGGTTGCCATGCACCTTTCTAATCCTTTCGAGATTTTGATATGAAAACTTGATATTGCTCAATTAATAGTTGAGATGATGTTGGAGATTATTTTGGGTTCCTAGTGAGGAAGAAACTAAAAGGCTGATTTATTTTTATTTAGTTTATTTAAGTTTTAAGGATATTTAATAAGCTGATTAAGTTTATTGTGGGTATATTTGTCCAATCTACCATTGCGATTTCATCTATCTCATCTAAGAAGCACGGACATGGGATACAGTAATTTCAAAAAATGGAGACATGGACACGGCGGAGACACGACAATAAAATATTTTTTCATTTATTTTTATTTGCTATGTAGATTAATATTATTTCTACAAACAATAAAATTTTACAAAAACTAACACTAATTCTATATTTAAAAAAAAATTTAATCAACATTTATTGTTTATATATATATATTTATTTTAATGGATGATCTATTACATATTTAAATTTAAGAAAAAAATAATAAACATTCTATATTCAAAAGCACTAAAGAAAATGGGGGAAAAGACAAGTTGGCATGTGCCTAGTGTGTTTCCTGAAAATAAATTAAGGGGACACTCCATATGGCGTGTCCCTATCGTGTCCGACACGGCTACGACACTTGTTTTGAAGTGTCAGTACTTCATAGTATCTCATAAACTTGGGCCCTATGTGTCAGCCTCATGAGGTGATACATGGACCAATCGAACATCTTTACATGTCTTGATAATCCCCTCTAGGGCCCCATCATGTTGGATGAGACCAATGATGTACTGCCTTAGCCTTGAGCTTAGGCAATCAGGGATCGTCCTTGAGACACCTTCTAGTACGCTCGACTAGATGCACTTGACAAGTTGTGTGACTCTATAACACTCACTATTCTTGGCTAAGCTACATGAGTTGCTCATAACTGCATGTGTGTATGAAAGGTTCGGGTGTTCAATAGACTGTCGGGCATTTGGGAAGCATGGTAGGCACTAAATGGCACAAAACCATGTAGAATGGATAAGGAGAGAGTTGATGCAACCTTTGTAGAGAGAGTGGTAGTAACAATCAAAGTGAAACTTCTCAATGAGCCAGGGATATGGGGGATATGGCTCTATGAAGGAATGGAATGGTCCATCTCATGGAGCAAGTGTGCTCCATTATATTGAGGGGAAAGGGTTGTAAAGGCACGGAAAGGTGTGCTCACCAAGTCCAATAAAGGTGTGGGCCCATTAACTCATATTGTCTCCATGTGAGGCCTTCCTCACTTGTCTAAGACTGGTTAGAGTTAGGCCACCTTAAAGGGTGAGCCAAGCAGCTCTAATGATGCTTTTAACTCTATCTTCTAATCCACCAGTCTCTGGTGATTTCGTGCAGGGTCATGGGTCGCTTGACCAAGGAATTGACTCCAAGGGGTCATTATACCTTACTTCCGGCCTAGGCATTGTGTAAAGTCAGGGTGCAAATCGTGAGTCAAGTGGAGCGGGTATGGTTGTGGAAACCATCCTTTTAGTGATGTTCTATGAAGCATTGACACTCCAAAACAAGTGCCGTAGTGGTGTTAGATACGGGGGCATGATAGGGACATGTATAGGAGCTGGCGTGTCCCTTTTTTTTATGGAAAATTACAAAAACAAAAAACTCCGAGGTTTGATCCTTATAAGAAATTAAACCTTGAGTTTTTAATTTTGTCAATTTAACCCAAAATTTTAAAATTGTTTTCAATCTAAATCATTTGCTTATTTTCGTTAATTAAAATCAATGGAAAATAAGTATTTTAGTCATTAAACTCAATGAAAAAGAATATTTTAGACATTTTATGTATATCTACATTGAGTTTAATAACTAAAATACTTTTTTCTCTGTCAGTTTTACTTAACAAAAATAGATGAATGAATGATTTAGATTGAAAACAAATCAAAGATTAAGATATAAATTGACAAATTGAAAACTCAAGATTTATTTTGTTAGAGGCTCTACCATGGTTTTTTTTTTGATAACTGTCCCATTATTTTATCAAAAAAAAATTGTTTTCAGGGAATAAGTTGGGGACACAACAACTAGTCCCCGCCCCCTCTCCTTTTTAGTGCTTTTGATAGATGTTGAATGTTTATTATTTTTTGTTTAAATTTATATGATTAATAGGTCATCTATAAAAAAACAAACGATATGAATTAACTAGTGGTTTTTTATTTTTATTATTTTCATATTGAATTAGTATTAGTTTTTGTTAATTTTAATTGTTTGTGGATGTAATATTAATCTACATAGAAAATAAAAATATATAAAAATCTACTGTGGCCTTTCAATGTCCGTGTCTCCCTTTTTTTTAAAATCTCAGTGCTCGTGTCCATGTCTGTATACATGCTTCTTATGTGATCTTATGGGCACATATACCTATATTAATTATTAACCTGCAACTCCTTATTTCAATTTGAATACCAAAGGATTGAGTTTACAACAAACACTATGTGCATGTTTGAAGGATTAATATAGTCAGGCTTGAACAGGGTGCAACCAGAAGAGAATTAGCAGAAATTGAAATATATTTATCCAAAACTTCTTTCTAATGCCTTCTAAAGTACCTTATTCCTTCTCTCTGATGTTATCTTCAAATGGCACTCTCATGCTAGGGATTCGAGAGCAAGGTCTAAGGATCTCATTTGGGTTGGTGCCATGGGTCATGCGATGCTCGAGTGACCCCATGACCCTTGCACAAAATCTTTAGAGAGATGTTATTTGTTAGCTAGAGTAGGGTTTCTTAAAGTGATTGGTCCCCTCACTTGAGGGACTTATGACTTGGTTGGTATGAGAGAGAGACCTCCGCAAGAAAACATTTCTAGGTGAAGACAAAACAACATGGCTTTGTTGCGGAATAAACCCCACACACAAACAACAAGAAGAAGAAACAATCGCAAATAAGAAAACATGACACTCAAGTTTCACCCCATCATCTTCGGTGATCTCTTGCCATTGAAGTGCCTGTTGTGTTTGTTTAGAGTGCTTTACAACCAGCATACTCACCCTCCACCATCCACACAAGGAAACTTGGGTATACGAGTTATATTTAATGAGTGTATCTTTAGGGTTAAGGTGTTTTATTTAAGGTCCTAGTTAGTTATTAAAAAGGGGGTCCTTTTAAGGGCCCTAGTTTATTTAAGGTCCTAGAATTATTTTTTATCCATGGAAGGTTGATTTACATTTGCTTGAAGGTGTGAATGAGCTAAGTGAGTTGGTCTGGTTATCAAGACATCTTAACATGGCTTGAACTTGGGTGAGATATATTCTCTTGCATGAGAGCTCAGTTCTTGTAATGTCCTATGGGGTTTATCTTGCTTTTTCATGCAGTTTTAAAATGTTATGACAAAGGTGATGCCGGACAGCACCAAGAAGAAGAAAGGAGAAGAAGAAGATAGGTCTACGAATCACTCTTAGAATTCCTTAGGCATCACATATAGGGTTTGATTGCATCATACAACCCATAAAGAAGCTTCAAAGCTCTCAATTTTTTATAAAATATCAACTCTATTGAATTATAAGCATTACATGGGTTTATATAGAATTAGGAGACTTCCTAAACCAACTATAACCAAAAAAGGAAATTATCATAATATCTTTGACTTCTAAAACTAATTTAAGACTAAATAAGAAATATAAATAAAACCTATTTAAATAACTTGATCCACCCCATGGGCGACCCTTACAGCCCATGTTAGCAAATATAAAAATTACCAAAATACCCTTGACTTAAAAATCTTCTTAGAAAATATAAACTAATCATAAAATAAGACTTTGATAATACTAGAAATATAATTATAGAAGATTTTTATTAGTTTCTCTATGAAATCATGTCAATGTCCAAGTATCATCACTTCTTTGAATTTAGCTTTCCTTAAGCTTCTTATACTCTACATCATTCTTTCTTGGTTGGAAAAAACTCGACCTCGAGTTTTGAAGTGTTAATTCACAAGTTTTGAAATTGCATCTATGGCTTCACATTAAAATGTTCAAGTTGACGTTGCATTTTCTTCGTTGGAGATTGCAAAAAAAATAATGAGAGATTGATCTTTTCAATCATGTCACTAAATTTTTCTGGAATAACAAAGTCAATTGGCATAGAAATCAAATCCTTGAATTCATCCAAATCAATTTTCATAAGGCTTTCTTCAATATTCCCAACAATTTTGATTCTTTCATCTTTTGATTCACCATTGGCCACTTCATTGATTATGATTGGAGTGAATTCACTAGGCGACTTTGTGGGCACTACACTGGAGACCTCAGGTTGCAATATCATGACCTTTAAAGGCATAATAAGTTCTGGAACAGCAGCAGGATGCGTTAATTCTTCACTCTTTACAGCTTGTGTAACATCCAAGTCTTCTATTTGGACCTCATCCTCTTCTCGAGTAACAAATAGATCTCCTTGGGGTGCTTTTGAATCATCAATAAGATTATTTTTTCTCCTGCTAATCTGACTATTTACGACCTTCTGCTGGGCTGCTAGTTTTCCCAAAGAATTAAGCCAAACTTGAAAACTATCTAACTACTCCACAATTTTAAAAAGAATTTGATTTCTTTGGTTTTTAGAAAATATTCCCCTTTTGAGGGATCGTCTAGGATGCGTAGACATGTTTTTGAACTTCCACAAAACAATAGGATCTTTCGCTCTGATACCAAACTGATGCAGGATAGCGCCAAGAAGAAGAAAGGAGAAGAAGAAGATAGGTCAAGGATTCACTCCTAGAATTCCTTAGGTATCACACGCAGGGTTTGATTGCATCACACAACCCATAGAGAAGCTTCAAAGTTTTCAACTTTTTATAAAATATCAACTCTATTAAATTATAAGCATTACATGGCTTTATATAGAATTAGGAGACTTCCTAAACCAACTATAACCAAAAAAGGAAATTATCGTAATATTTTTGACTTCTAAAACCAATTTAAGACTAAATAAGAAGCATAGATAAAACCCATTTAAATAACCTGAACCACAAGAAGACCATGGGTGGCCCCTTGCAGGCCATGTTAACAAATATTAAGATTACCAAAATATCCTTGACCTAAAAATCCTAGAAAATATACACTAATCATAAAATAAAACTCTAATAATACTATAAATATAATTATAGAAGATTTTTATCAAATCATGCCAATTTTCAAGTATCATCACTTCTTTGAATTTAGCCTTCCTTGAGTTTCTTATACTCACTACAAGAATTTTCACTTTTGGCGACTCAATTTTTTGTCGCCAAAAGTTAATTTTTAGTCGTTGAAGGGCTTCAGCGACTAAATTATTTGGTCACAAAAGTAGTCGTCAAAGAATTGTCGGTAAAGGTCATTAGCGACTAAAATTATTTTAGTCGCCAAAGGTGTTCAATTTCCAACTAAATTTTTAGTCGCCAAAAGGTTGGACATTAAATTAAATTACTACATTTTCGGCGACCAAAGTTTTAGTAGCCTAAAGTCTCACATTTTTAGCTACTAAAATTTTAGTCGGCGAAGAGTTCTTTTTTTGGCTACTAAAAATTTAGTCGCTTAAATTCTCACATGTTTGGCTACTAAAATTTTAGTCAGCAAAAAATTCTTGTTTTAGCTACTAAATATTTGGTCGCCTGAAGTCCCACATTTTTGGTTACTAAAATTTTAGTCGGCAAAGAGGTCTTGTTTTGGGTACTAAATATTTGGTCACCTAAAGTCTCACATTTTTAGCTACTAAATTTTTAGTTGGTAAAAGTATTTTTATTCTTTAGCTTTGATTTTTAGCTACCAAATATTTTAGTCGCCAAATGTTTGATTTTCTTTTGGCTACAAAATTTTTAGTCGTCAAATGTCTTTTTTTTTTTTTTTGGTACAAAACTTTTAGCTGCCCAAAGTATTTTCCCAATTTCTTTTTAGCTACTAATTGTTTAGTTGCCAAAAACATGATATTACATTTTATTGCAAAATTATAATTTCTCCACAACATGTCTATATTCCATGCAACCTGTAATACGTATATAAACAAAATGATACATACTATCAATCATTCCACAATCTGCATCCATTACAAAAAATAAATTACTTTAAATGTCAAAGTCCATACAAACCAATTATTGTCCAAACTAAAATAATAATTCCATACAAAATATGTCATACAAAAATCAAAGTCCTCCGTATACAAAAAAAAAAAAAAATACATGTACTACCAAGCAAAATTACCATTTGGCATGGTACAAATTACCATCGTAATCTGTACCACGACAAAAGGTGATATATGTACTTTGACAAAAAATTTTCTATAGATCATGACAAAAAGTCATATATGTACGCCGACAAATGGTCATATATATATGTACCACGACAGAAGGTGATCTATGTACCACAACAAAAGTTTTACTATAGACCATGACAAGGTCATATATGTACGTTGACAAATGGTCATATATGTACTACGACAGCAGGTGATCTATGTACCACGATAGTCATTATTTGTTGATTGCCAAAAGTTTTATGTATTAGTAATAGTGAAATACACAAAAGTTGCGGACGACAAAAGTATTATATTAGTTCTATTCAAAAGTGAAAATTCTCCTCCATACCCCAATATGGATTATCCACAAGTTCACACGACAAAGCCATCTACAAAAAAAAAAAAAAAAAAAAAAAAAAAAAAAACATTAGAATTGGTTACAAAATATCAATTCAATCAGCCATAGGGAATATGTTCTAACATGCATTTAAGGTAGAACAATCGAGAAATGTCTTCTTGGAAATAAAAAAAAGTATATATATATATGTATTATGCAATATTTATTCCAACCAACTGCACAAACAATCTAATATGTAATTTCTTCGTCCTATAAATATACAAAGGCAATTATTAGAATATGTTGATGTTATTTCCATAAAGTTGTCGCTCTTTAAACTAAGTGTTGCGAGTTTTTCGACTACGTGTAAGGTGTTTTCGGCTCAAACTCCAAGCCTACGGGTCCTAATTACATTCTGTCAGTTGTCACAGGTCGTAATTGTCATGGGGAAGCAGTCTGTGAAAGCCATAAGGTGGTTTGGGGGCTGTTATGGATTTTTGCCCCCGAAACGACATTTTTTGACTAAGTTTAGGGTGTATTTGGCTCTAACTCCCTACCTACGGGTCCGAATTATATTCCGTCAATTCTCAGAAATCCTATTTGTCATGGGGAAACAGTTTGTGTGAGTCACACGGTGGCTCAGGGGCTGTTTTGAATTTTCGCACCCGAAACGCCCTTTTTCAACTAAGTTTAGGGCATATTTGGCTCTAACTCCCTACCTACGGGTCCGAATTACATTCCGTCAGTTCTCACAAGTCCTATTTGTCATGGGGAAACTGTCCGTATGAGTCACATGGTGGTTTGGGTGCTATTTTGAATTTTCGCCCCCCAAAATGCCCTTTTTCAACTAAGTTTAGGGCGTATTCGGCTCTAACTCCCTGCCTATGGGTCCGAATTACATTTCGTCAGTTCTCACAAGTCTTATTTGTCATGGGGACACTGTCCATGTGAGTCACACGGTGGTTCAGGAGCTGTATTGAATATTCGCCCCTGAAACGCCCTTTTCGACTAAGTGTAAGGCGTTTTCGGCTCGAACTCCAAGCCTACGGGTTCGAATTACATTCCGTCAGTTGTCACAAGTTGTAATTGTCATGGGGAAGCAGTCTATGAGAGCCACAAGGTGGTTTGGGGGCTGTTATGAATTTTCGCTCCCGAAACGCTATTTTTCGACTAATTAAGTTTAGGGCGTATTCGGCTCTAACTCCCTACCTACGGTCCGAATTACATTCCGTTAGTTCTCACAAGTCTTATTTGTCGTGGGGAAACTGTCCGTGTGAGTCACATGGTGGTTCGGGGCTGTTATGAATTTTCGGCCCCGAAACGACCTTTTTCGACTAAGTTTAGGGTGTATTCGGCTCTAACTCTCTACTTTCGGGTCCGAATTACATTCCGTCACTTCTCACAAGTCCTATTCGTCATGGGGAAACTGTCTGTGTGAGTCACATAGTGGTTCGGGAGTTGTTTTGAATATTCGCCCCCGAAGCGCCCTTTTTGGACTAAGTTTAGGGCGTATTCGACTCTAACTCCCTACCTACGGGTCCGAATTACATTCCGTCAGTTCTCACAAGTCGTATTTGTCATGGGGGAACTGTCCGTGTGAGTCACATGGTGGTTTGGGGGTTGTTTTGAATATTCACCCCCGAAACGCCCTTTTTGGACTAAGTTTAGGGCGCATTCGGCTCTAACTCCCTACCTACAGGTCCGAATTACATTCCGTCAGCTCTCACAAGTCCCATTTGTTGTGGAGAAACTGTCCGTGTGAGTCACACAATGGTCCGGGGACTGTTTTGAATTTTCGCCCTCGAAACGCCCTTTTTCGACTAAGTTTAGGGCGTATTTGGCTCTACTTCCCTATCTACGGGTCCGAATTACATTCCGTCAGTTCTCATAAGTCCTATTTGTCATGGGGAAACTGTTCGTGAGTCACATGGTGGTTCCAGAGTTGTTTTGAATATTCGCCCCAAAGCGCCCTTTTTGGACTAAGTTTAGGGTGTATTCGGCTCTAACTCTCTACCTACGAGTCCGAATTATATTCCGTCAGTTCTCACAAGTCCTATTTGTTATGGGGAAACTATCCGTGTGAGTCACACGGTGGTTAGGGGGCTGTTTTGAATATTTGCCCTTGAAACGCCCTTTTTCGACTTAAGTGTAAGACGTTTTCGCCTCAAACTCCAAGCCTACGGGTCTGAATTACATTCCGTCAGTTGTCACAGGTCGTAATTGAAACAGTATGTGAGAGCTACAAGGTGGTTCGGGGGCTGTTATGAATTTTCGCCCCCGAAACGCTATTTTTTGACTAAGTTTAGGGTGTATTCGGCTCTAACTCCCTACCTACAGGTACGAATTACATTCCGCCAGTTCTCACAGGTCCTATTCGTCATGGGGGAAACTATCCGTGTGAGTCACATGGTGGTTCAGGGGCTGTTATGAATTTTCAGCCCCGAAACCACCTTTTTCGACTAAGTTTAGGGCGTATTCGGCTCTAGCTTCCTACCTACAGGTCCAAATTACATTTCGTTAGTTCTCACAAGTCCTATTCGTCATGGGAAAACTGTCTGTGTGAGTCACACGTTGGTTCGGGGGATGTTTTGAATATTCGCCCCCGAAACGCCCTTTTTCGACTAAGTTTAGGGCGTATTCGGCTCTAACTTCCTACCTACGTGTCTGAATTACATTCCGTCAGTTCTCACAAGTTCTATTTGTCATGGGAAAACTGTCTGTATGAGTCACACAGTGGTTCCGGTGCTGTTTTGAATATTTGCCACCGAAACGTCCTTTTTCGACTAAGTTCAGGGCGTATTCGGCTCTTACTCCCTACCTACGGGTCCGAATTATATTCCGTTAGTTTTCACAAGTCCTATTTGTCATGGGGAAACCGTCCGTGTGAGTCACACGGTGGTTCGGGGGCTGTTATGAATTTTCGCCCCCGAAACAACCTTTTTCGACTAAGTTTAGGGTGTATTCGGCTCTAACTGCCCACTTACGGGTCCGAATTACATTCCGTCAATTCTCACAAGTTCTATTCATCATGGGGAAATTGTCCGTGTGAGTCACACAGTGGTTCGGTGGTTGTTTTGAATTTTCGCCCTCGAAATGCCCTTTTTCAACTAAGTTTAGGGCGTATTTGGTTCTAACTCCTTGCGGGCCTGAATTACATTCCATCAGTTCTCACAAGTCGTATTTGTCATGGAGAAACTTTCCGTGTGAGTCACACAGATGTTCGGGTGCTGTTTTGAATTTTTGCCTCCGAAAAGTCCTTTTTCGACTAAGCATTGACATACTAAGTACACATTTTTTAATTCTTTAATTGCATAATCTTAGCTTGTCCTCATGCTTAACAATAATGAGATAGTATTGTTTAGTGAATATGTAAATTTAAGTTTGCATAAGTTTTAGTATGATATGAATAAAATTTTTCTTACCAAATACAACAATGACCGTCTGAACCCTCTAACAGTGTTGAGAGTCGTTAAACCACATAGTTCAAATGATTAAGTTGTTCTTGTTGCGCCTCCCTTGCTTTTTTTCCTCCTTCTACTTCTTTCATCAACTCCTCTCTCTCTCTCATCATCTCTTCACGATCTCTCTGGCGCTCTTCTTTCTCCTTCATCAAATCTTCATGAAGAACCTCCATCTCTGATCGCATTGTCTCCATTTGTTTGTCACTAGATCATGCCGCACTATTAGATGGCAAATAGGGTCGTGGGCCAATCCCAAATCCACGCAAGTAATTCTTCCTCTGTCCAAGCACTTGTGAGAGTTCCTCCCATGTCAATGGGATCCCCGCATCCGTGGCTGTCGCTTGTAAATTCACCATTGCATCCTGTCATTACCAAAAAAGTAGACTATTCAACAAAGGCACAAAGAATGACACGCAATTTTGTGCTAAGATAAGAATTAATATTAAATACAATTGGAAAAAACGTTTACACCTTACATGTAGCTCACCACATTTGGGATCAATCCATTCGTTGGTTTTCTTCGATTTGTGTGATTTAGAATAAAATTCCGGAAAATCCAACTCCCCATTTTCATCTTCCTGTTACTTTCAAACAACAAAATTAATTCGTCACAATAGTAACCATGACTTTCATCTTACATATACAAGTGATGACAAATATGTTCCAAATGCATCTAGCTCACCATGAGCGACATTATTATTGGAAAGGAGCGAGATCCACTGGTGTGATTGTATGGTAGCAAACCCCGGTTTGCTTTACCAGCTTTAGAGCTTTTCTAAAAAAAAAGAATTATTCAAGAATTAGTACGTATCAATGCATAATACACAAATAAAGCAATAGAGTCGTTTATATTTGTTTGTTACCAAATGAGATTCATCCTTCCAAGCCACATCAATCATGTGTTTCCAATCATTCAAGCAAACTCCTGTAGGCGGATGACTGTATGGGTCATCAACACCCTCTTCTACAAGTTTTTTGAAGTGTTGCTTCAGCGTGTACCTTCAATCCTTGTACAAGAGATACGCCTTCGTATCAACGATCTCTTGAGCTTGTTGATCAGTATGAAAATCCTCACCAATTTCAAACTTGTCCTGCAAGCATAAGTGTGTGACGTATTACAGAAATTGAATGCAGCAATTGCAACTTTACATAACGAAGACATTTAGTTTAAGGTCAGAAATTACTAGCTCAGCTTGTACTACAGCATCTTTGATACTCTGATCAATTTTCTTCCATGACTTCACTCCCTTGAGAGGGCACAACTGCCTTATCTGCAATCCCAACTCATTCATTGCAGGGATGGCATTCCCTCCAGTGAGTGCATTCAGCATGCGATTGACATAAACACGTAGTTTCTCCCCTTTGTTGCTCGCAATCCTTTTTTGCACTCCTTTTCCGAGTGTAGGACCGCGCACATGAGTTGACGTACTTTTCCCTGGTCAAGAAGGGGCAACAAGTGTAAGGCCTTCAAATTGTAAATAGTGTCCCAAACATATAATCGACAATAATTAATATGAAATTTGAAATTTTATCAGCAAATTTTCTATGAGATTATAATTTTTTTATACATGCAAGAAATTTTCTTTCTAGGTGAAAGAAAAATCATTTGCTTAAGTTCAATAAATTGATCTTTAGGGGCTAAAACATACCTATAAAACTACCAAGAAGACGAACAAACATTGTAGTCCTCAATCAGTCAACCACGAAGATGCAACAAAAAAGTACAATGGTCTTACCTACGCCGTGCGCCTGTGTCTCTTCCACAAATGTTTGTGTGTCATTCGGCGGTTGTGTTTCACCTGATAAAGTCTGTGGTGTGACAATGGCATGTGCAGATGTTCCTGAGGGTGATGTTATGGGGTCAGTTGCTGTTTTCATATGCCGCCCTGTCTTTGTCCCAGAAACCATGCTGGTAGCTGCAAAATAGTTGCAAACATGATATATTAAGTGCAAACATGATATATTAAGTACAAACATCACATGCATCATCGATATTATGACCAATATGGATTGTTTACAGAAGTTAAAGTATTCACAAAATTACAATTAGACAACGACATGAAAATAATTGATAATGATTGTCAAATATAAGTGTTGTACATAAACCAATGTTAAGCATAAATGTCAAATTAGGAGTTTCATCAATTTAAGAGGTTCAACATTGCGAAAAAGTTTACAATATAGCTCAGCATGATGACATGAAGAACAACATAAACAAAAGGACTAAACTCTCATCTAATTACATAACACATAAAGAACAACAATCTCTTTCATCCCTTTCCCCATTACATCAACAAAATGACAAAAAGACAAAACAACAACTATCAAGAACACACATCGAAATTTAGAACCCATACATCAAGACTCTATCACACATCCAAATTTACAACCCATACATCAACACTCTATGTCCATATCTGTATCAAAATCACTGTCAAGCTTATCTTCTTCTTCATTGTCACCCTCCATTGTCGGTTCATCTTCATCATGACATATGAAGTCATCATCCATACCAACCTTGGGGTTGTACATGGTTATCAGATTGCAAAACTTTCATTGGAATAATTTCAGCGTCAATATCATCTCAATGCAAAACCACATCGTCATCCATGGGCTCAGTTGATACAACATCAGTGCTTTTATCTTGTTGGAACACATCATCAGGTTGTGGCACATCCACCGCGGGCACATCTCAAATTCTTCGATGTTGAAACTTTTCTACTACTCTCCAATTGGCACCTAACTTCGTATCATGCACGTAGAAAACTTGTTGCACTTGACTTGGTAACACAAACGGGTCATCTTTATACCATCGACTTCTTACATCAATAGTAGTGAAATGTGGTTCGACACGCAAAGTTCTGTTACTACTGGTGTTATACCATTCACATTGGAATAAAACAACATGGTGCCTAAACAAATATGTTATTTTCCAAACTTTGCAAATATAGCCGTAGAACTTTATGAATTAGCCTTCATGGTCCCTTTCCACTACCAATCCACTATTTTGAGTTTTATGACGGTTGTCACGGTCACGAGCATGGAATCGGATGCCATTACAAATGCATCCCGAATATGTGTTCACTAAGTTGTTAGGACCATTTGCCAGTGACCACATCTCATCGGTTGCTTCGGGTGACTTGTTGTGCCGTAATTGGTTCATCTACATTAAAAAAAACTGACATAACTTAACTTGATGTGTAAACTACACTATAAGGAATTTTAGCATACGCGATCTTTGAATCATTTAGGAAATTCTTTGCATTGTATCTTGGCAATATCGCATGCACTTCCATGTTGTTGTTGCAACATCTTGTGTTCCCTACGTAGGGCAATGTAATTCATAACTAATTTGAAGAATGATTACTAAAAAAAAGCATATAGGTCACATATAGTGCGTCACAGGTTCGACATGTACTCTAGATATTCTTCCATTGCTAAGCTATTGTGTAGGACAAACCAATGAGCCCTTTCACGGTCGGCTACAGACACATCAGTTTCCCTTGTTAGTAGACCAAATGGACGAACATTTTGAGTGAAAACCGCCAACCCCGAGCCATTGTCACCCCTGTTATAGTTCTGTTCTTCCCGATTAAACACCGTTTCAACGCTGTCTAAATACATTGAACAAAACGTCGTACACTCTTTTGAAATGTAAGCCTCCGCAATGGAACCTTCTAGCCGAGCTTTATTGCGAACAAATCCTTTCAGAAGTCCGAGCATCTTACGTGGCACATATGATTTGAATGTTAATGTTTACATTATCTACTATATGTAAATAGGGATGTTCGGGAACTCGTGGTATTACCTCTCAATGGGATGCATGAACATCCATCGATATTGCACAGGCCCTCCAAGCATAGCCTTGTGAGGCAAATGAATTGCCAAGTGGACCATGACATCAAAAAATGCAGGAGGAAAAATCTTCTCAAGCTTGCAAAGTATAAGTACGATTTGTTCCTCCATTTCTCCAAATCAGTCACCCTCAATGTCTTTGAGCACAACTGTTTGAAAAAATTTCCCAACTCAAAAAGTGTGGTCCCAATCTCCTTGGAAAGGTATCCACGCATCCCAATTAGAAGTAGTCGTTGTAGAAGGACATGACAGTCATGAGTTTTAAGGCCAGCTAATTTTCCACCATGAGTGGTGACACAGTTGGATATATTTGCTGCATGGCCATCAGTGTACTTAATCGATTTCAAGAAATCACAAAAACCTTGTCTTTCTATCGGGGACAGTGTGTACGATGCCGGAGGCTTCTCGAATGAGCCATTGGAATGCCTCTTCAAGTGTAACTCCTTTCGTATCCGCATGTCTTCCAGATCCAAGCGTGCTTTATCCGTGTCCTTGTTTTTGCCATCAATGCTCAGTAACAACTCAATCAAATTGTCACATATATTCTTCTCTATGTGCATGACATCAAGGTTGTGTCGAAGCTTTTGCGTTTTCCAATAGGGTATGTCGAACATAATGCTTCTTTTTGTCCAATTGGAAGGTGGATTTTCTGACCGTTGTCTTTTTCGGTTGTTTGGATGCTTGCCATATGGCCTGTATGTCCCCGAATCAATTTGTTGCAGTATTTGTTCTCCCGATAACTCCACAGGTTTGGACCGATGCTCATTTTGACCATTGAAGAGCTTACTTCTTCGCCAAATATGGTTCTCGAGCAAGTGGCGGCGAGCACCCATATATCCTATCTTACTTCGCAGACACTGAGATGATGCATCCATGTTACAATTAGGGTAAACCAAGTAATCTTTGGTAGTCCAACCAGACATGGTACCATATGCGGGGAAGTCATTGATGGTCCACATGACTGCTGCATGCATTTAAAAAATTTGACCATTTGAGGCATCATATGTTTGCACACCATGCTTCCACAAATTCATTGATTCCTCCACTAATGGTTGCAAGTAAATATCGATGTCTCTTCCAGGGCGGATGGACCGGGAATAAGCATTGACATCATAAAAAATGGCTCTTTCATACACTTCCACAGGGGAAGATTGTAAGGCATTAAGTGTACAGGCCACATGCTATACGATGTGCTCATATTTCCAAACTGATTGAAACCATCCGTGGCAAGCCCTAACCTTGCATGCCGGGGTTCCACAGAAAACGTAGGATGCTGCATATCAAAGTCCTTTCATGCCTGACCATCGGCTGGATGCCTTAACATTCCATCATCCACACGCTTCTCTTTGTTCCATCTCATATCTACGGCGATTTTTTTCGACATGTACAATCTCTTTAACCTCGGTGTCAAAGGAAAGTACCTCAATATTTTGTGAGGAATCTTTTTACCACTTGCATTGTTGAACTTATATCTAGACTCTTTACATGTAGGGCAATTATCCAATTTTGCGTTGTCCTTCCAAAACAAAATACAATCATTCTTGCATGCATGAATGGCCTCATATCCCAAACCCAATTCACGTAAGAACTTTTTCAATTTATAAAGGGTCCATGGTACAGTTTCATCACACTTTGGGAGAATGTCTTTAAAAACTTGCATAACCATATCGAAAGATTTGTTGCTCCATTTATTGTACACGTTAATATGAAGCATCTTAATAACGAAAGACAACACGGAAAACTTCACACTCTGGGTACACTTTGTGTCAAGCATCATCAAACAACCTAATGAAATTTACTAAATTTTCTCTCTCCGAGCTATTAGGTTCTTCGTTGATATGATCATCCATGAGGCCACTCATGTAAATCTCTTCCAATAAAATAGGCAACTCGGTCAAATTATCGTCAATGTCAAAAATTGCAGCTCCATCTCTTTCACCAGCATCGTTCGACACACTAGGCTGATTATGACGCAACGGAACATGTTCCCCGTGGTGCACCCAAGTTCTATATGAACACGCGATTCCTCTTCAAATCAAGTGCAGCCATACAACTTGTCGACTATGTTTTGTGCCATTCAAGCAATCGACATACGGATAACGAATGTCATCGTGTGGGCCTAAATCCTTCGTAGCAAAGTCAATAAATGACTTAACACCTTGTTGGTACTCTTTACTTTTCAACCTAGCAGTTATCATCATCCATCTCTTGTCTATCTTTCGAACCCTACAAGTCAAGCAAAGATTAACTAGGACTTTTGAGGATGGCCATAAAATATGACAATTTGGGTGAAGTAGGATTATAAAGAAAATACAAACAAAATTTATAAAAAAAAATCACGCATAATGATGTAACTTATTTATATTATTTAACAAAAATTAAAATGTCTATCACTTTAGTGAATATTATAAAAATAACATTATTTCATCAATTTTGCCTTTAATATCATTTTTGTTTTAATAATGGAGCATCAATCTCTTTGTATTGTCTTTCAAGTGTTAGATGAGACTTTTGCACTATATTTGGCAAAATTTATGAGAAGAATGATACAAGACACGAGCAAATAATTGACCAAATATCTCTACTTATTTATGATGTCTTCAACATAAATAACCAAACATATACTCATTACTAAAGCTGCATATGATTTTTTCCCTATTTCCCTATTTTGTAAGGCAGGAAGCTGCAGATGATATTTTTCCCTTTATTAAAATTGTTACTCTTAAAAATTTCATACTAAAAAGACAATAAGGTCTAAAGTTTGATGAATTTTTTTGATCGTCCAAATACAAATTTTATTACATCAAATAGATAACTATTTCTTTGATTATCTTGATGGTATTGCTCACTACAAATTGAGATAATCAAAACTCTTTTTAATTTTATTCTACAAGGTAATCACAAGTAAATAGTTCGTTAAGTGTTATTTGCTATACATATTAATCTATTTCAAGGGTTCCTCATAGCCTTGAATTATTCAGCATGTTCCTCATACTTCAATCTATTTTCTCGTATCTTCTCTTTCATTGGTACCATTTGTAACTTGCACTGAATGTATTTTCACTTCTATCTTTTCTTATAACCACCTTAGTATATAGCAATCCCAAAAAACAGAAATTTTACTTATAGCTCAAGCATCATCACATGCAGCAGAAAGTTGGATTTGGCAGTTCAATCTGTTCAAAATATCTACATCTATTAACTCAATGCGAGAGTGAGAATACCAATTAAGCACATAAACATGTGGACATATATACATGTAAACATATAACAAACTAAATTACACTTGCAACTTTATGTCTTAGAAAAGAAGCATCAACACAAAGATGTTTCTAGATAACAATGACTCAAATGAAGTAGGCAGGAAGCATCTCTTTTAAGGGGCAAGAGGCAAACAAGTAGATGGATATTCATGGCTTAATATGCAGAGAATCTATTTCAACATAAACAACTCTGATTCATGTTAACACAAAATAACCCAAAATCATCTAAGGAAAACAAACCAACATAAAAAAATATCAAAATTGTAGAACAGTAAAAAAACTTGAACTAAGATAAAGCATGAGGAAAAAAATTTTGACCGTAAATCCAAAAGGAAAAAACAAAAAAGCAAAAAAAGTCGACAAATTTTCTGTAGTACTCGTGGCACCAACTCTCAATTAACTAGCAAAATTGTCCATTGAAACTCCAGTCACTTTAAATAAACCTATTGGAAGTACAACTTCACTACCAGTACTTATACATAAATTGTTTAAAGAAGTGCAATTATTAATTGTGATAATAAAATATAAATTAAACATGGTTAAAAACAAGATTGAAAACATTGTCATTTGCATGCATAGGGATTAAAAAGGGCACTTTTATCAAGCATGCATGCTGTGTACAGTGTATACACACAAACAGAGACGGAGAGGGAGGAGTTACACTTGGCCTATAGAGTTTTCTTTTCCTTGTTAAGAGGCAGTGGAAGTTTTCTCAGGATATTATCATCAATTTTCCTGAACTGCGTTTGAATGATCTTATGAGCTACAATCAGCTTCTCGTCAATTTGATCCTGGTACTTCTCATAAAGCACAGGGATCGACAGACTAAGAAGAACCCCTATGGGAAAAACAAAGCAGATAATCAAATTGAATTAAATATTCTATGGAAAGGCTTGTGCACTTATATACAGGGAAGGCCATGAAGAAACTCACCAATATAGACCAAAGTAAGGAAGTTGAAGAAACTACCAATGTAAGAAATTATCCACAAGACCAATGCAACCTGAAGACCAAAGCCACATTACATTGGCACATTCAACTATTTATGTCCCTATCAAATCCATAACACAAAAATCAAACCCATTTTGGACATGAAGAATTTCATAATTTCATAGAAATCAAACACTTCAACCAATGAGCCCTTAACTTAAATCAATACAAAAATAAACTAAAAAAGCACATAAACCCTAGATGAAGTGTGAGAAATAGGGAAATAGGGGAAGGGGGCGAGAGAGAAAGAGAGAGAGAGAGGGAACCAGAGAGATGGCTTGACAGAGAGAGAGAGAACCAGATCGTAACACTCGGGAGACGACCGAACAGAGAGAGATAGAGACAAACCTGTGATATGCGGCAGTGTTGGTGGTGATTTCGGCATCGGCGGTGGTGGTGGCGACGTGCGACGGTGGGGACGGACGGTGGCCAGCAACGGTGGTAGTGACAGTCGGTGGTGAGCGGGCCTCTGGTTTGTGGTGAGTGGTCTGTGTTTGTGAGACAGAATAGATACAAAAAAAAAAAATGTGTGAAACAGGAGGGCGCCTATTCATAAGCTTCCCTCTAATTTTTTTTGCCTACTTTTAGCGACCAAATTTTGTTTAGTCGGTAAATAATAGTCAATATTTTTGTCTAATTTGGCTACTAAGTATTCTTTTTGTCTGAAAACACTAACCATACAACAACTAAATTAATTTAGTCACTGATAGTTTAGTAAATAAGCCTATCTTTTGGCGACTAAATTTTTTTTGGTTGCCAAAAGGCTATATACGCCGACTAAAATCATAATTAGTAGCCAAAAAAATAGACAAACAGCTACTAAAACCTTTTTAGTTGCCTATTTACATGAATTTTAGCGACTAAATTTTTTTTAGTCACCAATAACTAATATATGGCTACTAAAAAATTTTAATAGCTAAAATGCTAAATATTGGCGACCAATAGCAAGATTAGTCGGTAAAGGTCTGACTTTTGGCAACTAAAAAGGTTTTAGTCGCCAAATTTGGTCGCTGAAGGTGCAAATTGTTGTAGTGTCTGCATCAAAGGAGTTAGTTACTTAAGGAAGTTTTACAAATCAAAAGTAGTTATCATACTGTGATAATTTTGCTGGTTTACTTGCTTTAACTTGTAATAATGTCTACATATATATATATATAAACTTGTCATCATATAGTATGTGTATGCATTTGAATATACCTAGAGTTGTATAAAAGCATTTCAACTGAGTGATTTGTTAAATTTTTAGACAGAACCTGTATAGCTCTATGGATAGAGAAGGCAAAGACTGTAAAATGTGATTGAGAAATCTTGTGATTTTCAATTAAGCATGATTAAGGATCAATACAAATTTCAAATGAAGTAAGTGCATTTGTGTTGTGCTGCTTGTTTTGACTTCAGTCCTATTTCATTTCGGCAATTCAGACGCCAATTGTGCCAGGAAAAAAAATGTTCACTTTAGAATCATGATAACATGTTGTCCAGCTTTGCCAAGTTTTAGGTTTAATGAAGATTGTTTTTAACTACTTGCTGGGTTTAAAACTTCTCTCTCGATAGGCCTTCATGGACGAGAAAGCAATGGGGATTGAGTTAGTTTTGCTAGAGTGAGAACTAGGCTCTGCGAACAGAAAGAGAGGTTGACATGATGCGGGTTAAGGATTTTTGTACTAGTTTTGTGCACAACTGTTTCACTGTAGTACTAAATATTTTTCTTAGCTTTGGGCCCGGTATCATTATCTGTGTTTTGAATCCATTGGTTTTTATAAAGTAGAAGAGCAAAAGCAGGAAAGAAAATTAGTTCTGAAAAAACTGTTGGTTGTTGATGCAGGCTTCGAGGCTTCTTGCAAACTTGATTGTGGTGGGCTCTGGTATTATGGCTAGAGCTTTGGTTCAAGCTTATCGTCAAGCACTTGCGAGTATGTTATTTGTTAATTCATCCTTCTGCCATTGGAATTTTGTCATTGTAAATGCAATTATTTTGAGCCTATGATCACATCAGCAGGAGGTCTGAGCTATCTTTCCATTTCACCCTTCCTTTCAAAATACAAGAAAGCAAATAGCAGGGGTAGGCAAGGCCCAAGGGACACCATCATGTGCTTATGCAAGGATCAATTTCTTTACCAATTCTCAAAATAATATGCACTATGAGACCCCAATAAACACAGTATATGCTGCGTCATACTGGGCCATCTGTCCCATTATTCTTTCCCACTTTTAGTACTGGAAGCATTTGGATTTGAGAGTTCTACTAGTCCTATGATTCAAATATCATGATGTGGGGCTACAAATGAACCGAGTTGCTTGCGAGATTGGCTTGGTTGGTAACACACATAAATGAGCTCGACCTAGAATAAGCTCAGCTCGTAAATTATTTATTTAAATTGTAAAATAAATATATTATTTATATATTAAATAATATAAATGTGTTATATATGCATATTAATATAAAATAATATTTAATGAGCCGAATGGTCTTGATTATCGAGCCGAACTTTTTCTTCATTATCGAGCATTGAGCCAAGCTTGAGCTGGAGCTGGATTAATTTTCAAGCCAAGCTTGAGCTTGATAAACAAGCAGGCCGAGCTCGAGCCCTGGAGAGCTCGGTTCAGCTCAACTGATTTGCAGCCCTAGGCACATGTGATGTCCTCTCATTGTCTTAATGCCTTGAACCATTTCAAAGTTTTGTTTAAGATCTTCCGTCTGCTGCTTATTGTAGATGCCTCAAGAAACGGTGTTACTGCAGAAGCAGTACAAAACGTAAGAAGAGTAAGCAAAATTATGGCTGAACCAGAGGCCAGGCAGATTCTAGGCGTCACTGAGCATTCATCATGGGAAGAGATCTTGCAGGTTTCTTCTATCCTCCTATTTTGTTCCTTTTTTGTGTGCTGTACGATGAGAAGAAGCCAAATTTGTACATATATAGTGCTAATTGATTTATGTGTTTCTCTTTGTGCAGAAGTACGATAGCTTGTTCGAGCGGAATGCCAAGACTGGGAGTTTTTACCTCCAATCAAAGGTTCATAGAGCCAAAGAATGTTTAGAAGTGGCTTACCAAAAGCAAGTTTAGTGTATCGACTTAGAATTGGCGGGCCTTAACCTTTTTGCAGACTCTTAATAGTCATTCATGCACAAATTCTTCTACATGTCTACAGAAGTCATTCTATTAGAGCAATTAAAACCCCTGCCCAATCTTCTTTTTCATGTGTAGTGTAACGATTGAATCTGGCATTTCTTTGCATCTCATCAATGAAAAATCTGAAACTGTTTATTTTTTTTTGACCTCTTTGTTTTTTGAAAGGCATTATATATGGTTGACACCCTTCAGGAGAGACGGATTAGTGCTTGTTAAGAGAGGGGTTCGGAGACTTGGTTGGCTATTGTAGCTAATCTTATTCTGTTTTACTCTTCTAGTGGGTTAGTTACTGGATTAGTTATTTTAACAAAATTCTTTTTACTAGTTGTATAAGAGAGTTTTGGGAGGCTGTCAAAACAATGTGTGTGAATAGATAAGTAAAATAAAGAGTAGTGGAGCATATAAATGAATAAGTGAATTGGTAAAATGAAGAGTATATATATTTATTTTGTACACACAAAAAAAAATAAAAAAAAATGAAGAGTAACGTTGGAGGCTATTTGTTTGGATGGATTGGATTAAGGAGATCGTAATGCAATGGACTATTAGACTTGAAATAAATAATTCTTAAATTGTTTGGTAAGAAATAATGTATATTTGACAAATAGTCACCTTTACTTTGCGAACCAAATAATGGATTAACATAGAGTTCAATCTCATGTCTCAATTCCATGAGATGTTTGTTTTGGCGGATTGAATTAGAAAGATTGCAATGCAATGGACTATTAGTCCTATAGATAAATAGTTATTGAATTATTTGGTCGAAAATAACGTGTATTTGATTATTAGTTTGATTATTATTATTTTTTTAATCAAACAATGAATTAGTAAATCCATTAGATATGAAATTTAATTCTATGCTTCAACGTTCCCATAAGATACATTTACAATATTGGATTATATTTGTTTTTCCATTGAAAACATGTTTGGTGAGATATGATAGTGAGAGGAGGTAGGAGGTGCTGGCCAACTGTGAATGGTGACTGAAGGTGGCAAAGTGAGAAGAATGAAATCTATATATATATTTTTTATTTTTGGTTAAAATAAAACAAAATATCATCTATCCTTTTTAATTCAGAACAAGAAGGACTTCCATGTTATTAAATGCATCTCCTGGAAATTCTGTGGTACCAAAAGTTGGTAATATACTGTCCTGAAATTTGATAACCAAGTGTTTAGTGACAAGTTTGGTTAGAAGTCAAATACTATACAACGTATGACTGAATTATATGCCTTCATGTCTGACGTACGCCTCACAATGAAGAAACGATCAGGTTCTTCTGAATCCCAAATATTGAAGTGCTGTTGATTAAAAAAATATGGAAAAAAAAAAAAAAAAAAAATCTCTTCTTTATAAAGTATTGTTGATAAGAAAAACGAGTTATTTAGAATACAAGTTACGATATTTATGGTGTTAATTATTACAAATATGATAATTAAATAATTTTCAGTTATAAAATAATGAAGCATAACTAACATTACAATAAGTCACGTTAAAAAATCACGAATGTCATAATTGGGCATTGGTACACACTCTAAAATGAGATATATATTATAAAATTTTCCTACAAAAATATACATATATACATAAAAAAAAAAAGGCAAAAAATTAATAAATGATCAAGAATAGTATATAGGAGGGGTAAATTGAACATACATTTCTTGAAATTTGACTTTAATACATATATCGCCTTGACGTTTTGAAAATTACAATGATCCCCTGTCAGAATTTGTTGGCTGACCTTGTTCATACAAAAATTAAAATGACTTTAATGATTTTGTCTGCTATCTCATTGAGATGGACAGGGCATAGAGCTGCTTCTTCACCCCGGCCTTCCTTCTTCTCGGGCCGTCCCTTCTGCTTTACTACCGACAATTTTGATCGACACACTTTAAAACATTTCATCAAACATGTGAGGGACAAAAAAACATCTCTACTCCACCATTACTTCTATTAAAAAGTATAAAAAGTAAAAAATAATGATAAATTATATTAAATCCCCTCAAATTATTGGTCATTTACATTTTACCTCTATAATATTTTAAACTTAACAATTACTCCTCTCGAACTATTTGAATTTGAACATTAAGTCATTTTATTAGTTATTTGGATGAAAAATTGTCAGGTGCTGTGCATATAATGATTATATTAAACATTTACAAAAGATAAAATATGATAATTTGGTCATAAAATTTAATATAATCATCATGTGCACAACATTTGATAATTTTTTATCTAAATATCTAACAAATGACTAATAGAAAAACTTAATATTTAAATTTAAATAGTTTAAAAGGGATAATTGTTGGATTTAAAACATTAAGAGTTAAAATATAAAGAGCTTATAGTTTGTGGGGATTTAATATAATTTGTCCAAAACATAAACAACACGTGACAAACAAAATAGAGAGAAAGATAGATACAGTGTAAAAATTGTTAATTTCAAAGAAGGCCCGAGGTTGTTAATGCCACCATCATTATCCATCAAATAAATTAATTGATGATGTCAACAAATAGTGCTAGCTAATCTAATTTTTGTTAATGGTGGAAAAAAATTGAAATAAGATTATAAATTTTAAAGAGAGAAATCTAATTTTTAAAATATAAATTATGTCTATGTATTCGAGTCAAATCTCAAGTGTAGGTGTAATTTACTCATATAAAAATTAGTATGTTTGGTTTGAGTTTTCTGGATTAAGTTTTTTGAAAATTGACTTTTTTGATTTTCGTGTTTTTTTGTTTTTAGTGAATATTTTTTAAATTTTAAACATTTTTTTTACTTTTTTAGATGTATCTTACTTAGATGTATCTAAAAAGTAAAAAATTTGGGAAAAAATATTTTAAAAAATTAATAAATACATAAAAATACAAAAAATGTACTGAATTTTTGTATTTTTTTTGTATTTTTGGTATTTAGTGAATTTTTAAAAGATTTTTTTTACAATTTTTTTACTTTTTAGGTATATTTATGTTAGGTGTGTCTAAAAAGTAAAAAAATTACTTAAAATATTAAAAAAATTCAGTAAAAACAAAAAAATACGGAAAATAAGAAAGTAAAATTTTCTAAAAAGTGTTTTTTGAAAAGTGAAAACAAGCTGAATCTTAGTAGAAATATTTACTTCCTGAAAATGCCGGCGAATATTTCAAAGGTTTCTAAATTTTCTAGTTCTAACTTCTAAGTTTAATATTTTTTGTAAACTTATTTCTAATTATATGTTTCAAGAAATGTTTCCAAAGTTTGCAAATAGTTGAAAATTTTCTATAGTCGTACATGTTTAGTTGTATTTTGTGTATTTGTTACAAATTTTCTAACTAAATTCCTAAAAATTTCAGTAAGTTTCTAAAGTTTTTATTTTTTTTGGGTAGAATTTCTTATTTATTTACTTTTAAGTTATGTTTGAGTGACAATAATCTTAAGGGAAAATAGAAATGTGATGGTTCTAGTATTTCAAACAAATTGACAAAGAAAATAAGAATGTCATTTTGGACCTTTGTTTTTCATGCTATCAATTAGTAGATATATTCTCATAAGAATTTTTATTGATTGGTACACCAACCACTAAGAATTTTTATATTGTGATAGCAGACATGGTTCGGCAAGTAAGAAACAGTTGCTCATCTAATTTTATTTATAGACTTTTATCAATTAGTGATGCCACATAAAATGTGTAATCAATATTGGTTCTTTTATAAAATAAGTCTTCTAAATCTTTATAAAAGTGAATATTGTGATTAAAAATTGAGAAATGATATATAGTAACATAATTTTTTTTTATCACAATTTTATATTATCTCCTACATAAATTTTCATATAGAAAATAATTATTAAGTAATTAATGAAAATAAATAATTTTATGCCATGTAATCTGATGATATAAAAGGGTGAAAAAAATAAATGATACATAACAGTATGAACACATAACACATCTGGTACAAATATCATTATTGTTTATAAATTGTATTATTTATATTAATCTATCATAAGGGGTGATTTGGCGTAACCTATTTTAGCTCATCTTTTTATCTTTTATCTTTTTTGGGTCACATCAATCAATATCTCCTCTCTACTTTTCTACACATATTTTTATAAAAAGTCAAAAAGTACACTTATTTAGGATATCTCAAACCACCCTTTATCATAAGTCTTTTGAGAAAAGAGTAAAAAGTCAACTTTTAACTTTTTATTCGTTTTGGGTTAATCAGCTTGTTTGTTTTTATTTTTCAGAAAACATTTTTAAAAAAATTCTACATTTTTATTTTTCGTATTTTTTTGTTTTTACTGAATTTTTTTAATATTTTAAGCAATTTTTTTACTTTTTAGACACACCTAACATAAATATACCTAAAAAGTAAAAAAATTGTAAAAAAAATCTTTTAAAAATTCATTAAATACCAAAAATATAAAAAAATACAAGAATTCAGCATATTTTTTGTATTTTTATGTATTTATTAATTTTTAAAATATTTTTTCACAAATTTTTTACTTTTTAAATACATCTAACTAAGGTGCATCTAAAAAAGTAAAAAAAATGTTTAAAATTTAAAAAATATTCACTAAAAACAAAAGAATACGAAAACTAAAAAACTTAGGGCTTGTTTGGTTTGTGTTTCAGAAACATGTTTTGGAAAAAAAAAGTACGAAAACATGTTTGGTTTGGTTTTTGGGAAATTTGTTTTGAAAAATTGTTTTGAGAAAGAGTTTTGGAAAAAGTGATTGATTTGATGTGTGTGTGAGAGAGATTTGTTTGGAAAATTTGTTTGGTTTGTGTGTTTTGGGAAATTTTTTTGGGAAAATTTGTTTGGTAGAAAAAATTTCTGAAATTTGTTTGTAGAGAAAATTTCTGAAATTTTTTTCAGAAACACAAACCAAACCTACCCTTAATTTTCAAAAAACTTAGGCCAAGTTTGGAAAGTTTAGAATAAGTGCACTTTTTGACTTTTCTTGTATTATGTGTAGAAAAAGTAAAGAGGAGATGTTGATTGATGTGACCCAAAAAAGATAAAAAGATGAAATAAGTGCACTTATATTGGGTACCCAAACAATGCCTTAATTTAGAAAATTCAAACCAAATACCTCCCATAATTTTTATTCATAAAAAGACAAAATATATTAAAAAAATCAAAAAATTAATATTTTACAAATTTTCCAAAACACTCTACAGTCTTGTTAAAAGAAAAGTAGGAGGTTGCATTGCAGTAAAAGAGAAGTAGGAGGTTGCAGTAAAAGGGAGGGGACATGTATGAAAGATTGTTGATATCTTACACCGTACGAGAATCAATTTTGCACAAAGTTGTCAGGTTTATTTAAGTAGGAATTTTGTCAACTGTGTTAAAAACTGATTTTTTTAGTTTTTTAATTTTTTTGAATTAAATTATTTTTTGTTTTTTGTATACTTTAAAAAAAAAGGGCCAAAATATTTGATTTTTTAACCTACAATCCAAAATAGACTTAAGTAAAAATTTTGATTATCCTATTCTTGATAGGAATCTCACATTCTTGGATGAATATCAACCATTTAAGATTATCTCTAACAATGAATCAAAAATTTCATTAAATTTGCATAAAATTTTATAAAAAATTTAATTTGATACCGTTCACTCTAATATTAAAATTAGAATTTTTATCAAATTTTTTTCACATTTTTGGTTGTTCGGGAGGATGTTTGGGCAATTGTCCTAGAGATAGTCTGGACTTGAACAAAAAAATTGTCGAAATTGCTTTTGGTGGACATCTGGGAGGACATTTGGGAGGATGTCCAGCCCAATGTTAAATTTAAATTTGATGAAATAAAAGACTCCCTTCATTTGATGAAAGTTTTCATTTTGTCTCTATTTGATATTTTTTGGTGAAAGGATTGGAGCGTCTCATTTAGCACTTTTCATCACATTTCAAATTTGATAAAACATCTAATATTGGATTGGAGATGCTCTAAGAACTCAAAAGAAAAAAAAAAAAAAAAAAAAACAAAGGACTAACAATATTTTTAATTTTATTATTTTTCCATTGAGGATTCTAAGAAAACCAAACGCTTGAATAGTATTGACATAAGAATTTATTACTTTTAGCCTCCGTTTGGGAAGTGGGCTGGCTCTTTGGCTTTTTGGCTTTTTTGGCTATATGAGCCTGGGCTCAAAAGCTTGGTTTGGGAAGGGCTCTTGGCTTTTTGGCTTTTTTGACTTTTTTTATGAGAGAAGAGTGTAATGATTATGGGGTTGGATGTGATGTTTTGTCTGTTGTGGCTCATGAGCCTATTTTGTCTTTTGTGGCTCATGAGCCCAATGAGCCCTTGCCAAACGGACGCTTAGTCTCATTATTAATAATGGCATTCTCATTCCCTTTAAAAAAACCCGTCATTCAAACATAACCAAGGTTTATTTTTTTTTTTGGAATTTCCATTCAATGTTTTTCAAAAAGTTTATGAAACGTTTTTAGAAGCAATAATTGGTATCATACTTGTATTAAAGCCTCAACTAGCTATTTTTTTATTTTTTATTTTATTACAAAATCAGTAATATCAAGGATTATTTGGAGTGTCATCGCTCATATAAGACATTTTAAAGAAAAAATTATAGTCTAGTTGATATTTTAAAAAATAATTATAAATAAGTGATAAATTTTATAGATATTAATAATTAAAATCATAATTTTTTTTTTTCTTTTTTATGATTTTATAATACACTTCCCTGGTTACCAATAAATGGTAATATCCCCAAATTTAAACATTACATATTCATAAGCCCAACATTAATAACCACTATATCAATACAAAGTAAAATTCTTATAAAATATCCCTAATACAGAATATATAATTATTTGTCCTCGGTAAATTTGACTTTTTAAGTTTTGTTTGATTGTTCAGATTAAATATAAGAGAGTGAAAAAAATATGTAAGACTTAAAGAGTATATGATGTGATGGAGTATGCTTAGAATTAAGATATGAGAAAGAATATATATATATATATATTATTGGGTTACCTTTATTATGTTTGATTAGAGTAAAGAATATAACATAAGATAAAATTACAGTGATTATTTTTTACTGTCGGATAAAAGATCTATTATCTTGTGGTGGAGGATATATAGGGTTGTTTTGAAAAAATGCTTAAAAATTAATTTTTTAACTTTTTTTATTTTATTTAAAAAAGTGTAAAAAATATGAGAAATAATATGGCTTAAAATAAGTTAAAAATTGACTTTTGATTACTAACTCACTTCTCAAAAGAACCCATAATATCATAATGTGTTATTATTATCAATAATGTTATGTGACTTGAAAAATCATGATTCGAAGGACTTGAAACACTTAAAACGACGTCGTTTTAAGTGTAAAACGATACCGTTTTGACATATTCAAGCCACAAAATTCAGACTACCAAATTTTTTCCTATTATTATATATAGGGGTGTGCGCGGTGCGGGTCGGTGCGGTTTGAGAGAAAAATAGAAACCGTATGGCGGGTGGCGGATTGATGAAAGTGTCACTAGAATTTGCCATTTTCTTTATCAAAAACCGGCGGTTCGTTTGGCAAATAATGGCGGATTTACCTTGGCAGTTCGGGCGGATTGGCGGTTTATAAAAAATATAATTCAAATTATAAAACTTAAATCAAAGAGTAAAAAAAAGACGAGAGATACCGTGATGTTAAGCATCTTGCGAAACTTTCTTCTGATGCAACAAGTGTAGCAACGACATGATAATATCAACGACTATGTCATCAGTTCATTACAAGCATCTGTGGAAGCTACAATGATCAAATACAATACATAAAATTAATATCATTCAGGGTTTACAATATATTGAAAATGTTTACTGTTGAAAAGTATTTAGATTGAAAAGTGAGCTGATGCAAATTTGCAACATGGCCAGAAAAAAAAAAAAAAGATTGAAAAGTGAATTGGAATCCAACTTTATTTTGAATTACTGACATCTTGAATTCCCCTTCGAGCAGTAATGTAATACTATATTCTAAGGTATAGAACAACAAGCAAACTTAAGTAAAAAGAATTTTTAGAATCTTATAAAACATGATTTAATAGCGGTGCGGGTCGGTGCGGTTTGGAAGAAAAATAGAAACCGGCGGATTGATAAAAGTGTCACTAGAATTTGCCATTTTTCTTACCAAAAACCGGCGGTTCGATTGGCAAATAATCATAAATTTGCTTTGACGGTGCGGCTCGATGCAGTGTTGACGGTTTCGGCGGTATTATGCACGCCCCTAATTATATATCCTATGCTTTTGGGAGATACAAAATAAAAAGAAAGTATAAAAAAGGTTAAGAGACACCAGTAGCCTACTTTGTTCCTTATATCTCGTCAAAAGGTATGTCTCCCCTCCTGCATATACAACAAAGGATATAAAAGAGGTGAAGCGGCATACATGTTTTTCTTTGTTTGTTACTATATTTGGTCAAAGGAGTTATGTCGCTTCTACATACCCGCAATCCAATAAGAACCCGTGTCTGTTTGGTTTAATTTTTTATAAATTATTTTTATTAATTTTTTAAATATATATCTCTTTTTCTTTTTTTTTTAGATGCGCCTAATCACGATGCATCTAAAATATAAAATAAATTAGTTAAAATACTTTTTAAAAATCGCTAAAATTAGATTAAAATTTAAATTAAAATCTCTGCGTATTTTTATTTGTTTTTAATGATTTTTTTCTTCATATTTTACTTAATTTTGTTTACTGTTTATATACATCTAATCTTTGATGTATCTATAAAATAAAAAAATAGGACATTTTTTCATAAATCTCTTTTTACCTATTTATGTTCCATTTAATTCACATTATTTATATTCCAATAATTCCTATGAGTAACATAGTTATTAAAATACCCCTAATAATATTCACATTTATAGTGTGAATGTTCCGTGATGTGAATGTTTGATGATGTGAATGTTCACACCGTCAATGTGAATGTTCACACTGTCAATGTGAACATTCACACGCCAATGTGAATATTCACATTGTAATAATATTCACATTTATAGTGTGAATGTTCCGTGATGTGAATGTTCACACTGTCAATGTGAACATTCACACGTCAATGTGAATATTCACATTATAAGATATGAATGTTCATATCACAAAATTACTAACCGTTTAAAAAATATTTATAAGGGTAAAAATGTCCATAAAATACTTTAAATATGAGAATTAGGATTTGGTAAATCAAATGTTTAAATAATATGACTTATTGAAATATAAGAATATCTTATGGACTAATTGAGATACAAACATTTGAAAAGAAATTTTCTAATAAATCTCCAAAAAAAAAAGAGACTAAAATATAAAAAAAAATTTAGTAAAAATAAACGAAAACTTATTTAAAAGTAGAATCCGAGAATTATAATCAAACAAAATTTATTTTTAATGCTAGTCTAAATTATATGATGTTACACATCTAAATATTAATGATATTCGTGTAAAATTCATCACATTATCGATTGTGAATATGTTATCTCAAATGATAAATTAAATATAGTATAAAAGTACAATAAATATAACATTGTTATTTTGAAAAATCACATGTAAAAAATTATGTGCAAGTGCCACAACCATTTACACATAAAAAATAAAATAAAAACATTTTTTCATAAATCCCTATTCACCTATTTATAATTTACTCACTTCAAATTATTTTCTATTATTCTAATAAGTCTTATGAGTGACATACGTATCAAAATATCTTTAATAATAATAGGGTGAAACGCACATTAATATTTACAAAATGTGAACATTTACACTGTTAATATGAACATTCATACAACTAAATTTATTTAATTTGGATATTCAAATCATTAAGTTATTAAGGGTTCAAAAAATATTTGTAAGAATAAAATTATCTATAAAATACCTTAACTATGAGAATTAGGATTTGATGGATTAAATGTTTAAAATAATGAGACTTATTGGAATACAATAATATCTTATGGACTAATTAGGATACAAATACTTTTTTTTTTTAAATTAAGAATATAAATACTTGAAATAGGATTTTCTAATAAATTCTTCAATAAAATAACTGCTTTTGATATTTTGTGTTGCTTCACTTCGAGTCCAGAGGAACAAGGGATGCTGTTGTATTGTGGTGCTTTGGTGGGGTTTTTTCCTGAATCATTTTTAATAATTCGAATTGTTCATATTATAGAGTTTGTTGAGTAAATTATTTATGAAAAAAATCAAATTGATTGGACATTTATAGTTCTGTAACAAGAGTACATTTATTTAAAAAAAAATAATTGATAAACATGATCTTGATAATTGTTTTAAAATAATTAAATCTGATGTAGGGTTCTAGATTTTTGATTAATTTAATTTTTTTTATATGATATACTCAACGAACTTTATAATATGAACGGTTAAAATTATCGAAAAAAACTCAGAAAAAGTTCCCTTCGAGAGACACCACAACACCCTCCCGTGACTAAGGTCACAACAAGGTCCCAATCCGGAGTCGAGAGACTCATGAGTGTACTCATCATATGATGGTTGTGTTTGGTATAATTTATTCTAAACTAAAAGCTAATATTAGAAATTAGAAGTCAAAAATATTTTTTTTTCACTTTTAGATAATTAATTTTTGTATCTTATTTAAATTATTCCTGCTTAATAAATTGTAAATAGAACATGTACTAATTAGTCTAACACAAACTTAATAAAAAAAAAAAATATAGAAATAGTTCAAATAAATTGCACCAAACAGCCTAACATAATTTTTTTCCACATATTTTGAAAATAGGATAAATTACACTTTTAATTATAATAGTTTGACTTAAATTTTAATTTAGTTTGTGTTGTTTCAATTTAAACAACTTGGTTCTTATAATTTAAGTATAATTTTGATTTGGTATAAGCATCAAATTATTCAATTTAAATTATTTAGGAGGAAATTAAAATTAAAATAAAAATTTAAAGACAAACCATTTAAAATTAAAATAAAAGTTAAATTAAATTATAAAAGTGAAAAAGTATAATTTTTATTTAAAAAAATATGAGAAGAAATTCTCAAGAGCGATCAGAAGATGCCTAAAAAAGAAAGTGAGCTTAGCTCTGTGCAGAAAACGAAAGCTGTACGTTTTGAGCCGCAAAGTTTGAAAAGGGAAGGGAGCCGACAACGTCCCAGAAAAGAAGTCGGCTGGGTCGGCGCCGAACTTAATTATGAATGAATTTTTTATACTCTTCACATTTTGCTTTTTCCAACCAAATCCTCACTTCCAAACCAGCCCATCCCATCAATCCTTAGCATCATGTTTGGATTGAAAAAGTTTTTTCTTTATTTATTTATCTTTTATATTTTTTTAATTTAATAAATTAATTGGGCCTATGTTTGGGCAATTGTTTTTGCTTCTTATTAGGATAAATACGTGATCAACTTTCAAAAAAAAAAAAAAAAATTAAAAAAATAAATTACAAATACACCCCTTAGGTTTACTTAAAATATAAGTTGCCCTATGTAATTTGAAAAATTATAAATATTTCATTGTCAGAATTTTTTATTTTACAGAATAAATTGAAAAAATAAAATTTCTTACTGCTTTTGTATATAATAATAAAATTACCTAAATTATTGATTGAAAATCTCTAACATTATTAAAAATCGTTAATCGATTTGATAATTTATTAATTAAATGGGCCATTTGATATGAAATTATAAACTTTAAGGGACGAGATGTGAATTTTAGAATCATATGGAACAATTGGTATTTTAAATAAATTTCAATGAGTGTATTTGTAATTTATCTTTTTTTTTTAATATATATTTTAAAATAAATTTAGTTGGGCATATGTTTGGGCAGTTGTTTTTTTTGTTTCTTATTAGGACAAATTAGAGGCTCATTCTATGTGATCAACTTAAATACTTATAAATTTTGTACAAATTTTTAGTATATCAAATAAATTTTACATATTTATTTTGATAAGTGAAAGAAAACGCAGAACAGGTTGGAAATAAGTTTGGTCAATAGGTTTGGCTCGTAAGTCCCCTTTATATATATATATACACTTTTACTTTTTATTTTGGATAAATCATACTTTGCCATCTTAAATTTGATCATTTTCTCACTTTGGTTTATAATCTATTTCTTTTTTTCACTTTGGCCCTTATATTTCAATTTGTTCTCAATTTACTCCCAAAAAAGTCCAATTTTTAATAAACAAAGCCACTTATATTAAAATTTTATGTAGTGTTCAGAATTTGATTTCACAATATTTTTTTGAATAATTAGAAACAAGTTTGACAAAAATGAAGACAAAAAAAATAAGAATAATGTTGAATTTTAAAAAAATATTTCCACACCCAAAAAGAGAAGCCATATGAAAATAAGTAGTGTTTTTTTTTTGTTTTTTTGGATTTTTTTACCAAATTGGTTTTTGAAAATTTTTTCATAAAACATATTATAAAAACTTAACCAAATAGAGAGGTATTTGGGTATGAATGAACGATGATCACAGTATAGGGGTGAGGACGGCAATGGAGGTGGAGAGAGGTAGTGGGGGTTAGGGTAAAAAGGGGCAATAAAGTAGTAGTGGAAGCTTGATGGTGAATTTAAAGAGGAAACAAAGAGGGCAGTTGGAATTTAGGTTTAGATTTTGTATTTAAGGTTTTGGGTCTTAAAATGGACAAAAAAAAAGGGATTTTCCAGTAAATTGGGAAAAAAATACAAACATTAGGGGCTAAAATGTGAAAATATGTTTTGTAGTTAATGAAAAATATTTTCAATTAAAAAGAAAATGATACTGTTTTTCTTTTAGGAGAATTTTGTAGTAAATCCCTTTTGATGGGAATAGGTCCTATGGATATTTATGTGTTATGTTTAGGGTTTGGGTTCTCTTCAGTTGGGAAATCCAATTGGAGGGTGTTGTTGGATTTTTGTAGGTCTATCACAGAGGCCACATCGATGATTCGAACCATTTAATATGTAGAGCTCGTCGATTACTTTATTTCTATTAAAAATCACGTTAATCGGATATCGATAGCCACTTGATCAGATCACATTTGTATTAACAATTTAATTTTAAAATTATATTTACCGTTAACACAAATGTGATCTGATCAAGTAGCTATAGATATTCGATTAATGTGATTTTTTGCAAGGATGAAGTAATTGACAAGGTCTACACACTAACGGTCTAAATCATCAATGTGGCCTCCGTGGTGGGACCACGGAGACAAAGCCGACCTTGAGTTATTAGAGGACTAGGCGAATTTTTTAAATTGGGCCCTTCATATTTCATTACCCAAAAAAAAAAAAAAAAATTATTTGGATAAAACAAAAAGGATAAAAATTTATTTCTATTGCATTACAATTTAACAAAATTTAGATAACAAATATATATATATATATAAAATAGTTGAATTTCAATTAGTTGAATCGAATCTTTATTTTTTTAGCTTATCAATGCTATAATAACTAAAATTAATTGGGGATAAGAATGAGAATTTTCAATACAACTCAAGCAATATATAAAATTAGTAAGTTAAGGTTGAGTATTTTTCAACATGAATCTAACTATAACACGACTTAATAATATAAATTATTATTTATATATTTTAATGTTTACCAAGGGATGCCATGATATTTTTTTAATCTTTTATTTAACTCCATCTAACTGAATAAAAAGTATGTAAAATAATAATTAAGGCTGATATCTTTTTTTCATTTACGATATGTATTTTTTTGTTATCTATTTTATAGTAAATCTAGTAAAAAATATATAATAATAAAGTACAATTTTTTTAATTAGAATATACAATTGAATTAAAATCAAACATTTTATGAATAATTTCATTTAGTAGAAATAAATTTTATAAAATTCAACTTATGGGAAAAATTTTAGTCTCTCTATACACTTGCTGAGTTATTTTAACTAAAAGTGAAAGTTTTTACATTAAATATCAATCGGACACGAATTAAAATAACACCATACGACAATATGAAAATAAATAAATTGAGCAAATGTTGAAATAATTATGAAATAACGTGATATGATATACTTTCTTAGTTGGAAGCCCTAAATTTTGTTTAACATTGAGAATATGAAGTGACAGCCTTAGTCACCTCACTTCAAAACCAGCCTTACATGAAGACCCAGCAACTCTCTCCAGTCTGATTTAGATCGGAGAGAAGCCTTTCCTTATGTTGGTCCTCTTGTTTAGAAGATTTGACCACCAGGGATATACGGGATTGTTGCTGTGCAAGCAACTACTTTGTTCCTCTTATGAGCTGTTTCAAATTCTAATTACTTTTCTCACTCTCAAAATCCTTTCCTTTGTCTCTATGTGAGTTATCTCTCAAAGATAGCAAAAGTGCTTACCTCACTATTCAGAATACCAAAAAATATACCTTAGACCCATGAGGGTGCCTCTCTTTTATAGCTAACACTGACCTAATCCCCATAGAAGCCTAGCTCTAATGGATTCTATCTCAATGCTAATCCTGGACTCCTAGTTAGATTAGGATAAACTCTCTAAGAGTCTTCTCTTTATCCAAACTGAAGTCCTCTCCAATTCTAGGACTCTTGTCCCTTATCCGCTTATCCCGGATTCCGGTATTCTCGCAGATAACCTTGGCCTAGCCGAGATTACCCCAGCATCATGTCCAAGACACGTGGCACCTCGGCTGACACTTCGGTGCCACCTCGGTCACGTGTTGCCATTCAAAAATTATGTCCCCACAATTGCCCCCTAGATTCTATTACCTCGGCATCCTGAGGTGATGGAACATATATCATTTCTTTCACTTAGCACGTCGGCTAAGCTCACGTTGTCCTTCATTACCGAGGTCATCATTCGTTGGCCCTATGTAACAACCCTCACCACTGTTTACCGTTTAACCACTGATTACTGCTAAACTGAGACTGATTATGAAAAGTAATTGAACCAACTGAAATACTGAACTTACTGACTGGAATCTGGAACTGAATTGATTGAGTATATCTGTTTAATTGTATGTCTATCTGTTGCTTGTTTGATTATCTGTTCATGTTTTTATGTTTAAACTGCAAATTGAAGGCCTTATCGGCGGCCGAAACTGAAATTGATTGATTTTTTATGATCATTAGAATTTATACAAATTTTTGGTATGTTTACTTGAAATGTGATTTGGTACGATTAAATTAGATTGAATTGAGCTAAATTGCAATAGTTGGCTTAATTACCAACATGCCACTTAGTGGACCACTTAGGCAACACATCTTTGAGCCTTATTATACATTCAACAAAACATTTCATCAGCCTCTTTCCTTGTTATTGCCGACTAGAGAGAGAGAGATAGGGAGTTGGAGAGAATTCATCTTGTATTGCTTGGGAATTGAGAAGATTGGAAGAGTTTGTGATCAATTGAGCTTCTAGACTTGGATTTGAGAACTTAGGTAAGGAGTTCATCCTTTTAATTGTGAGTTTAAGTTAGTCCTTGCATGTTTCATGCTAATTTGAAGAGTTGAGCCTAGAATTGGTTTAAATTGTTGCATTAGAGCTTGTATCATGCATGCATGTGTGCATTGTTGAGTTTGGAGGTTTGATTCCATGGAAATCTTGCATGCATGTTCATGTTTATGTCAAAGTTCATGATTTCATCTTGTTTTTGAAAGAATTGGCTCAATAGAGCATGAATTTGAGGCTTGAAAGTTGTTTAAAGTTATGCATGTCCATTTAAAGTCATGTTCATGAAATTGGTTTGAAATTGAGTTTAATTGAACTACCCTTGGGTTTCGATTTCCTAAATTGATTTTTGAAACATGTAATATTATGGGTTTTGGAGTGTTTTCCAGAAAATTAGCCCAAGAGGATCGAAATTTATGTATTAAAACTTGGTTTTGAACTTGGAGTTCAAATCTGGAAATTCCAGATTTTTGACTCCCGCTTGAGCGGGGGAAGTTGCGCTCGAGCGGGGGAATTCGAGCTCCCAGCATCTTGCACTATTTTACAGTCCGCTCGAGCGGAGTAATGTACGCTCGAGCGGAGGCTTGTGTCATATGCTCGAGCAGGGGTCGAGCGCCCGTCGAGCGTGGATTTTGGGCATCCAGTACTTTTGGCATATTTTACAGTACGCTCGAGCGGAGTAACTCGCGCTCGAGCGTAGTATTTTGTTGCCCTTACGCTCGAGCGGGGTAACTTGCGCTCGAGCGGATCCCTTGTTTTCTGAAAATTCTGAAAAATGTTTTAAAGTGCATCTTTGCATCCTCATTCCATCCTAGGCATTCTTAGGCCTAGTTTAAGGCATCTTAATGAGGATATAGATGTAGAACCACATCGAGTCTAAGTTGGGACTAAGTCTTTGATTCTCGAATGTGAACTTAGTGTGTGTTCATCCTGTAAACTGTGTAGGGTTGGCATCTGGAGGCGCGCTCTAGCCTAATTGTAGCCCAGAACTCTGTGAGTAACAACTGTGTAAAGATATATTCAAATATGAATATCTTCCGAATGGTTAAACCATACTGTTTCTGAACTGATACTGTTAATTGAATGAATGCATGTCCTTTATTCTGAACTGTATTGTGGCATCCATAGCAACTACTGTTTACTGTTACTGCTACTGTTACAGAGATCTCTGTCAGTTCCATCTTGGAACTTCTGTTTACTGTTATGATTGCCATAATTGACTGTTCGGTCTTTTAAGACCTATTGTTTACTGTACTGCTATGCTAATGGATGTACCACATATGACTGTTATGACTGAAATACTGAATCAATGAACTGTTTTCATTACTGTAAGGACATTCATTCTAAACCTCTTTACGCATTATGTTATTCACTGGGCTTTAGCTCACTGTTTATATATATGTAGGTGTTCAGGCACCAGATCGGAGCTAGGAGCGTGGGTTAGACTCCCTTTTTTGTCAAGCCAACCACTGTGCCTCACTGCGAGGTTCCGAGCCTGTCAAGCTATGGCTTAGGGGTGTTTTAATTTCCATCGTTTGTCTCTGCATCTGTTTTGTAATAACCGTTTAGACTGAATGATCTTCGTACTGTACTGTTCAATAGGGATTAGATCCCTGTTCTGAATGATTGTAAATGTTGTACATACTGTTTTGCACTGTTTATGTATATATGTATGAAAAGTCTTTTTGCATACAGACTGTCATAGCTCATTGGACATTGTTTAATTACTGTTTTGGCTTCCGCCTGCCCCTGTACTCTGTTTTACTGTTCTACTGCTAAGTAGGCCTTCAGTAATCACGGATTACTGGCCAGTTACGGTGCTAAACCCATAGGGGCGGGTTTGGGTCGTGACACCCCATATGACCAAGACCCGTAGTCTGTTTTCACCAATGCCTTAGAACAAATAACCAAGTCAGTTCAAATTTTTTTTTAGCTGAGATAATACTCTTAGCCGAGGTCTCTGCTTCATTAAACCAAGAACTTCAAAAGATTCAACACGCATATGAGCTGTCATGCACAGCAACCCAACCGTTTTTCCCACGCATCTTTCCCCCATCGCCCGTGCGTGCGCCGTCTAACAAGCACGTCGCCCTAGGTACATTGATTGCAATTTTGCCGCCATTTCGTGGTTTTGATCAAAATCACTTCTCTCTCTCCGTCTTTTCACTTTTGCATCTTCGTTCTCGTTCAAACTTTCTCTCTCAAATCCTCCATTGCTGCTTTCGCGAAGCTTTTTGCAACCAGTTTCACTCTCTCCCTCCGGCGAGGCTTTCGCTGCACTTCTTTGCTTACTGCCACCATCTGACACCGACGTATTTTACACCAGCCTTTTTCTTCTCGGTAAGCCACTGTTCCTCTTATTTCAATTTCTTGTTTTACTCCAAAGAGCTCCACTGCTGTACTCATTGCCTTTGCGTACTTGCTCATGTCTTTGATCGTTAATTTGTATCTTGAATTCCACCATGTATTGAGCATGTTTGTTTCATAATTCTGTTTTCGCCCAATCCATTCTTGAGTATACACACAGTGCTTACATATTTGTTGATTTTTGCCACTGTGTTTTTGATAGTTTATCACTATTCTTGATTCTGAATCACTGTTCTTGTTTTGTTTTCTGTGTCTTTTTTCCAGATTTTTGTCTTCAGTCCTTGTTTACATAGTCTTAGGTTTGGGATTTGCTGTAGAACTCACGAATTTTAGGAAAAATTGAAACGAATTCCCCTTAGATCTTTCAGAAAAATTTGCCTCAACACACTTGCAATTTTTAGCCGACGTCCCTCAAACCCCTACAAAACACTTCATTCTGAAATCCAATACTTTCCCCTTAAGCCGACATCATGGGTATGTGGAGGTGTAGGGTAGACACCCCAACCAAGTTAGAATATTTCAGGTAGGAGTTTTCCATTCCTGTCTACTTTCATCTCAGGTTGGCAGGGGAGGAGGACTCCATCATGCCTAATGAGAACTTCCTGCCCTTCTCTGTCGTAGCCTTCATAGAATGTGGACTCAGGTTTCCACTTGACATCCTTTTTCGAGAAGTCCTCCATTACTACAAACTGAACCCAATGTCGCTCGCCATCAACTCTTACCGAGTTATCAATGGCATAATAACCTTAGCCAAAATGGAGAACGCTAGGGTTACTCTTGCCGATATCTAGTACTGCTACACCATGCGTGGCCTTAGTTTAGAAAAAGGCTATATCTATTACCTTAAGCCGAGGTTGACCCAATACAAACTTATCGCCGACCTCCATGATTCCAACAAGGGTGCCGGGGACGATTATTTCATCGCCTTAGGCAATTGGGAATTCTTACCAGATGAGGACCTCCATCTTTATCCCTTGAGCCGATCAGTTTTTAAAGAGAGTGATGGTAAGAGCCAAGAGTTACTTTACTTGCTCTCAAGTCTTTAACACTTTGTTCTTTCTACATATGTGCTGATGTCTGTTTTTTTCTTGCAGCTCTTCCTTAACCACCAAAGGATTTTCGGAAGTCCTTCTTTCCCAACAAGGACCTCAAAAAGCTGTTGGGTCTGCCAGTTGAGCGGCGTAAAGCTCCCTTGCTGCTCAACTACATCCCGACTTACAAATCCGCCTTGCCCGACATCCCAAAAAAGAGCAAGTCACCTCCATCAGCTACAACTCCTCCAACAACTTCATCCCCTCGGCCAGATCAGGGGTCAACCTTTGATCCAGCAGGACAGCCATCGACCTCGGCTCCACAACTGATCCCTCCATCTCAACACAAACGCCGACGTCGAACTGTAATTGCCGCCGAAATGGGTTGTAAGAAAGCTATTGCAGACGACCTTTTAGCCGACATCCCCGACACTATCACCGCACAACCAGCACCATCCCAGCCTGAGCCAAAGTCGAAACTGAAAAGGCTGAAGAAAGCCCAACCTAAGACAACGGTAACTCAGATCGACTCTGAGGACACCTTGCCCATCTCCAAGATTGCTGTGGCGAAAAAAAGTGCCTCCGCTACCGAAAAGAGGCCCGCCGAGGCTGCACCCTCCGAATCAACCAAGTCAAAGAGACAGAGGTTCGAGTCGGCAACAACCTCGGGCTCTCTGAAGTCTGATGCCCCTTGGGCTCCTGCAATTACAATTGAGGACAACTCGGTCAAAGTTGGCGACAGCGCTGACGACGTTGAAGTTGGCGTTGCCTTCTCTACCGCCTTGCTCATTCCCAAAGATCTCAATCACAACGCCAAAATGAGCGAATACAAAAATTTCGCTCTCATGTTGCAACATTCCGTACAAGTAAGCCCTTAGAACTTGGTACTTTACATTCTCTATTTCCCTTACTTAGAAAATTTTGCTAACTTTTGTTCTGTCCATTTCTGCTAGGCGATCCAGCATGGCCACTCCTTTGTAATGCAAGCCTTCAACATTAAGAAGGAGTTGGCGAATAAGACCAAGGAGGCTGTTGGCTTGTAGAGGGCCCTTAACAAGGCTGAGGGCAAAATGAAGTCCTTGGTAGATCAGGCCGAGACAGCCAAAAAAGCTCAGGACGAGGCCGAGGAAAAGGCAAATACTGCAGAGGCCATTAAGAAGGTCCTTGAGGCCGAAAAGAATAAAGCCCAGCTGAAAACTGTCGAAGCCCAGGCCGAGCTCCGGGCTGCTTTGGCCACAAAACAAGCAGAGATCAAGGCGGCTGATGAGAAGCCGTACGCCGAGAGGGCAGCCGACGTCAAAGAGGATTACAAGAAACAAGTCAAGCAGGCATGCAACAAGGGCTATACCCTTGGTTGGATGGCTGCTCTGAAGGCGTTGGTTGTCCCTGAGGACTCCCCTTTCAGGAATGCTAGCAGCCTTGTCCTATCGTTCCCACCCACTCTAAGCCAGTCCGAGGACGAAGCTGAGTCCGAGAAGGAGGCTAAGGACAAAGAGACCGAGAAGGCTGAGGGTGCGGGGACCAAGTCCTCAACTCTGAATGAGCAAGTCTTGGACTTGACTCAAGATGAGGAGGACGAGGTTTCAAAGGGTGCCTTTGCCGAGAAGACATCATCCGAGGCGCCTATCACTGAGAAGAGCCTTGACCAGACTCTTAAAGAGATCGACGCCGAGCTCGCGGTTGAGAAGGCCGTCGAGATGAGTTCCCAGATGTCCTCTGAACCCCAAACCCAACCAGCCAATGATGTCGAATAGTCTAGTTTGTTGTTTTTCTTTTCTTGTACCTTGTATTTTTTCTTACTTTTGAAACAATGTAAGCTTTAATTTGGCCGATGTGCCACTTTTGTAATCTGAACAATTACTCTTCAATGTTAGGCTGAAGTTCCTTCTTTCCTTATTTGAATGCAGCTTTAATTTTCTTCTTTCAATGTGATTGCATGTTTGTCTTCCTTTTGTATGATTCTATACTTAGAATAATTTACATGTGTACACCTTAACTGTGTAATCTTCTCGTGTGGAATACTTCGGCTATACCCACTAGTAGTTTATCTCAGTTTTGACCTAACACTTGAAAATATTTTATCATAATATTTTCACAAGTGTTATTTACAACTTTCCAGTTCACTCTTTACTTATCAGGACCTCTGTCTTCTATTATTTCAATAGAACCTTGGCTTAACTTATAAATTTTTCTTAAAATTTCAACAAGTGTTAAAACCAATCCTTTTTCAACATAACCTCGGGTTAACTTCAACTTGTAAATTTTTCTTAAAATTTCAACAAGTGTTAAACCAATCTTCCTTTAACATAACCTCGGCTTAACTTCAACTTGTAAATTCTTTCTTAAAATTTCAACAAGTGTTAAACCAACTTTAGCTTGTAAATTCCAACTCCCAAGCATCATTCTCTAGCCCTTTGCCCCCTAATGTGAAGTTAAGTTCCACTTGGGTTCTCATTAAGCATGTGGCTTTGCCCTTGTCGCCGAGGTCAGATTCAAACAAAGACTAGCCGAGGTTACCAACCTTGGTTTCTTTGTTAATCTGACTGACATGCACTTAGTTCCAATCTGTGTTTGATTCTGCCGATATGACAAGTCTAGGTTAATCCAACTTAGTTCAACTCTATTATATGCAAGTATAATTCAACTCTGCCATATAATAAGTCTAAGTTATTCGTCATGTTTCACTTAGAAACATCACCAACTTAGTTCAACTCTATTATATGCAAGTATAATTCAACTCTGTTATATAATAAGTCTAAGTTATTCGTCATGTTTCACTGAGAAACATTGCCAACTTAGTTCAACTCTATTATATACAAGTATAATTCAACTCTACCATATAATAAGTCTAAGTTATTCGTCATGTTTCACTGAGAAACATTGCCAACTTAGTTCAACTCTATTATATGCAAGTATAATTCAACTCTGCCATATAATAAGTCTAAGTTATTCGTCATGTTTCAATCAGAAACATCGTCAAGCATCTGGTCAGTCACACTACACAAGTTTAAATAATCAAGCTAAAACTTTATTATTACTTCAGTTGATAATAAAACAAAAGAAAACTTAAAAAACAAGAAAATCGAGTGATAGAAAAACTTCAGATTGCAAGTATTCCAACGTCTTGGCAGCTCTTTGCCTGCACTGTTTTCAAGCCGATATGTCCCATTTCCCAAGACCGAGATGATTCTATAGGGTCCCTTCCAATTCGGGCCAAGCTTGTCCTCTCCGGGATCTTTCTTGTTGCTGACAACCTTTCTCAGGACGAGGTCACCGACTTGGAACTCTCGCGGGTTCACCTTCTTATTATAAGCCCTGGCAAGCTGCTGTTAGTATGCCCCCAGCTGAATTGCTGCTTTCTTCCTTCTTTCTTCTAGTAGATCCAGATCTCGGGCCAGGAATGCTTCATTGGTCCCATTTTTTACTCCCTGGGTTCTGATCCCTGGGATGCCGACCTCCAGTGGAATGACTGCTTCTGTGCCATAAGCCATAGCAAATGGAGACTCCCCAGTTGATTTTCTCGGCGTAGTCCAATATGCCCAAAGTACATTGAGCAGCTCTTCCATCCACTTTCCCTTTGCAGCTTTTAGCCTTTTCTTGATCCTATCCAAGATAACCTTATTGGAGGCTTCTGCTTGACCATTACTCTGAGGAAAGCTTGGGGTAGAGTAGTAATTATTGATTTTGTACTTTGCACAAAAGCTTTTGATTAGCTTACTGTCAAACTGTGTATCATTGTCAGCTATTATTGCTCTTGGGATCCTAAACCTGGTGATGATGTTCTTCTATATAAAGTTCTTTGCATCCACGTCTCGAATTTTTGTAAGGGGTTCAGCTTCTACCCACTTGGTGAAGTAATCTGTTGCCACCAGGAGGTACTTCATTTGTCCTGTTGCTTGAGGCAATTGTCCAACAAGATCCATGCCCCATTGGGCAAATGGCCAAGGGCTGGACAACTAGGTTCAAGTTTGTTGCTGGTTGATGTATCAAAGGTGCAAACCTTTGGCACTTCTCACACTTCTTAACATAGGTTTCAACGTCTTTCTGCATGTAGGGCCACCAGTACCCCTGAGTAATGGCCCTATGAGCAAGTGACCTGCCCCCAGTGTGGCTTCCACATACTCTTTCATGTATCTCGTACAGAAAGTCTTCAACCTGTGCAGGATGCACACACCTCAGAAGGGTCCAGTAAAAAATTTTCTGTAGAGATGTCCTTCTGCCGTCAAACTGAGCCTTGCAGACTTCAATCTAATCTTGTGCGCTTCTTTATGGTCATCTGGCAGCTTCCCGTCTCTAAGGAATACTATTATTGCATCCATCCAACTTGGTCCCATCTCCACGTGTTCAGTGGTTCTATGCTTGGACCTGACAAGTAGTCAATCATTATAGTTCTTGCCTCTCCAGGCTTCATTGCACTAGCTAGGTTGGCCAGAGCATCAGTATGGCTGTTGTCATCTCGGCTAACCTGCTGGAGTCGGCAATTCTGGGATGAGGTTACCAGTCTGCCTACTTCCTTTACATAGGCCGACATCCTTTCATCTCGGGCTGCATATTCGCCTGTTGCCTGGTTGACTATAAGTTGGGAGTCATAGAAGACTATTACCTCGTCAGCTTCCATGGCTACTGCCAGCTTTAATCCTGTGATTAGTGCTTCATATTCTGCTTCATTGTTTGAGGCCTTAAACCCCAAACGAATGGATTGTTCCAGTATCTGCCCATCTAGTGATACTAGCACTACTTCTACCCCCGCTCCTTGTCGGTTTGAACTCCCATCGACAAATAGCCGGAAGGAGTTGCCGATGTAAATGCTGCAGGGTCTGAGTTTCTCTTCTTCCCTTTGCTTTGTTATCCCCAGCTGGGTTTCTCCTGGTTCACTTGGACATCGTATATCTCGGCTCAACGGAGCCCGATGTATGATGGCGTCTGGTGTGAACTCGGCCACGAAGTCGGCTAAGACCTGGCCTTTGATTGCTGTTCTGGGTTTGAATTCTAGGTCCTATTGGCCCAAGGCCACTGCCCATCTGGCTATTCTGCCTGTCAGATCCCCTTGCTGCAACAGGGACCTTAAAGGATGTTCAGTTAACACCACAATTTTGTGGGCTTGAAAGTAATGATTCAGCTTCTTGGAAGCCATTACTAAAGCCAGTGTCAGCTTCTCTAGGAGTAGGTATCTGGTCTCTGCGTCTGCCAGAGTTTTACTCACGTAGTAAACTGCCCTTTGCTCTCCATTTTCTTCTCTGACTACTACTGCACTCACTGCATGCTCTGAAACCGCCAAGTATAAAAATAGCTCCTCTCCTGGTACTAGATTTGAGAGAACTGGTGCTGTGGTCAAATACTTCTTCAAGTTGGCCAAGGCAGCTTCGCACTCTTCTGTTTGTGGCTTTCTTCACTAAGCTGAAGACAGGTTTGCACTTGTCAGAGCTTCTGCTTATAAATCTATTCAGGGCTGCAACCCTTCCAGTCAACATCTGTACTTGTTTTGCCGATGTTGGGCTCTTTAGCTCTAAGATGGCTTTGATCTGATTCGGGCTTGCCTCAATGCCCCTTCTGGTTACTAAGTATCCCAAGAACTTTCCAGACCTAACTCCAAATGCACACACTTTGATGCATTGAGTCGGAGTCAATATGTTCTAAGGATGTAAAAAATTGTCTTTAAGTCTTCCAGATGATCCTTTGGTTCCTTGGTCTTCATGACCATGTCATTTATGTATACTTCTACTATTCTGCCAATTAGATGTCTGAACATCTTGGTTACCAATCTCTAGTAAGTTGCTCCTGCATTGTTCAACCCGAAAGGCATCACTCTATAGCAATACAGCCCTTTTGGGGTGATAAATGCAGTCTTCTCCTCATCTGGGGGGTACATGGCTATCTGATGGTACCTCCTGTAGGCATCCAGGAAGCTCATCCTTCCATGCCCTGAAGTGGCATCCACCAATTGATCAATTTTCGGCAGTGGGAAACTATTTTTGGGACAAGCCTTGTTCAGGCTGGTGACGTCCACGCAGATCCTCCACTTACCATTCTTTTTCTTCACCACCACTGTGTTTGATAACCATGTCAGGTAATTTACCTCTCGAATGGCTCTGGCCTCCAGAAGTCTATCCACTTCCTCTTCTACTGCCTCAACATGCATTAGTGTCGGCTTCCTTGCTCCCTGGATGACAAGTTTGGCCGACTTGTCCACATTCAGTCTATGGCAAGTGATCTTAGGGTCAATGCCAGACATCTCGTATGGTGTCCATGCAAACACCTCCAGATTTGCTCTTAGGAATGCCTCTAGCTCTTTTTCCTCTTCCTCGGCTAAGCTTGAGCCGAGAAGGAAGAAGCGTTCTTCATCCCCTTGCTGGACAAGGATTTTCTTCAGGGCTTCTTCACTCTTCTTTGCTGGCTCTTTGCTGACGTCCTCCAGGACTTCTACGTTCTCAGCCTCGATCTCTGCTGTTTCTGCTCCTCGTATGTTGCAGGTAGATTTCATTGCTGCCATGGAGCAATTCTTTGCCTGCACCTGATCCCCTCTAACCTCCTCTATTCTATGCTCTATTGGGAACCACAATAGCTGATGCAATGTTGAGGGAACAGTCCCCATTGCATGTAGCCATGGCTTTCCCAGGATAGCATTGTAAGGGGAGGGGGTGTCGATTATGGTGAACTTTGTTTTTATCTTCTTGGTGCCAGCCTGCACCTCCAAACTCGCTGCTCCCAGGGGTCACGTCGGCGTTTCATTGAACTCAATCATTGGGCCATTGGACTACTCCATATCATCTTGGTGAAGGCCAAGCTCCTTGTAACATCTGACATACATGATGTCACAAGAGCTGCCCTGGTCAATCAGAATTCGTTTGACCTGGCATTCTCCAATCTGGAGGGGTATTACCAAGGCATCGTTGTGTGAATGCTACACCATCTTTAGGTCTTCCTCAGTAAAGGACACCACTGGTCCCTGGCAGTCGTCTGCCCTAGGTCTCTTCTGCCTGACCTGATACATATGTTGCAGATGTTTCACCTTTTGAGTTTCCCCTCACATCTCATTCTCATTCACCTTCGAGTGAATCACATTGATCACTCGAGGTCCGCCTGCCTACGGTTGTGGTGCTGGTGGAGGTGGTGCTGCTGGTGCCTGGGGCAGTCTTGCCTGCTCTTCCCTTGTCCGGGCCTCGTCTACTAGGTCCCTTAAATGGCCTTGTCTTACCAAGTCTTCCAGATGTGCCTTTAGGGCTCTGCACCCCTGAGTTAGATGTCCAGCTTCATTGTGGTACGCACAGTGCTTGCCAAGGCTTCTTCCCATAAATTCGCCTGCCACCCTTGCTGGTGCTCTGTAATAGGGCTGATTTCGGATTTTCTCCAAGACTTTGTAAACCGGGATCCGGAATACGATTGTGACTGCCTGTGTAGCCTTTAATCCTGTCTCTTGCTTATTATATCCACTATCACCTCGGCCTCGCTTCAGCGAGTCGTTTTTCTTCTCTTGTTTTGACGCCTTTGTCCCCGGCGTGTCCTCCTCGGCTCATACTTTTCTATCCTGGCCATAAGCTCCTCCATGCTTTTCGGCAATGTCTTTACCAGTGATTTTCGAAGCAGGCAGTCATCTTTCAGGCCGTTCTTAAACGACACAACCACCATCTTTTGGTTGCATCCTAGTGTTCGGTTAAATACCTCATAATTCCTTTTGGCATAGGCCTTCAGGCTTTCGTCCTCGCTAATTCTCAGAGCCATCAGGGTGTCTACCCTCAATGGCTGTAGTTTGTTTGTCATGAACCTGGCTACAAACATCTCGGCCAGGCCTTCCCAGGTTTTCACAGTTCTTTTCGACAACTTGTGAAACTAGTCCGATGCAACTTCCCGGAAGGATGAGGGGAACACCTTGTAAAGCAACGACTCGTTCCCAGTGTACAATGCCATCGAGTTTAGGTACAAGCCGACGTGAAAGTTGGGGTCTGACTTACTGTCGTATATCTGGAATCTCGGCATGTTAAACCTCTTCGGGGCTTCGAATTTGTCCAATTCTACCAAGAACGGCGTTCTCGGCTTGACTGGGGAATTTATCTCGGCATCTTGTTGCTTCCTCTAGAGGTAATCCCTCAGATCCTCCTTGGTCCATCCAGGGGCTCGGCTATCGACGAATTTCAGCCTTTTTGGTGCGCTACTCCCAGTATGATTATTAGTCCTCTTGGACCTTTCTCCATTAGTTGCATCGAAGCACAGCTCCTGCCCTTGAACACGCCAATGTTCTTTGGGGTCAGCTTCCTTGGTGTGATGCGTCCTTCGAGAATCTCCTCTTCTTGACTCTCCTTGCCCGACCTCCCTTGAAGGCCAGTGAGAGTGTTTCTAGATCCTGGTGTGCTGGGGGACTGTAGGGACTGTTTTCTACTCATCTTTTCGAGCATCTTTCTTGGCCGCTGGAATCGGCATATCTAACGGGAATGGTGGCTGCATGACATTGTTCTGCATCATGAAGTTGATGACCGTTTGTAGGTCTACCAATTTGTTTGTCATTCCCTTCATCTCGTTGTCCCTCCGCAGGCATCTTTCTTTCCACACCTGGAGGTCGTCCTCGTTATAATACCCGTTTTGGTCTGATTTCTTTGGTGCGTCACTCTCTTAGCCGACGTTCTTTTCGCCGTGATTCTTATCACGAGTCTCTTTGTTGCAGTTGTCTTCTTCGACGTCAAGGTCAATATATTTTCCACTCCCAGTAGGAGTGTCGTCCCCAACCTTCTCTTTCTGTCCATTGTTGGCTATCTACTATCTATTCTCTTTTCTTTCCCACAGACGGCGCCAAATTGTGTGAGTCGATTTCTGACCACACTGCCAAACTGGTACTCAACTGGAGAGCACCGACAGAATAGATTAAGCTTGAACGACTTGTCACAGAAAGAAGAGATTCCGGCGGTGGATCGTTCACCCGGGGGCACTTCGACGATCAAGTCAGTTATCTCTCAAAAATAGCAAAAGTGCTTACCTCACTATTCAGAATACCAAAAAACGTACCTTAGACCCATGAGGGTGCCTCTCTTTTATAGCTAACACTGACCTAATCCCTATAGAAGCCTAGCTCCAATGGATTCTGTCTCAATGCTAATCGTAGACTTCTAGTTAGATTGGGATAAACTCTCTAAGAGTCTTATCTTTATCCAAAATGAAGTCCTCCCCAATCTAGGACTCTTGTCCCTTATCCGCTTATCCCGGATTCCGGTATTCTCGCAGATAACCTTGGCCTAGCTGAGATTACCTCGGCATCATGTCCAGGACACGTGGCACCTCGACTGACACTTCGGTGCCACCTCAGCCATGTGTCGCCATTCAAAAATTATGTCCCACAGTCTCTATCCTGTAAGTACCCTGTCTCCTTTCCTCATAATATATATATTTATGATTAATATATGGGTAATGCTTAATATATATATATATAAGAGCAATAATATATAAATAAAAAATTTATATAAAATTTTTGTACAAAATAATGTGATTTAATATAAACTTTTTATTTTAAAACAAAACATATATAAAGATGACTTTTATTTATGAAAAGAATAAATTATAAATACACTCTTAAGATTTGTTTCAAATACAATTTCCCTTATATAGTTTTGAAAATTACATTCCGCCTCTTGAAATTTCTAATTTCATAACAAATGACCCATTTTATTAATTAATTATCAAGTTAATTAACAGTTTTTAAAGATGACAGAAATTTAATTCAATTAATAATTCAAGTAATTTTTTCATTGTATAAATGAGCAATTATAAATAATTTTTTTTCCAGTTAATTCTATTAAATAAAAAATTCTGACAATAGATATTTATAATTTTTCAAATCACAAGAGACAATCTATATTTTAAACAAACCTTAATGGTACATTTGTAATTTACCCTTATAAAAATGACACTGCCATATTATTTTTGTGGTGTTTTTTTTGTATGAGTAGGATTTCTCTCTCTCTCTCTGTCTCTCTCTCTCTATATATATATATATGCAACATTTAACTAGGGGTGATAAATGAACTAAACAACTCGAGCTCGATCGTGTATGAACTCGTTAAAAGTCTGTTCGAGTTAGGATATATATATGCAACATTTAACTAGGGATGATAAATGAACTAAACAACTTGAGCTCGATCGTGCATGAACTCGTTAAAAGTCCGTTCGAGTTAGGTTAATTGGGTAAACAAGCCAATCTTGAACTTAAAAGTAAGTTCCGTATAATGCTTTTAAAAAAAAATCTAAATTAAGTACAACTAACAAGTTTTTAAAAAATAAATTAATTATACGGGCACGAAATATTCGTCACACGTGTACTCCTCGTGATCAAGCTTGTATCTCCTCAAATGGCGTCATCTAGCCTGCAAAACAACTTACGTGAGCTACCCGACAGGTGTATGTCCAAAAACCCCTCCGATGCTTAAGTTAGCTCTTAAGATCAATATAGGGAAAGTTCTTCAGAAATTCAGTGAGTAAAATTGCATTACTTCTTTTGGGTTTTCTTCTAAGCTTTTATACATTTCGCAAAGTAGACTTCTATTAGGACTCTAATTTCTCTTCGTAGAGTCCTACCAGGAATCCATCTCTTAAAGGAAAATGCCTATCCTTTAACACCCATATCTCCGAATTTCAAATAAAATAACATAACTCTTAGCTCGGAAATTAGGCTAAGAACACCATTCCGGTTAGACAAGAACCGAGCAACCATGCTGAATGAATTCGCTTGCCTTTCAGACTGCCGAGCGACATGTTATGCCATGCTAACCCTATACACAAAACCCAGCTCTGTTGTTTGGCTCAATCATGTGTCTAACTCCATAACTTGCCAACCGTTGTCTGGTCCTTCAAAGGTAGCACAGTCTCAAAGCCATACCAACTTAGAATTACATGCCAAGCTGGACAAAGTCCATTTAGCTCGACTCGTTGCATAGCACAAACACAAGGCCCATACAAACTTAGCTCGACCCATTTGCACGATGCAAATTACCCTTTCAATTGGCCCTTAATTCCATTTGATTTTGCATGATTGGGATTACTCTACCAAACTGAGCTAATCTACTCTATTCTACCGAACTAACATGCCTGCTGTAGACACCCCATTTTTGACCGTCCTCAAGACTTGAACGTCACCGTTTGAACACTCGGTGATTGTAGACGTCCCCCGAACGCATCCCGGGGAAGGAGCGCGAGTCCCCCCCCGTTCTGGTTCGATATATTGGGTCACTACAGTTCGAAGGACTCAAATGTCACGGTTCTTAATCTTGAACCAAAGAGTCCAACTCTGGCAAATCGTTTTGAAGAAAAACTGATTTTTGAAAAGAAGTGCCGAACATGGACTGCTTTGCCAGATTACAGAGTCGCCACCTAAATATTTAAAATGGGAAATTTAGGAAACCCTGACTCGGTGCCGAAGGCCACATGTCCGTCATCACCAAAGTGACTTGGCTCGGGAGCTTGGGTACAATCGGGGAAGGTCAGCTATGAGCACCCCCTTTCGCCCGGTCTGAAGACCGGCCTCTACTAACCGTGATATCCGATTTTGAAAACACTACATGTTCTTATTTCGGTTATTAGCCTAGAGTTACTATGTTATGCGCACAGCAAACAAGTATAGACTAAATCGCCTAAATTGGAACAAAACATTGCATGTTTGTTTTGAAAATGGTTTGCTACTCGTAAGTAGGCTAAAATGCAGATTTTGCCACCCTCAAGTGGGCTTTTAGAAAAGACAGTTTTGCCACTAACTAGTGGGCTTAAAACTCGAAGTTTTTAATGCATTGTCCCAATTTAGGTAATTCAACCTCCATCCACAGGCATTCAAGCAGTTATATCACATAAGCAGCTAGCCTCATGGTAATCATGCTATTATGGCAACACTCACACACATGCAAGGATGCTAAAGCATAAAAGCTTACCTAGTACTCCAAGCCAAAACAGAAGCTCATTAGAAATCCATGTATGGACCTAAGCATACTGAAATGTCTAATGCAACACATGCAAAGATGTAATCTAGGTAGGCTCGGCTATCCTAATCATGGCATGTGAAATGCTACAAGTAACACGTATTCAATTTGGAAATTGAAATACAATGCAGTTTGTATGATGTACCGAGCCCGGTGCATGTAAACAAATGCATGGATGCACGCATGCATTGCATAAGGTATGCTAATTTAGATGTGCCCTAATCTACCATCATAAGCAGGTAAATAAAAGGGTAGAAAGAAATGTGGGTTGGAAGACATACACCCACTCACACACACTTATTACAAATGCGCCCTCACTCGGAGGGACCAAAAGAATAATACAGTCCAAAGAATAAATGAATAAATTACTACAAAATTCTAATTACTAAAATTAAATCAAGTAAATGAAAGAAAGGGGGCCTCAGCCCTGCCTCGGGATGCGCGAATGATGTATGCTCGTTGCGACTTGCCCGGAAAAGCCTACACCGTGCCACTGCCACCTCTGTTTTTACTGCCCCGTCTCTCCAAAAAATACCAAAGTCCCAGGAAACCTTCCTTGTGTTCTGCTGAGTGCCACCGGCTGGAGGAAACTACCACCGGCTTCTTGTGATGGCCACCGGCTGCAAAATAGTCTATCGGCCAGCAATACAGTGCCGGTCGGCACTCTTTCCTGCCGGTCGGCACAAAATTCCTGCAGAAGACAGTTTGACAGCAACAGCAGGCAGCAGTGCATGGTATTGGATTTTTGAGCATATTTATGCATGGCCAATGCTTCCTATCATGAATGGGACTCAAGGAAACATGGCTCTTGGTTCTAGGGCTATCAATTGTGCACCTTGGTGCATGATAGCCTAAGATACCAAGGTTGCATTTCAATGTAAAAATGCATGCAACACAACAATGATAACTAAGTCCCTATCATGCCAAAGTCAAGGGCCTTAGTGACATGGGAATTGAGGTGTGTTTTGTCACTTGGAGCACAAACACCCCTCATTTCCCACACTTGGTTTGACACCCCAAACCAAGTAATGAAATGCAATCCATGCAAACATGCATCAACAATGCAACATGACACAAAAGTGTAAGGCATGCCAAATGCTATATAACACATCATGGGAAGTATACAATACTAAGCATGCACAATGCAAAGTGTGATACAAACATGAACACCTAAGGCAATAGGATTGTCTTATGTCAAGACCATGTTGACTAAGCATGCAACACACATATACTAAACATGCAATGGTAGACTAAGCTACAATGGGACAGCCCTCAAACCTCCCTAAAACAGTGGCAAAACATGCCCAAAATGATGACCAAAACTCATGCAAGCATGCAAGGCAATAGGCCCAAAACCAAGGGCACCAAAGAGAGTACCTTACTACCATTATCAAGGCCACTCATGGCATGCATCTAACAACCAAAAACAGACTTCTATTATGCAAAATGACACCCAAAACCCACATATGGCAGCCCCAAAATGTATTAATCATGCAAGCATACACAATGCCAATTCCTAGACATAAAAGGGGACACCCTTGAAGCATGAAAATGGTCACATATGTAAACATACACACATGATTTATGGACTGAAATAGGGTCACAAATGATGCCAAATCATGAGGACGATCAATGTTGAACATGCTAGGAACCAAAATGCATGAGGCTTACAAGCCTAGAATACAAAACAACCATGTCAAGCACACTATACATGGCAAAATCAGTGGCTCACAACCCTAAAACATGGCAAATCAAGACCAACATCTTCAAGATGCTAAGCTAAAAACATGGAGATACATGAGGCTAAACACATGGCATGTCTCTAAGCAAAATGGAACATTACAAAGCAAGTATGGGAAGCATGTTAAGGGGCCACGAAACCAACCTTAGACAGAGGTATAACATGACTTAAAACACCCCAAAAAGTTCTGAAATGAAGCCAAATGCAAGCATGCACACATGCCACCTCATGAGCCAAGAATGAAAGCCAAAGATGGACAAAGGGGAGAGGGGTGTCCCTCCCTTACATGAGACTTCAAAACACCTCCCTCACCACTGAAGTTAGACAATGCTCCAAAAAAAAGGCACAAAAGGACCAAAACAAGGCCTAAAAGAGTGAGGCTTCACTCAAATACAAAAGTGACCTTAATGAATGTTCTTGAGCAAGTAAAAACAAGGTTTTTTTATGTTGAACACAAATCCAAAAACACAAAGCAAGAGGGGTAGAAAGCTAGTGCAAGAATGGGGAAACTAAAGCAAAAAGTTTACCCTTGAAGATCCAATGAAGAACAGGTGGAGCAGCCCTCCCCTAGTGACCAAAACCAGTCCAAGGTCACACAAAACAAACCTCCAAGCCTCCCAATCTCGGATTAAGGTGTAGTGGTGTGTGTAATGGTGCAAAAGTAAGGTGAAATCACACTTTTTGGTCCAAAAACACACACACAAGAGGAGAGAGAGGGAGATATAGATATATATGGATGTATATCAGAGAAATATATGTATAAGCTCTGGTTTTGCCCTTAAAAATGTCTAGCCTCTATCAAAGGGAGAGAAGGCTTGCTTATATAGGCAACAAAAGGCTCTAAGCTTAATGGCTAAGCAAGAGGAAAGGGGTCAAGGGACCAAGGGGGTGCAAGGCTTCTTGGAGAAGCCAAAACAGCTGGCCAAGCTTCTCCAAGAAGCTTGGCCAAAAGGGTTCAAGCTTCTAGAAGCTTTAGGGGGGTCAAAGGTGCATATGGGCCAATCCTATGCACGGGGAGGAGAGATGGTGTAATCCAGCTGGCACAGCTGGCATGCACCATCCTCAGGGGGGTTCAGAAGGGTCACCGGCCAGCCAAAAACGTCACCAGCACAAAAAAGTGCCGGTCGGCAACATATAGTGCCGACCGGCCAAAGTTTTTGAGAAAACAGTGCCGACGGACAAAAGGGAGTGCCGGTGGGGTGTGGGGGCAGCCGGTGGGATTCAGGGATGGCTAACAAGCCTCCCCCTACCCTCAAATGCAAAAACACAAGTGTTTGGTGCCAAAACCGAACACGAAGCAGCCGAGTCAAGAGGTCCTGAGACGAGGCGCGCTGCCGAGGCCTCCGGGAACTCGAGACGAACACAATCATGGATAATCATCGAGTGTTCAAATGGTGACGTCCAACTCTTGAGGATGGTCAAAAATGGGGTGTCTACAGTGATCATCCATGTTTGTGTTCGTTTTGAGTTCTCGGAGGTCTCGGCTACGTGCCTTGCCTTAGGAACTCTTAACTTGACTGTTCTGTGCTTGGTTTTACACCAAACACTAGTTGTTTTGCTTCTGAGGGTAGAGGAAGGCTTGTTAGCCATCCCCACACCTCACCGGCCATGGCTTGAGGCCACCGGCCCTGTTTTGTTGCTACCGGCAATTGGTGATGGCCGGTCGGCACTCTTTATGGTCGGTTGACCATTGCTTTGGTCAATTTTTCATTTTTGGCTGGCCGACCACTGTTCATCTGCTTTTGGCAGATATTTTATGCCAGCTGTGATAGCTGGCATCCGCAATGCACCCCCTCCTCCATACACGTGTATGGAGGGATTTCACTCTTGCTTAGCTTGTTTTGTAAGCTTTGCAAGATTGGAATTCCTATAAAGGGAGGGCTTCTCCTCCCTTCTCAAGGGTTCCAAAAAAGTTCCAGAGGTCTGGTTTTAGGGTTAGGAGTCTTGTATCTATCCTATCTCTATATCTCCCTCTCATTTTGATTTGTGTGTGTATAAGGTGTGTTTGTTCTTAGTTTTGCACTAAGGCACCTAGTGTTACACCATACCTTGGTTGCTCAGGTGCCAAAGGGTTGTTCTTGGAGTTCTTGGGCTGGTTTTGACCTAAGGAAGGTGCTGGAGCTCTCTTCTTGAAGAAGGTCTTCAAGGGTAAGAATCTTACCCCTTTATTCCCCATTTTTGCACAAGGTTTTGACCTATCTTGCATCTGTTTTTAAGCTTAGTGTATAACTAGTAAAAGTTCTGATTTTACTTGCTTTTGAACTTTGCTTAAGGTTGTTTTGAGGTTTGGGGTTGTTTGCCCCCTCTTAGGCCTTGTTTGGCCTCCTTTTTGTGCTATTTTTGGTGAGCTCCAGGATCACCTTGTTTTGGACTCCTCACCACTGAAATTCAGAGGGATTTCAGTGGTGGGGATGGTGTTTTGAGGTCCGAAGAAGGAGAGGGCCATCCCCTCTCCTTGTTGTCTTCAAAACTTGTCATTTTGGCCTCATGTGTGAGCACCTTGATTAAGTCCACGTTGGCCATGTCTTAGTTGGTATTTGTGGTTATTTTGCCATGTTATAGCACTTTTTTAAGTTGGTTTAGACACATCATGCATGCTTTGCATACTTGTCTTGTAATGCCATGAAATTGCCTTAACATGCATCATGATGTACCATGACTTTCTAGCATAATTTTGGCTTAGCTTTGTGAAGCTTTTATGCATGATTTGGTGTGCTTAAGGTCTGATTTTGGTTATTTGGGTTACCCATGACTTGCTTTGTATAGCTGCCATGTAATCTCCCTTGTAAGCTTTGAGTATTGGATTCTCTAGCATGCTCTATTTGCATCATTTCAGTGGTTTGGCACCATTAGTTATGTCATTTCAGTCCGTATGGATGCTTATATGCTTGCATTTGATGCTCCTTTAGTGCTTTAAAAGGTTGATGTCTTATGCTCTATGTTTGGACCTTTGTGTATGCCATCATGTGTAGGACATTTAGATGCCATCTAAGTGTGTCTTTGACCTTGTTTTGGTCTGCCTTGGAACTGTTTTAAGTCCCTTTGGCCCTTTGAGGCTTGGTTTGTATGGTCATGGCTTGAGCCCCTTGGCTAGCCTTGAGCTTTGGGCTTGGTTGCATGCTTTGTTTGATTTGTTTAATTGGTTTGGCACCTTTTCTAACATGATTTCAGAGCTTACAATGCTTGCATTTGTCCATGTTTGCCTCCTTTTAAGTGTGCTTAAAAGTTGCCTCTTTATGATTAAGTATTAGACCAATCACCATGCATGTTTGTATGTGACTTTGTCCCTTATCCTTTAGCACTTTGGCCACTGTTTTGGGCCTATTTGAGAGCTGCCCAAATTGGTGTAAGTCCATCCCCACATGTTGTTGCATGTTTGCCTTGTATGTTGTCACATACTTGTTGCATGTTTGGTGAATTACATGTTGTAGCATGCTAGTTCAATTGTGCCTCATTGTGTACCCAATCCATGACATGTTGTTGCATGATTAGGTTGTAATGCATTTGACATGCATTCTCTCTTTTGGTCACTCAACATGTTGTTGCATGTTTGAATATCGTTGCATGCTCCCATGCTTGCATGTTTGTTTGCATGCTCATATTGCATACTTAGCTCGCATGCTTAGGTTGCATTTTGCATGCATGTCTTGCCTCTTGAATCACCATGATAGAGGTTGGGTCCCTTGTTTGTTTGGCGTGCATTTCATTTAACATTGAAATTGCACACTTAGCCTCTTGGGCCATTACGCATTGAAATGCGCGATCGGTGACCCGAGGGTCGAGTACCATACTCCCCTGTGTCTTAAACATGATAGGGAGGGCGGTTGTGCAAACATTTGCTTGAAAATGCATTGCCATGCTTTGTCTGCCCTCTGCTGCTGTCAAAACAGGGTTCTGCAGGAAGAGATGGTTGACCGACCATTCTCAGTGCCGATCAACCAACAATGGATGGCCGAGAGCATCATAGATGGTCGATGACCACTTTTCCATGGCCGGTGACCATTCCTCTTGGCCGGTGGTCTCCCACAACCCTCAGGGAGTATTTCAGAAGCAACTTTGGGACTTGTGCAGTCTTCAGAGGCATAAAACAGTGCAAACAGAGGCAGCTTGTGCATGGTGGTGGATTTCCGAGCGGAGCCGGGCACGCATGCATTGGACCTTCTTCCCGAGGCTGTTTGACCGCTCTATCAGCTTAGTTAATTTGCTTAACTAGTTAAGTGGTCTGTAACTATTTAATTGGCTTGTTAGTTAGTTAAATTTGTATTATTCTTTTGGTCCCCCGCGAGAGGGCGAGCTTTGTAATAAGCGTGCGTGTGTGTGATGCATGTCTTCCAACCCCACGTCTTTCTCCCTTTCGCTTACTTGCTTTCAATGGTTAGTCTTAGGGCACGTTTCAATTAGCATACTTATGATAGCATGTTTGCATACATTCATTCATATTGCATGCACCGGGCTCGGCGCATCATACTAATCGCATAGTATTTCAATTCCAACTTGAATACGTGTATCGAGTTGCCGCATTTCACATGTCATTCTTAGGGTAGCCGAGCCTATCTTAGTTGCATTTTGCATGCGTTGCATTAGCCATTGCTAACATGAACTAGGATCATGCATGATTCCTAACTAGTTTCTTGTTTTGGCTCGGAGTACTAGGTAAGCTTTTTATGCTTTAGCATCTTGCATGAGTGTGAGTGTTGCCATGATAGCATGCTTACCATGAGGCTGTTTGCGTATGTGTTATAACTGCCTGAATGCTTGTGGGTGGAGGTTGGATTGCTTGAGTTGGAACAACTCGTTGAAATCCGTGTTTTAGCCTACTTGCGAGTAGCAAACTTCAAACTGTCTTTCAAACAAACGGATATGCGATGCTTTGTTCTAAATTAGGCGATCTAGTCTATACTTGTGTGTTGTGCGCATCACCTAGTAATTCTAGCTAATTAACCGGAATAAGAATGCATAATGTTTTCAAAACTAGATATCATGGTTAGTAGAGGCCGATCTTTGATCGAGCAAGCGGGGGTGCTCATAACTGACCTTCCCCAATCGTACCCAAGTTCCCGAGCCGAGACAACTTTCGTGATGACGGACACGTGGCCTTAGGCACGAGTCAGGGTTTCCTAAATTCCCCCATAAAAAATATTTAGGTGGCGACTCTGTATCTGGCAAAGCAGTCCATGTTTGGTACTTCTTTCTAAAAAATCAGTTTTCCAAAATGATTTGCCGGATTTGGACTCTTTGATGATTCATCGGTCTTGCATTGTACTCTGCGAGATTAGATACAGGACCGTGACTTTGAGTTCTGAACTGTGGTGAGCCCCAAATGAACAAAACGGGATCTCCTCCCGAGACATTCGGGGACGTCTACACCTGCTCGGCTACAATGTCTATTCAGTCTGAAGTAGTCTTTTTATCCATACAATATGTTAACTATCCACCTTGACATCACGTCCTTCATGGGACATGTGGCCTTCATCTAGTAGATCCGTGTACTTGCTCTAGTTGTCATGCATGACTTATGAAATTTTAAATCCTGATGTCCTTTTGTCTCCTCTGAATGATGGGATTAAGTGCGCTCATTGTGGTTTTCTACTCCAGCAACACCCTTTCCCTTCATTCTTCATTTCAAGGCCTCTATTTCCGCTGCCATCCTCTGTATTACTTCATCCTGATGCCTTATTACCTTCTTCAGGTCACGATCGCCGATGCCCATTTGGGCTTGAAGAGAGTGGAGGAGAGCCTACACGCTTCTTTCGCACATCTTTGTGTGGACCTCTTCAGACATTCTCTCTAGTAGTGTCCAAGTTCGCCATTGGAGGCACTAAAAACAAATCTCCATGCCTCATGTTCGCTTTAGGTGTGGTTCTGTCAATGATGGGCAAAGGTGTTTTGTCTGTACCAGCCATTCAGATCTTCAAGAAATGCTTGATAACAAGGTTTTGTTCGTGATTTCCACAGACGGCGCCAATTGTACAGGCACGAAATATTCGTCACACCATATTCCTCATGATCAAGCTTGTATCTCTTCGAACGACATTATGCAGCCTGCAAAACAACTTAGGTGAGCTACCTAGCGGGTGAATGCCGTAAAACCCCTTTGATGCTTAAGTTAGCTCTTAAGATCAATATAGGAAAAGCTCTCTAGAAATTTAGTGAGTAAAATTGCATTACCTTTTTTGGGTTTTCTTCTGAGCTTTATACATTCCGCAAAGTAAACTCCTAATAAGACTCTAATTCCTCTTTGTAACACCCCAAAATAAATACAACAAACCCATCTCATAAGCGGAAATATAATTGAATTAACACGCCTTCATTCATCAGAGTGGATATACATGAGAGACATATATAAGAAGAAATGAAGGTTACATAGATAATCATTTGCCTTAGTGGCTTACATCTTTCCAAGATAATTCTTGGTTACAACAAAAGTGGACCTTCAGTCTAATACATTTAAAGCCCTTTGGCAGTACAAAAGTTAGTTACAAAAATAATAAGATTGAGCCTTCAACTCCATAGTCCTCCCAAGCTAAGTCCTTAAAGGAGGCATATCACCAGCACTTGAAAATGGTTTTTCCCAAGACAGGGTGAGCCAAAGCCCAGTAGAAACAGTCTAATACAATATATGAACTTTAACAAGGTTATAAATATGATGCACATGTTCACTGCTCAAAGATAAGATTGTTTACCACTTTTTTTCCTTCCAAAGCCATACTATGCCAAGTACTATATTCCAATCCAATTTATATCAATTCGTTTCCCGTCATTTCATATTTTCTCAATTCATGAGTCACACCCATTGTTATCCAGACAACCCAACTGAGGCTACAACTCAGTGGTTTTCCTACCACACAACCATTACACATAAACATTTCAATTTGCTATTTTACAGAAATTTTGTCCGCGGGATTTGGCACCCATGTATACACAGTGTTTTCGGGACTTTCACCTTGGACGCACAGGCCAACTTAATTCAATGGAGTCCATTCCCTTTCTTCTCCCAAACATGAAGTACATTTTCTTTCTCCTCCTAAACGTCATACATATACAATGTATTAAAATACAATCATATTCAATGACAACCAATAAGATATTAGTTTCAATTTATCTAGTCCTCATGCATTTTCTATAACAATCATAGCTATTCTCCACCATAGCCCAAAATAGATATTTTTAAACAAATATACAATCTCAAAGACAGATAAATTGTCTAAATCCCCATGGGTGAGAGGTAATACATATCCAACTCTACCATTCACATAAACACTTATCGAATTTCATATTCCCATTACCAATTTCATTATTTAAGCAAAATAATTATTTGAACGATTTAGGAAAAAACCCCATGTCCTTCCAAACCTCACCCCAACTACCAAAGCATCTATTTTAACACATCCCCAGTTCATAGTCATTCCCCCGACCCTTTTAAAGGCATCCTTTTTGAAAGACCCTTCTTTTGAATTTAAACCCCAAACCCTAGGTTTGCTAAATCACCTCTAAACCCAATGAGTTTAGACCCCAAGCTAAAAGCTATATGAGAGTGAAGAAAATCCCTACCTTGAGTTTAGAAGCCGAGGGAGAGAATGAATCCATTTCAAACATGCCGAAATCCAAGTCTATTCGGATGAGAATAAAGCCCTAGAGGTGCTCTATCTTTTTATCAAAGAGGGTAGGGTGTAGAAACTACTAAATCTAGGTGAAAAAGTAGACAGAGAGTAAGTTTTAGAGAGAGGAGGTCTCAACTTTAAGGTTTAGAGAGAATTAGATCTGAAAAAGTGATGAAAAAGTCATTTTCGCGAACTAATATACGCATATTCCGCTCGAGTGCAAGAGTTGACGCTCAAGCGTCAGACATAATAAGTTGTTCCGCTCGAGCGCAAAAAGTAACGCTCGAGCTCCAAGACACAAAACAAAAAGGCATTAGCGCTCGAGTGCAAGAAATGACGCTCGTGCGTAGAATACACACATCTAGTAGTTTTGTAGAGAACAGACCACCGCTTGAGTGCAAGAAAGCCCGCTCGAGCTGAACCCGCTCAAGCGCAGAAAGAACCGCTTGAGCGTAGAATACATTCTCCCACTAGTTTTGCAGACCTACAAAAGTACTCAAAGTTTGCAAAGCCCGCTCGAGCGGTAGAGCAAAAATCTAGGCAACAAAAGTTTGAAAACCAAGTAACCAACCTGTTCCAAACATGTTCCAACCAACTCAATAGCCAAACTTAAGCAAGAATAAACGGGGAAATGGTACAAACAACATTCAAAAACCATAAACCCGAGTCCGGAACATAAAAAAACACAATAACGATAGATAATCAATTCCAATACCATGATTTGTTCTTCGGTTATCCATTTTCATCAACTTGATACACAAGTCCCAATACTGAAAGTAAAATCCATATTTCCCAAAACATTTACAATGTTTCTATCAAATTCATATTTCCAAAACATACACAACATATAATGTTGTCATATATTCAAAACATATACAATGCTTTCATATTTCATTACCATAACAAAATTTCATTATATGCTCAAACATTAACAAATAGGTTCGAATATTTCTCATCGACTTCCAATTCACGTTTCCAAGTTGCTTCCTCAACTCCTTGATGTTTCCACAATACCTTAACCAAGGGAATTGTCTTGCCTCGCAAGACTTGGTCCCGGGTATCCAAGACTCTCACCGGTCTCTCCTCATATGAGGCATCCTCATCTACCTCTAAGTCGGTCCAATCCAACACGTGCGATGAATCCGGCTCATATTTCCGAGGCAAGCTAATATGAAACATATCATGAACCCCGGAGAATTGTGGCAGTAAGGCCAAATGATAAGCTACCTCCCCAATCTGCTAAAGGATCTCAAAATGCCCAATGAACTGAGGGGGCAACTTCCCACTCTTTCCAAACCCCATCAAACCCCTTCTAGGTGATATCTTCAAAAGGACATGATCTCCCACCTCAAAAGACAAGGGTCTCCTCCTACGATCGGCATAACTCTTCTAGCAACTTTGGGCTGTAGCTAACCTCTTACGGATAAGTGTAACTTTCTCCATCGTTTCTAGGACTAACTCCGGGCCCAACATTGGTGCATCACCCACCTTGGCCCAACACACAGGAGATCTACACGGTCGATCATACAAGGCCTCAAATGGTGCCATACCAATGCTCGATTGAAAATTATTGTTATAGGCAAACTCTACTAAAGGCAAGTGCCTCTCCCACGACCCCGTAAAGTCAAGGACATAACCTTGAAGCATATCCTCAAGGATTTGAATAGTATGCTCGGACTGCTCGTCAGTCTGAGGGTGATACGCGGTGCTAAAAGTCAATCTAGTGCCCAAGGCACTCTGCAAACTTTGCCACAACCGAGCTGTAAAACGTGGATCTCTATCTGAAACAATCGTCACTAGGACCTCGTGCAACCTCACTATGTCTTGAATGTATAGATCGGCAAGATAATCTACCGAGTCACTCACACGCATAGGAACAAAGTGTGCCGACTTGGTCAATCGGACAACTACCACCCAAATGGCATCACTACCTCATTGAGTCCTCGGAAGGCCCACAACAAAATCCATTGTGATATGCTCTCATTTCCACTCGCCAATAGGCAAGGGTTGCAACAAACCTACTGGGCCTCTGATGTTCGGCCTTCACTTGCTGACAAGTAAGGCACTTAGACACAAACACAACCACATCCTTCTTCATACCTCTCCACCAAAATTGGTGACTAAGGTCGTGATACATCTCCGTGCCTCCCGGATACACCGCAAGGCGTGAATGATGAAACTCTTGGAATACTTCCTCTCGACAAGACTCTGGTACGAACAAATGGTCACGATATCTCATACTCTGGTCGGAATACACATTCAAGCCCCTCTCTACCTTTTCACTAGAGATCTTTTCTCGGAGGGATTCCACTTCAAGGTCACCCCTCTATGCCTCTAACACTCGGTTCACCGATGTAGGTTATGCAACTACCGAAAACAAGGCTGCGAATTCAACAGACTCGCCAAGATGCAAGTCAAACTCCCCAACAGCACCCAACATCTCCTATTTCTGGATGGCAATACTAGCCACACTACCAATGGATTTCCTACTCAACGCGTCGGCCACAACATTGGCCTTCCCCGAATGATAATGTAGCTCAAAATCATAATCTTCTATAAACTCCATCCACCTCATTTGCCTCAAATTCAAGTCTTTCTGTGTAAACAGATATTTCAAACTTTTATGATCAGAAAACACTTCAAACTTCTCTTCATACAAGTAATGCCTCCAAATCTTCAAGGCAAAGATCACTACCACTAACTCTAAGTCATGAGTAGGGTAGTTCCTCTCGTGTGTTTTCAACTGCAGCGAGTCATAGGCTACTACTTTCTCTCTTGCATCAAAACACAACCCAAGCCTTCTTGTGAGGCATCACAATACACTGAGTAGCCCAAACCTCTCTGCGGAATAATCAATACTGAAGTAGTGGTAAGCCTAACCTTAAGCTCCTAAAAAGACTTCTCATAAGTCTCATACCATAAGAACTTAACTCCCTTCCGTGTTAATCTAGTCAACAGTGAGGCTAGCTTAGAGAAATCCTTCACAAATCTACGATAATACCCTTCCAACCCTAAGAAACTATGAATCTCAAAAGCATTCTTAGGTTGTTCCCAATCCTGCACTACCTCTATCTTGGATGAATCTACCGTCACCCTTTCCCTAGATACCACGTGGCCTAAGAACTTAACTTCCCTCAGCCAAAATTCACATTTCCTAAACTTAGCATATAGTGTGTAAGCTCTAAGCAACTCAAGCACTATTCGCAAGTGTCCCTCATGCTCCTCCTCAGAGGGTGAGTAAATCAAGATGTTATCCACAAAGATGACCACAAAACGGTCTAAGAACTCACGAAAGATCCAATTCATCAGATCTATAAACACAGTTGGTGTATTGGTTAGTCCAAAGGGCATCACTAGAAACTTACAATGGCCATACCGTATATGGAATGCCGTCTTTGAGATATCCTCCTCCCTTACTCTCAAATGGTGATGACCCGATCTCAAGTCTATCTTAGAGAAGCAACAAGACCCCTTCAACTGATCAAATAAGTCGTCTATTCAAGGCATTGGGTACTTGTTCTTAACAGTTACCCGGTTTAACTTCCGGTAATCTATACAAAGTCGCAAAGCACCATCTTTCTTTTTAGAAAAAAGAGCCGGTGCTCCCCAAGGTGAAGTACTAGGGCAGATGAAACCCTTATCTAACAATTCCTGGAGTTGAATCTTCAACTCACTCAACTCGGCAGGTGCAAACCTATACGGTGCCATGGAAATTGGTGTCGTGCCAAGCACTAAATCAATAGAGAACTCAATCTCTTGATGAGGTGGTAAACTGGTAAGATCCTCCGAAAAAACATCTGGGTATTCACAAACTACCCTTGGCAACTCAACTCAGACTTCCTCGCACTCAGTATTCAAGAAGTTGGCAAGAAGGCAACTAAGCTCACTCCGTCTACGCGGATCATACACCGGTGATAAGACTCTATCCACCTGGTCCCCTAAGAAATAAAAGCAATCACTGCTCAAGGTACATACAGTAACCTTCCAACGGGAGTAGTTTATAATAGCCTGATAGAATGACAACCAGTCCATACCCAATATAACGTCAAAACCAGACATATCAATCAATACAAATGCAAATGGAAGTCGACTACCAGCAACCTCTATGTCACAACCCCAACACCCCTGTTTCAAAACAATCTCACCATCAATAGGTGACTCTACATAGAATGGAGATACTAATTGAGCCAACTCTAATCCCAAAATCGATGCAAATACAGACGAGATAAATGAATGAGATGCACCTGTATCAATCAACACATTAGCAACTGAATTGCAAAATAAGAAGGTACTTCTCACTACTGAAGGCGCTAATACAAGATTTGGCACGGTAACAGCATACACATGCCTTGTAGGCCTCTGATCCACTTGTTCACCCCTCTGAGCATAGGACTGATGCACTGACTGAGCCAAAGAGGCTCCTTGATTAGCCCTCGAGGCTTGTGCTGACTGTGTAGGCTGGTGGCTCTGTGTTTGCCTCGAACCAGACGCACCGGGTGTGCCACCCAATTGAGGGCAAAACCTCTTCAAGTGCCCTACTTGCCCATACTGATAACAAGGGAGAGGCTAGCCTCTCATTTGACTCTGGCTTTGAGAACGAGCCAAAGATGATGCAGGTCGTTGCCCTTATCTTTTCTGCTGGTAAGCTGGAGACTTGTGGCCTAACTGGCCACACTTGTAATAAGTAATATCTCCCTGACCACCTCTCCTAGAACTCGAACTTAGTACCGGAAAAGTGGACCTCGACTGTGTTCCTTGAGACTGTTGTGGGGTAGGACCTTTCTGTCTCTTGCTGTCTCCTTGAACATCCTGACTCTTTCTAGAGCCCCTCATCTTCTCTTCCTCTATCTGCATCACGGTCTCAAGATGAGCCGTCGACTCTACAAGTTGCCCGTAATCTCTAATCATCGAATCGGCCACTTTGAAAAGAAGCCCGATCCTTAACCTTTTCTCAAACTCCAACAACAGCGCTCCTCTGTCGCCACTAATTCTGGTGCAAACCTAGAGAGGCTAGTAAAGGTTGCCTCAAACTCGGCTACTGGTGTGTTCAACTACTTGAGCTGAGAAAATTGATCTCTCAACTTCTCCCTAACAGTGGGAGGCAAAAACTTGTCCTGGAAAGCATTGACAAAGGCCTCCCAAGTCACTCCAATGCACCCCCATGCATACTTCCACCACTGACCCGTATCTCCCTTCAGCTGGAAGGATGCCAGGGTCACTCTCTATCCATTGTCCTCGATGCCAAACATCTTGAACGTTTTCACTATCTACTCTAACCCCTCATCTGCATTTAGTGGCTCCGTGGGATCACCCAAAAACTCATCCGGATTCAATCGAAAAAACTCTCGCTTCAGAAACGATGGCCCTACCTCAGCTACTTGGGCTTGGACTTGATTCTCAGCTCTGAGATTGTCCATGGATTCCCTCAATGCTCTGGCCATTTCGTGGGCTAAGGCGCCCACAGCCTGTTGACCAACTAGTTCGGCAACGTTGGCCTGACCAACCCCATCTTCTTGCGCCAGAATCTCATCTGGTCAAGGCACTTTGTGCCTCCTAGGCCAACCACGCCTACCACTACCACGTCCACGTCCTGACATCCTAATGAAGGTAACAAAAGAGGTTAACACATTTACCAATGTGTCGAAGCTAACTCACTCACGTTCTAATGCGGCAGACAACAATAATTCACTCCACATAAACATATAGTCACATAAACACAAATGAACTTCATTTCCGGATAATGGCCATCCCGTGGCGTTGCCAGAGTTGCAATTAGAAACAACAGTGATCAAGTGCTCTTCTAATGGGACTTCTAGAAACCCATAGACTCAATCAATATCCTAGAAATTAAATCCCATACCCACATAATCACATAAGTATGTTAACACAGAGGCCTATTGTATTCTCAAATATCTTTGACAAGCGAGATAAACCATTGTGGTACTAACCACTTTCTATGTACCCAAAGTATTTAAACCTTGTATGCTTTGATACCAAGTTGTAATGCTCCAAAATAAATATAACAAACCCATCTCATAAACGGAAATATAATTGAATTAACATGTCTTCATTCATCAGAGTGGATATACATGAGAGACAAATACAAGAAGAAATAAAGGTTACACAGATAATCATTCACCTTAGTGGCTTACATCTTTCTAAGATAATTCTTGGTTACAACAAAAGTGAGCCTTCAGTCCAACACATGTAAAGCCCTTTGGTAGTACAAAAGTTAGTTACAAAAATAATAAGATTGAGCCTTCAGCTCCACAGTCCTCCCAAGCTAAGTCTTTGGAGGAGGCATGTCACCAGCACTTGAAAATGGGTTTTCCTAAGATAAAGTGAGCCAAAGCTCAGTAGAAACAGTCTAATACAATATATGAACTTTAACAAGGTTATAAATATGATGCACATATTCACTGCTCAAAGATAAGATTGTTTACCACTATTTTTCCTTCCAAAGACATACTATGCCAAGTACTATATTCCAATCCAATTTATGTCAATTCGTTTCCCGTCATTTCATATTTCCTCAATTCATGAGTCACATATTGTTATTGAGACAACCCAACTAAGGCTACAACTCAGTGGTTTTTCTACCACACAACCATTACACACAAACACTTCTGTGATAACCCTGTTCCGTATCATGCTAATTAATCTTAATTATGATTGAGATTATGTGTTTAATATGATTTTGAGTGCCAATTTTATGATTATATGTGATTTTGAATTTATATCTATTCACCATAGGAAAATCTGTTCAATTTACTGTTATGAACTGAAAATTAAAGGCCTTATTGGCCACTGAAACCGAAATTAACTACGCCATTGTGGTTAGCGTAATTTTTAGAGCCTACGGTGAAATTTAATTAGAAATTGATTCGGATCAAATTAATTAGATTAAATTGATTAAATAGTGCTCAATTAACTAGTGTTAATGAAATTAGATTAAGGGTGTGTATATAAGGGCCATGCCACACTTAATCTCACTCCCTATGAACTCATAAAATCTAAAATTCCTCTAGAGAGAGAGAGAGGTCGGTTAGAGCGAGTGAAGGCAATTGGAGATTTGAGCAAGAAACTTGAAGATTTTGAAGATCAATTCAAGATTTAACTACAATTGTGAGGATTGAAGCTCCTAGGTGAGTAATTGAGCAAAGATTTATGAGTATAAGTTGTAATTTTGTGAATTCAAGACTAGATGGTAATCAAGAACATGAATGGAGTTGTTTTTGATGAATTTGAAGTCAAGGAATGCATGCATGTAAGAAATTGCCTTGTGATTGCATGTTTGAATGTAAAGCATGTTGATCATGATGAAATTGAGATCAATGTGTGCATGCATGTAAGAATTTGTTATGGGTTTTCATGTTTCTGTATAAGACATGTTGAATGGGTTAAATTGGAAGTCATTTAGGACATGCATCCATGAAAATGAGACTATGGGACTCAATTACATGTATTGGAGGTGAATGTGGCAAGAATTATATGAGTATGAAATTGATTCGTGGGAATTGAACTTCGTAATGTTGTAATTTGGTGTTTGTATCATGTTAGTAAATGTATATGTGAACTATGGGTCATAAAATGCAAGATATATTAGTTTGAATGCAAGTTTGAACCTCAAATAGAATTTTGGAAAACCCAGAATTCGGCATGTCCGCTCGAGCGTGAAATGCTAGCTCCTAACAGTTTTGTAGACATTGTCGTCTGCTCGAGCGGGGAGAATCATGCTCAAGCGTCTGAGGTGCATGTTTAGCCTTCAGCTCGAGCGTCCGAAGTCGCGCTCAAGCGTGAATGTAAGGCAACCAGTACTTTTGCAGACCAAAGGGGTCTGCTCGAGCGGCAGAAACCACGCTCGAGCGGGGAGCCCTGTTTCAGAAATTTTGTAAAGATGTTTTGTGTTTCATTTTTCATTCTCTTCCATTTCTAAGTACTCTTAGGCATATATCAAGCATTGTAAATGAGTTAAGAGAATAAGAAAGAAGCCTAAGAGGGATGTATGAATTAAGAATGGATTAAATCGTTTGTGACCCATTATGTTCGTGAAATGTGTAGGGTCAAGCATCAGAGCAGATCCACCGGCAGATCACTGTGAGTAATATCTTAGTAAAGATGTTTTGAAGTATGTTATTTGTCTTATTGCTCATTCCTTTATAAGTCTCACAAGCTTGTTAATTTGAATTGTGGACAAATATCTGTTATGCTATAAGATTGGGCCCGAGGCCGTTGGATAGGATCGATTGGGCCAAAGGCCGTTTGACTTAAATGATTGGGCCAAAGGTCGTTTGACATGAATGATTGGGCCAAAGGCCGTTGGATATGAATGATTGGGCCAAAGGCTGTCGGATACGAATGATTGGGCCAAAGGCCGTTGGACATGAATGATTGGGCCAAAGGCCGTCGGATATGAACGATTAGGCCAAAGGCCGTTGGACATGAATGAATGGGCCGAAGGCCGTCGGATATGAGTGAACTGGGCCCGAGGTCGCTTGATACGTTTGGATCTTTAGCCGCTTGATACATTAGATTGAAACATCAATTGGGCCTAAGGTCATCTGATGTAACTGTTTCAAAGTTCATTCATGTATCTCTTTTTACTTGATATTATTCACTGGGCTTTCACTCACTCTCATTCATGTGTCTGTAGGTGAGCCAAGAGATGTTCAAAACCAGCCTTGGTGAATTATGTGAGAAACAATCAAGATCTTGAAGAGTCAGCCCAAACGTCTCACGTACGAGACTTGTCTTCGCCTCTTTTGTCATTTTGTTATAATTTTGCTATATTGGCGAAAACGTAGGATCACTTTTGTATATAAACTTTGGGTTTGACTGACTTAGACTTGAATGATCATGTATGTATAGAACTTGAGTTACTTTCCTTTTGATGTGAGTTATTAACGAATATATGTAAAATGTTATGATGTGCCATGTAAGCACAGCTCTATGGACAAAAGTTTTAAGTTTGCTTCCGTTTGGCCCCTTAACTCTGTTGGAATATGTTTTATTTGGTTTGAGGCCGTACGTAATCTCATGATTACTGGCCAGTTATGACCTTAATCCATGGGGGCGGGTTTGGGTCATGACAACTTTAATTTTCCATTTTATGAAAATTTCATCCGCGGGATTCGACACCCAAATATACACAGTGTTTTCGGGACTTTCACCCTGGACGCACAGGCCAACTTAATTCAACAGAGTCCATCCCCTTTCTTCTCCCAAATATGGAGTATATCCCATTTCTCTTCCCAAACATTATACATATGCAATGTATTAAAATACAGTCATATTCAATGACAACCAACAATAGATTATTTTTAATTTACCTAATCCTCATGCAGTTTCTACAACAATCATAGATATCCTCTACCGATAACTCAAAACAGATATTTCTAAACAGATATACAATCTCAAAGACAAATAAATTGTCCAAATCCCCATGGGTGAGAGGTAATACATATCCAACTCTACCATTCACATAAACACTCATCGAATTTCATATTCCCATTACCAATTTCATTATTTAAGCAAAATAATTATTTGAACGATTTAGGGCAAAACCTCATTTCCTTCCAAACCTTATCCCAACCACCAAATCATCTATTTTAACACATCCCCAGTTCATATTCATTCCCTTGACCCTTTTTAAGGCATCTTTTTTGAAAAACCTGTCTTTTAAATTTAAACCCTAAACCTTAAGTTTGCTAAAATCACCTCCAAACCCAATGTTTCTTACACATCAAGAAATAATCAAGTTAAAATCTATATAAGAGTGTAGAAAATCCCTACCTCGAGTTTAGAAGCCGAGGGAGAGAATGAAGCCACTTCAAACACGTCGAAATCCAAGTCTATTCGGATGAGAATAAAGCCCTAGAGATGCTCTATCTTTTTTTATCAAAGATGGTAGGGTGTAGAAACCACTAAATCTAGGTGAAAAAGTAGAGAGAGAGTGAGTTTTAGAGAGAGGAGGTCTCAACTTTAGGGTTTAAAGAGAATTAGATATGAAAAAGTGATAAAAAAGTCATTTTCACAAACTGATATACGCATAGTCCGCTCGAGTGCAAGAGTTGACGCTCGAGCGTCAGACACAATAAGTTGTTCCGCTCGAGTACAAGAAGCGGCGCTCGAGTGTAGAATACATATATCCAGTAGTTTTGCAGAGAACAGACCACCGCTCGAGCACAAGAAAGGCCGCTCGAGCTGAACCTGCTCAAGCGCAGAAAGAACCGCTCGAGCGTAGAATACATTCTCCCAGTAGTTTTGCAGACCTGCAAAAGTACTCAGAGTTTGCAAAGCCCGCTTGAGCGCAAGAAGTGCCGTTCGAGCGGAAGAGCAAAAATCTGGGTAACAAAAGTTTGAAAACCAAGTAACCAACTTGTTCCAAACATGTTCCAACCAACTCAATAGCCAAACTTAAGCAAGAATAAACGGGAAATGGTATAAACAACATTCATAAACCATAAACCCAAGTTCAGAACATAAAAAGGGTCGGGTCAAAACCAGAATTGCCATACTCTTCGTAGAGTCCTATCAGGAATCCATCTCTTAAAGGATAATGCCTATCCTTTAACAGCCTTATCTCCAAAGTTCAAGTAAAATAACATAACTCTTAGCCCGAAAATTAGGCTAAGAACACCATTCTGGCTAGCCAAGAACCAAGCAACTGTGCTAAATGAATTTGCTTGCTTATAAGACCACCGAGCAACATGTTATGCCGTACTAACCTTAGACACAAAACCCAGTTTGGGTGTTCAGCTCAATCATGTGGCTAACTCCACCTTGCCGTAACTCGCCAACCGTTGTCCGGTTCTCCAAAGGTAGCATGGTCTCAATGCCATACCAACTTAGAATGAAATGCCAAGCTAGACAAAGTCCATTTAGCTTTGCTTGTTGCATGGCACAAACACAAGACCCATACAAACTTAGCTTGACCTATTTGCACGTTGCAAATTACCCTTTCAATTGCCCCTTGATTCCATTTGCTTTTGCATGATTGGAATTACTCTACCAAACCGAGCTAATCTACTCCATTCTACCGAGCTAACATGCTTGCTCGGCTACAATGTCTGTTCGGTCTAGCTACATGTGGGATGTTTATTGCTGTGGTTTTTTACATTGAAATTTCACATTGTTATGAACATCCACAATATACTTGATTTTTTTTCATAAAACCAAATACATAGGACTTATCCATTATTATGAAAGTGTAAAGACAAATGAAAGTGTATTTTTGAAATGTTTTTCACTCCAACACAAATGTAATTAATAGCGGTTAGCATTTGTCAGGGCATAATATTAAAGGGTCTAGCTAACAAGTGCCGACATTTGTTAAGGTGTAACAAATATAGGTATAAGTTTTGCTACATCCCGTTTTTATCACTCTTAATTGCACTTTTAATGAGATGACAGACAATTTTGAACGGAGATAAAATAGTTTGAAGAGATTTGATAGGTTGTTATTGTTTGTCACATTATTAGAGGTGCAATTGAAGGTGATGAAATGAGAGGATGGAGCATTTCTCATTTATTAAAATACTAGCAACTTATCCGTGCCTGAAGGCACTTATAACACAGTTTTACACTAATTAAAATCAGTCACTTCCATACAATCGACCTACCCGGCCCTCTTTCCCTCTTAATTTATACTATATATTAAGTCCAATAGTCTTTTTAACCAATGGCTTGGCCAAAAGTAGAAGTATGGTGGAATTGTTTTTAAATGTTTTCTTTTCTATAATTTTTTTTTTTAGTTTCTAGTTTAGTTTTTTTTTCATGAATCTTTTGAATTTTAACATAGCGATGATGGTTGTGCATTCAATCGGTGGATCTGACAACAACGACGCCTATAGGATACCTATGTTCTTGATTAAACGTTAATTTAACTCTCTCTCTCTCTCTATATATATATATTTAAAAAAAAAATTTGGAGTTCTTTTTTCTATTATCTTTTTATTTGACTAATTTACTTTGTTTTTTTTATTGAAGAACTCAATTCAAGAACAAATCAAGGCTAATTTTTTAATAAGTTCAAGAACTCAGTTTTGATCATTTGATTGCGTAAATTATTTTTTTACTAAGGCCCTGTTTGGTAGACCTGTGGGAAAATGCTTATAGCTTATGCCTAAACAGCTTATAGCTTATAACTATGAACATAAGCTGATTTCCAGCTTATTCTTAAAGCATCTCTTGCCCCACTCAAAGAATAAGCTGATTTCTGACTTCCAAAAAGCTATAAGCTAAACCAAACACATCAAAATAGCTTAAATTAAGCTGAAAGCTGAAATAAGCTGATTATAATTTCTGCCAAACAGGCACTAAGTCAATTGCATGGGAGTGGCTGATTTTAATAGGTGTCAGATTGTGTTATGAGTACCCTTTTATTTTATTTTATTAGGATATTGTTTGTTTGGAGGGATTGGTGGGTGGGATAGGATTAGGGGATGTGATAAGATTTATATCTGTTGTTTGGTTTTCTAATTTTGCTCCAGACTATTAGTTTCAAATGTGTTGGACTATTGTGTCCCATTTGGGGGGGTGGGTGGGACACAAATAGGAGGATAAGGGGGGATATGGCATTAGGTAGTGAAATGACTATTTTGACCATCTACTATGTAATTATGTATTATATTTAGTAAAATTCAATAAAATTTAAATGTCTTAATTTAAAAATAAAATAATTTTATTTAATTTTTATTGATGTTTTATGTATTTAATTTTTCAAAATAATTTTTTATAGATACTTTATTTTAAAATTTTGTTTATATTTTATTTAATTTCATTATTTAAATTTTAATAGATGTTTTATTTAATTTCATTATTTAATTATTATTATTTCTTAAAATAAATTTATTTAAAATTTTAATAAAAAATAACATATATTTTTATTGATATTTTATTTATTTAATTTTTTAAAAATAAATTTATTTAATTGTGTAAAAAATAAAATAAAATAAATTTTTATTTAATCTAGCTATAAGTAATTAAAATATTAAAGATATGTTTGATATTACTATTACTTAGTAAATAATTGAAAAGGGTAAAATAGTTATTTGAGCATTTATCCTTCTCCAAATATCCCAAACAAATATAGGATTTATAGCATATCCAACCAAATAGCCATTTCTTGACATCTAATCCCATGACTAAACAAACATGAGATACATATCTTATCCAACCAAATAGTTTTAGGACCATGAATCCCAGTATTACAATCCGATAGATTTTAATCCCCTTTATCCAGTCTATCCAAACAAACACATCCTAGGCGTTATGAGTACCTTCAAGTATGGATAATTTGCTAGTACTATATATTAATCAGAATGTACTCTCGTGTGAAAGGCTCTATAAACATTAAACATTAAGTTTTTATTTAAAAAAAATTAAATGTTAAGAAATATACATATACAAATATTAGTCCATCTAAATATTTAAAATTTTGAAATTTGAAAATCTTAATATAAAAAGTAAATATTTTTTTTTAGTATATCTAACTTATCATACTTCACCTATATATAATTTGAAATTTAAAAATATTTAAAAGAAAATTTCAAATATAACTTTAGTTTAATATAATTTTAAAATTTTAAAATATTTATTTCAATTTTTTTTTTCGAAAATTTAAAAATACATATGGCATCTAAAAAACTATCAAAATATTTATGACACATTTATTAATTAAAAAGAAAATTTCACGTGACACATGTAAAAAAAATAAAATAAATACATGTGTAATGTATATTTTTATGACGCAAAAATACATGCGAAAAAGAACCATCAATATAGGACGGTAAATTATAATTGTCAACTCATTCAAATTTACACAAACAGAGAATCCTACATTTTTATGCAAAAAATAAGGAAAGAGAGGGAGAGAGATGGGTATAGTGAATTGTAAATGGTTAGGAAGAGAAAATAGAGAAAATAATAGGAAAAAAAAGAAAAGAAAAGAGAGGAAGGTGCTAGGAAAGTGTTGAAAGTTCTTTGGGAGGGAAATTTAATTTTTAGTCAGGCAAATCTAACTGTTAATCTCATAGATGAATTGATCTGAACCGTTCTAACCAATTGTATCTCTAAGACATTTTGAAAAGGGTTTGGCTTCTCTCAAGTTAATCATCTCAACTTGAGAGAGTGTTTGGGTTTGTTAAGCCCATATTGGGACCAATTTTTGTGATCCAACTTTTTAAGACTCGTTGAATAAAATATTCATGCAAAAAATTAAAATAATTGGATATCGGTAACTATATATTTGAATCAAATTTATATTACAAAAAATGGATTGCTATTTTTAAAATTATATTTGCTGTCTATTTTTTTTTTATAAATAAATATCATTAAAACATGTAGTTACCTATATTCAATCATCTTGATTTTCTACATGAATATTCTATTAAACGAGTCCTAAAATGTGAACTGTTCAGATCACCGAAATCAACCCCAAAATAAGTCTACCAAGCTCAAATGCTCTCTCAAATTGAGATGACAACTTGAGAGAAGTCAAATCCTTTTGAAAACTATTCTTTTTTATTATATAGATGTTAAAAAGTGTAACGCCCTGATATTTATACCATATTATTTGTTACCAATCCATTATTATTATCCAATTTCTTGACACTAATACACACAAGAAATAAGAGTAAACAATTCTATAAATTGAAATTTGTCATATTCTCATAAATTTCTCTTTAGTTCATTGTAATAATTTACAATACACTGAAATATAAAAATATATATCCAATTTGCCATAAGGGTTTACACCTTTCAAGACTAAGGACCTTGATTTTAAGAAATAAAATCATAACCCGACAAATAAGCTCGATAGCTGTAGTCAACAGCATCAAAGAATTCAACACTCCATGTTGAATTCCATTCAATTTTCAACGATATCATGGTTCACCTTCATCACCTGGAGTTTTAGGATATCCAGCCCATAAAAAGGGAGTGAGCTTTTACACCCAGTGGGAAATAAACTTAACAACATATATGCATGTTCAATATGATTATGCTCATGCAATACAATGCCTTGCATACGACTTAACTTTGTTTGGAAACTAAATTGTGAAATGCATAATTTGTAACCCATGTTTGACCCAACTCATTACCATTGTCATAACCAAGAACTTTCATTTTTTGTAATAAACTTCACGTAAGATATCTCAAATACTCCCCACATTTACTGGCTACCAAGCACAGTAAAACAAGTGGGCGCCTCTTACTTTTTGAAAACCTCTACATTTATCAGCCACCAAGTATGGAGGGGCAATTGGACACCCGTTGCATTTTAAAAACATCTCTACATTTTTCGACCACCGAGTACGGAGAGCAATTGGACACCCATCAATCATTTCAACATTTTTCCAGATATTTACCAGTGCATGGAAGGGCAATTGGGCACCTTTACCGAAATACCAATAACATAACATCCCCACATTTTTTGACCTCCGAGCTATAGACACCCCATTTTGATCATCCCTAAGACTTGGACACTTTCTTTTAATTACCTCATAATGAAAATTATAATGTGTTTTTTGCACAATTCTCAGTAAAAAAGATGAAATTTGAGCTTTACTCTCCACCATAAGCCTATTTTTGTCAAGTGTTTAGGTCCCGTCGGGCACCCGGAGCAAAACAGAGTTGAACCGAAACGAAACAAATCTTTTTTTTCGCTGGCCAGTCGTTTGGCCGGTTGACCACCACCCCAGACAGATTTGTAATAGTTTTGTGATGGTTCGCGTGGGCACTTCCTAACCCATTTTTCTGACCCATTCATGCATTGAATGCATGTATACTCATCCTCCATTACCTAGTGCTTGATCCATTGAAACTAATGCTCCACTTTTGTCTTCCACTAGCTCCATTAGTGCTCCATTAACTTCCCTAATGCTCCATTAATCTTCCACTTTGTCTTCCACCATTTTCTCCTCTTGTATTGCCTATATGTATACATCAGATTGTTGAGAGGAGAAGGAGGATAGATTAAAGAGAGAAGACTTGAGATAGAGAAGAAGAGAGTTTAAGCTTTGAATTCACGAGTTAGCCAAAATTGAGTGTTAATTGTGACCTTCCATTTCTCAAGCTATGCACTATATCTCATCTTCTATTACAAAAAGCCATCCAAGTCATGTTATGGTAGTCAAATTCTAGAGTTTTGATCAAAGAGAGAGTAGTCCTTGTGAAGTTCCAAGTGATCATTTCCTACACTTGTCCAAAGCTACCTTTGAAGCTCAAATTCCAAGCTCTTAAATTGAGGATTAAGAACACAATTCACAACCTTGAGGGTGATCAAGAGGAGGTTTCGAAATCAAGAAGTTCAATATTTCTTTGGAAAGGTTCATTTTCTACACTTTCTATCTTATCTTTGTTTTTCTTGTTTTAGTTTCATTTGTTGTAATCTTGTAATTTCTATCTTATATTTGCTTTTCTTGTTTTAGTTTCATATTAGTTTTGTTGTAATTTTGCACTTTCTATTTTGTATTCGTTTTTTTTTTTTTAAGTTTCATATTAATTTTGTTGTATCTAACTGGAAGTAGTTAGTTAAGCCACCTACAGATTCCTTGTTTGTTCATTTTCTCGGTTTTGCAACAAGACAGGTTTTGCTAGGCCTAGTTGACTGGCCGGCTAGCTTCTTTTGGACCAAACCGAGTAACCTTCTGGCATTGAGCATGCTAGTTTCCTACAATCCTCAAAGACACATGAAACTTCTTTTTTTTTTTTTTGTTTTTTTTATTTGAGTGTTTTATGAGGTTTCTATTTTGTTGTAATATTTTCCTTCTCTCTATCTCTCTCATTTGGTTTGTAATTATTTTTTCAAGTGTTATAATAATTCCCTATCCGCTTCTTTCTATTCCGTTCTTTTACTTGCTTTCCTTATTTGCGCATAAGCATCATTTTTGTTTTGTTTTGTTTTTTTTTCATCCTATCTATGCTTTATATCAATGTTACATACATCTTGATTTGGTTAAGTTTGCATTTGTGGATTTAATCAATTTCTATGTGATTATGTGCTCTATCTTATGTTTTTGAGATAATTTGCATGTCATATCTTAGAGGCCGAATCTTTAGTTGCATCTCATGTGTGAATTGTGTTAGGATTTTGTACATAAGATCATGCATATTTCGCTAACTTTGTTTGTAGTTATTCGCGGGACGTCGGTAAACATGCAAGTTTTTATGCTTTAGCATCCCTCTTGTGTATGTTTTTTCTTACTATGTTCAGCATTTTACCATGAGGCTATATGCTTACTTGATATAACTGTATGAATGTCGGTAGATGGTGGTTGTGTCGTTTAATTTGGAATGATATTGATTTTTTATGTTTGTAAACTCAATTTATTTGGATTGTACATCTTTAAAACTCTTTCAAAACACATGAAATCACGTTGTTCCAAAATAAAGGGCATAATCTATACTTGCATGCTTTATATAGTAACTTGTAGGATTTATTTAATAATCGGAATATGAACATATAAGCCAATAAAACTCATATCATGGTTTAGTAGAGGCCGATCTTTGATCGGGTGAGCGGGGATGCTCAATTAATTATTTTTCCTTCTCATACCTAAGGTTCGAAGCCAAGATTCTTTGGTTACGATGAACAATGGCCTTGATACGAGTCACAGGTTTCCTAATTGTCTCAAAAATATTAGGTAGCGACTCTAAGATCTGGTGATGTAATCCATTTTTGGCAATGATTTTGTATTAAAATGGATTTTCTATAAAAGTTGCCAAATCTAGACTCTCATCTATGTTTCACGTTGCACTCGTGAGACTAGATCAAAGAAGTCGAGAGTCCAAACTGTTTAACGCGCATGGGTACCCCCGGGCATGTTATAGTTTTTGGTGACTCTGCCAGAGATTATATGAAACCTTGACTTGAAATCCATGATATGACTTTTATTTTCAATTATATGTTCATTGCATTACATGCATGGGTGCACTTAAAATCGCTGTGTTACCCAAATACTATTGGGAGCACAAGCACGTTTTTTGCGACACTATACTTATCTCTACGTTACTTTTGAGGCCTTGTGTTATAACCTTTTGAGATCTGTCAAAAAGGTAGCTTTGCTATCTAAAGTTCTCAGACTTTGAAGAAAGGCTATATTGACTCTTCTAATTTCCTGGGATCTTTATTGGTTATGACCAAAAGGACTCTTTGGTAATGTCACCTTAACTTCAACCCCTGGAGTAAAGCCAACCTTGTACATATCGTGAGCTATACTACCTTTCAAAATTAGGGTAAGATGTTCTTCTATTTCTAGGATGTATGATGCCGCTTGTTTAAATAGTGAAGTCCTAGATCATTTCAAAGCTACGACAGGGTAACCCTAACCCCATAGAGGTGTTTGTTCTCTTTCCTGCTATGTGTTATATGCAATGTATGGGATCTATACAGGGTTTCTCAGATTCAGTGGCTCAGGCATTTCAGTTTGTGGGATTCAATTTTTTCAGTGTGATTTAGCAGTAATAAGTTGAGCTGGCATGCTGCTGAAATTTGATTGAGGGTTCCGTTTTATTTTTGCAAAGCAGTTGGGCACCATAGCTTTGGAACATTCAAATATACCCCAAGTTCTATAAACTCACGTTGGTAGACTCTATAAACTAAAGATTTGGTTCAAGGACAGCTGGTGTTAGTTTCTTTGTCACCAATCACACGAAGTAGAAGAATAAAAGCCGCATCAACGGTTCAGAATACCCCTTCTTTACTAGCTAGATCATCCCCACTTAGTTCATTGGCATCTGTGATGGTTCAGGTTCTGGAGAATATAGTGGACATGTTGTTGGCCCTTCAACGAAGTTTGGATGCTATACCAATACAGTGGCCACCCATGGTAATGCTCTGGTTGAATTGCAGTGCCCATCTAAGGTATCCGTTACTCAACCACCCCCGGTGGCTCATCCAATCCCACCTCCACCAATTGAGGAATTTTCTGAACCCTACTTACCAGAAGACTTGAGGGTTCCTGCGCAATCATCGGGAGGATCTTTTCCCCTTCCACAACCAACAGGAGAGCTCTTTTCCTTGGAAACAAATGAGTTTGATCCGACTATGCTGAAACTGGCCAAGTTGGAGCAAATGTTTAAAAGGTTGCAGGGAATCAATTATAACACAGACATTGAAGATGGGTATACGAAAATAGCTGTCAAATTTCCAGAACGATTTAAAATGCTACACACTGACAGGTTTGATGGAGCTGGTGACCCTATGGTCCACATTCGCCTCTTCTCGGATGTCCTAAAACCCATGGGCTTGACTCGTCTTAAAAAACTTTCCTTGTTTGGAAGAACTTTATCTGGTGTAGCTGTCATCTGGTATGCCAAGTTAGAGGACTCGATGAAACAAAACTAGGAAGAATTAGCCAAGGCCTTTATCACCCAATATGTCTATAACACTCAGATTGAAGTGACTATTAGGGAGTTAGAGGCAACCCGCTAAGAGCTGAATGAAAGTTTTGTAGCATTCATCACCAGATGGAGGGCCAAGGCAGCAATGATGACCAATAGACTACCAGAGAAAGATCAAATTCGCATGGTGCTAAGGTATTTACATGGCAAAATGTTGTAAAAGATAATAGTTCTCCCACTGTTTACTTTTAAAGAACTACATGAAATGGGGTCCAGATAGAAGATGCCATCAAGTAGGGAATCATTGTCAATGACAAAGAACCTGTGCGAAAAACCTATAGGCGCAGTTCCAATGCTACTACAAGTTGTCGCACAGTTATAAATCCTTCTGAGGTCAACTTAGTCACTACATTACCACCAAAATAGCCGACCCTCTTTGCCAATGCCGGTCCACAAGCAACAAACTCAGCCTGAGCCTCAAACAGAACATTCACCCCACTTCATATGTCCCTTACCAAAGTCATGAAAATCTTGGTAGAAAGAGGGTATCACAAACCTCTTGACCCTTGACCTCCTCTAGATCCTCTCCCAGCCAAAAATGACCTTACCAAATGCTGTGCCTTTCACCAATAGCCTAGACATAATACTGACCGGTGTTTCCGTCTCCGTCATGAGATTGAAAATCTCATTGATAACAAAATCATAGCTCCCCCATAGCCGCCAAAACCCAATGTCAATACCAACCCACAAAGCCCCACCACCACCTCACCTCAATTTTATCCATACACTTTCACTCATTTTTTACCCCAGTATCTACATCACATCCATCCATTTACCAAAACCCGAGGTACACATTCCTGAGAGCACTAATCTGTGCATGATAGATATGCCTCTAACCCAGCCAAAGCCCGAGAACCCTATGGTGGTAGTGGTAAAAAACTAAAGGGAAGGTAGCCAAAGTGTTTGTGTTTGAGGGCGAGGAACTACCAAAAGATAGATATGATCCTAGCAAGTATATTGTGCCCATTGGTCAATTGAAGCCCGAGGTTGTTCTACCTGACTCATTTTTTTTATCAATGTTGTCAGAAAAGACATACCTGAATTGGGGCTAGATGACTTGGCTAAACTAGAGAAGGACATGGTTAATCTTCATTTCTTTGAAGAATTAGACCTTGGGAATGTGCAAATAAGATTGTGGGATCCGAGGAATTCCAGTCATGGTTAGTCAAGCAGTGATGAAGTTTCTAATGGGAAAATTGAAAGAAAGAGAGATGACCCAAAAATCAACATCAGAAAATCTGAAGACGTAGGAAAGGGTTCTGGAGAGAAAGTTAAGGAACCAAAAATCCAATTAAAGCATAACCTGGGGATGATTCAAGTAGAGCCCGACAATTTCTTTTCGGTCACCGATGGTGAATGGTGGGATGATAATGACTTGCAGCTCGCCCACACTGACGATGAACAGGTAAACAATGTGCCTGACAAGACTTCGTACTCAGACGAAATTGATCATTTGACTAGGAGTGGGTACTACTTCAAGTCTCCACATCTAGACCAAGGAGAGTCCTCGAGCAAAGACAAAGACGTTGAGAAAGAGAAAGAGAAAGAAAAAGAGATAGAAAAAGACCTGGTTCTAAAACAACTGAAAAAGATCTAGGCAAACATTTCCATCTGGGGGCTTCTTATGGCTTTCTGAGAACACCAACAAGCAATGTTGTCAACTTTGAGCAAGGCTAAGTTATCAATTGATATAACTACCAAACGATTGGTGTCACTAATCACCCCGAGAAAAACAGTCCCAGCAACAACTTTTGTTGACAAAGAGCTCCCACTAAAAGGATCAAGACACAATAAGCCTCTATATGTGTCATTGAAGTGTAAAAAGAAATGGATCCCGATAGTTCTGTTTGACACTGGATCAACTATCAATGTTTGCCCTTCACGCACTGCTTATGCGATAGGGCTAAAGCTAGCAAATTTCACGCCCACTACTCAGTTGATTCGGGTTTATGATAATACTAGTTGGGAAGTTATAAGAACAATCAAACTGGAAATAACAGTGGATCCATCTGCGCACGAAGCAGAATTTCGTGTTATGGATGTCCCATGCAACATTCAATTTGCTACAGGGAAGGCCCTAGCTTAGTCAGATGAAGGCTGCATCATCCACGCTGCATCAACTAGTAAAATACTCGTATGACGAAGGAGTTGCCACTGTCTTTGAAAACTCATCCATTCATTCTCTCCCAGAAGTCAAAACATCACTGGTAGAAATACAACATGGGCATAAGGATGTGTTCCTCTCAGGTTTTACATTGGTAGAGGCCTAACTAGTTCAAACACTCATGGCAGAAGACGAAGGTGTATACGTCAGTGCCCAATCAATTTACTTCATGAGTAAACTAGGTCACATTTCAGGGATGGGGTTAGGACAAAGTGGCAGGAAGGGTATTGTTACAGTTGGTGAAGTACCTCATAACCTGCATGCATTCGGACTAGGGTATGCATCCACAACAGATGACTAGAAAAGGAAAAGCAAAGAGATCAAGGAAAGGATCAAGGCAAAAAGAACCGGGTGACAGTTTGCGTGGCCTATAAGCCAATTCGTGGAACGTTGAACGAGCGCTTTGTCTGGGAAGGAGACGATATCCCTTTCTGTGGATTTTTAGACCCATGGATTGATCAAGAGGACAAGAAGAGATATCCCGGGTTCAAAATCTTCTTTGATCATCAGCTTTTTGAGAGTGATGAGGAGTAGGCAGATCCAAAAATCAACGTTGGTCAAGATAGAGGTGTCAATTCTGAAAGCGGTACAGAGAACGTCTTGGGTCTGACACTGCTTGATTTGCTGAAAGAGTCTGATACTAGTGTTGAACCAATGAACTTGGAGGATATGGCTATTTTTGTGATTAGGGAAGGGCTACCTGTCGATTGCTTAAGCTTCATTGTAGATGCAGTGAATGGCACACAAGCAAATTTTTATGTTGAAAAACGTCTTATTGAGAATTCTAAAATAGTTATTGAGTCTGAGTATGCCGGCCTTGTTGGTTTAAAGTTAGATTTGAGTTTTTCTGAGATGCCAGAGTCTTCTTTTGCTTTTTCTTTTGAGTCTGTTGCAACAGTTAAGCCTGAGATTGTGAAAGAAAATGTTGTGATTTCCACTTATTTCTCTGTGCCTATAGTTAGGGCTGAGCGAGGAATCCGTGAAATCCGTAATTCGATCCGATCTAGTCCAATCTGGTAGGTTTGGATTGGTTTTTTGAATCCGTGATTTGATTCCGGATTGAAAAATTAAAAATCCGTAGTCCACGGATTGGTTCTAGATTGAAGCCCACGGTTCCGGATTAAGACCGATCCGGACCGTATACAAATAGCCTATATTTATATTATACACCCTTCGGCATAGTATCTTCTCTTATTCCATATAAAACCTAAACCCAAACCTAAACCCGCATAGTATATTCTTTTATTGCTTTTGTTTGTTGGTTTTTAATTTTAATTTGTAATGGTCTAAATACTTATGGTGGAACCAGTTTTTGTATGGTTGTTTAAATTCTAGAATAGTATGTCGCTATTATAGAACTAATATGATGCTATGTTTATGTTTTTCTAAAATTAAAATGTTAGATATTTTTTTTTTGTTATTTAATTATGTGAATCCGTGGTTCTAAACCAATCCAATCCGTGTTTAAATGGATTGATTCGAATTGGTTCCACGATTTGAACAGATTAGATTGGTTTCAATTTTTTAGGAACCGTAGATAACAGATTGGTCCTGATTTTATCCCAATCCAGACCATGCTCACCCCTATCTATAGTTCATAGCATTGACTAGAATTTTTAGAATTTTGATGAAAATGATGAGGAATAAATTCCTCGAGCTTTGAAAAACTTAATCAACTGGGAGGAAGAAAGGCGTACTAGGCCGTTGGTCGATGAAATTGTTTCCATAAATGTGGGTACTAAGAAAGATCCTCGCTTAGTCCAGATTGGTTCCACTTTATCTTCGGAGGAACGGGAGCAATTAGTTGCTTTATTAAAGGAATTCAAAGATGTTTTTGCGTGGTTTTACGAAGATATGCCTAGAATTGATCCTGAGATTGTACAACATCGGATTCCTCTTAATTCGGATGCCCGACTTGTCAAACAGAAGCTTCACAGAATTCGTCCAGATTGGACTAAAAATCAAAGAAGAGGTTACTAAACAAATCAATGTTGAGTTCTTGCTTATATCTGAGTATCCAACTTGGTTAGCCAACATTGTGCTAGTTAGGGGTATGCACGGGTCGGTTTGGTTCGGATATACCCTTGGTCCGCCATCCGAACCGACATCATCGGTTTGGCAAAGCAGTCATCTGTTATCGACCGACTCATTGGTCAAAATCGATCGAATTAAAGACATTGGTTTAGTGGTCGGTTCGGTCAATTTTGAACACCTGGTAAAAAAAGAGGTGGAAAAAAATTATAAAAAATAAAAATAAAATTTCAGAATAAAAAACATAAAACTCATATGTTTATATAAATATATATACAGATATAAGAAAACTCATATATTTATACATATACATAGACATATATGTAAATATACACAGATCTAATATATATATATATAAGAAAACAAAAATGAAGGAGAGAAAACTAAGGGAAAATACGAGAGAGACCCATCATCATCATCCTCACTCATCGGTGTCGCTGCTGCTGCTCATGGAAGCTGCAACCACTATCGATCGTCATCACTATCGCTACATCAAAGATGGAAAGGAAAAAGAGAGAGAAAAAGGAAAAGACCACCAGATCTGAGAATGAAGAGAGACAGAGGGTCTTTTCATTTTTTGGAGTTCTCAGGGTTTATGAGAGACAATAAATAATTATGGAGAGTGTATATGGTTATGGAAAATGGAGACTTACAATAAACACACACACACAGAGAGAGAGAGAGAGAGAGGTGACTGTTAATGGTTATGGAAAATCAACAAACCTAGAGTGTATATATATAGAGAGAGATAGAGTACATTGTTCTGGAAAATCAACATCTAGAATGAAGAGAGAGAGAGAGAGAGAGAGAGAGAGAGAGAGAGAGAGAGAGAGAGAGAGAATATAACCGTGGGAAGTAGAATAGTCTGTGTGGCAGATTGTGATGAGATAAGATCAAGGCAATAAAAAATTAAAACACACTAATATTTATTCGGTGTGGTCGGGTTGGCCAGGTGTGCACCACTTATATCCATTTCCGACCATGAAACCATAAAATTAAACAACAGAAAACCATAGCCAACCGTGTTAGTCTTTGAAACCGTCCATAAGAGCTCGGTACGGCTCGGACAGTTTGAGCGGGTTGATGGGTTACATGCACACCTCTAGTGCCAGTCCCAAAGAAAGACGACAGAATCAGGGTTTGTGTTGACTTTCGAGATTTGAATAAGGCTAGTCCGAAGGATGACTTTCCATTGCCCCATATTAATGAATTGGTAGACTTCACTATAGTGCATGCCTTATTGTCATTTATGGATGGTTTTTCGGGATACAACCAGATTCTTATGGCTCTATGGGGGACATATTGTTACAAGGTCATGCCATTCGGTTTGAAAAATGCCGGGTCACGTATCAGAGAGCCACTACCACACTGTTGCATCATATGATCTACAAGGAAGTTGAGTTGTATGTAGATGACATGATTGTCAAGTCCAAAGATCGGGAAGGCCATTATACCACATTGAAGAAATTCTTTGAGCGAATCAGGGAATACAGGCTGAGACTGAATCCATAGAAATGCACTTTTGGGGTAACTGCAGCAAGATGTTAGGATTTCTAATCACATAGCGGGGAATTGAAGTTGATCCATCCAAAATTAAGGCCATCTTAGAAATGCTGCCACCAATGACTGAAAAGGAAGTGCAGGATTTTCTAGGCAAAGTGCAATTCATAAAGAGGTTTATTTCTAAATTAACCTTGATCTGTGAACCACTATTTGGTTTTTGGAAGAAGCGGAAGAAGTTCCAATGGGATAATCGGTGTCAGCTCGCCTTTGAGCAAGTTAAGTAGTATTTGCAGACTCCGCCTGTGTTATTGCCATTGGAGCTGGGAAAACCATTGATTCTGTATTTATGAGTGACTAAATCAACCATGGGATGTATGCTTGCGTAAGAGTCAGACGAGAAAATGGAGAAAGTTATTTACTACTTGAGCAAGAAGATACTTGAATATGAGACCAGCTACACTCCTTTGGAAAGGCTTGCTTGGCTTTGGTTTGGGCTCTCAGGAAGTTGAGACACTACTTGTTAGCTCACTCGGTAATTTTGGTTTTAAGATTAGACCCATCAAATATCTCTTTGAGAAACTCACGCTTACCGGTAGGCTAGCTGGTTGGTTGCTTTTGCTTTCTAAATTCGACCTCAAGGATATCGCTCGCAAATTTGTTAAAGGAAGGGCGGTGGAATAATTTTTGGCTGATCACTTGATTGAAGGAGAAGAAGCTTGGATTATTTGTTCCTAGATAAGGAGATCATGCAGATAGAAGAATACACTTGGAAGTTGTACTTTAATAGAGTGTCCAATTAATTTGGCTACGGGATAGGAGTGTTGCTTATAGCACAAGATGATTTCCATATCCCTTTAGCCTTCAAACTCTGATTCAGAGTATCCAACAATCAAGCAGAGTATGAGGCTTTCATTGCCGGACTGGAAACAGCTCTGGAGCTAGGGGCAATATGATTGGATGTGATTGGGGATTCGAACTTGGTCATCTCTTAAGCCAATGGAGACTGGAAGGTTAAGGAGGAGAAAATGAAAGTCTATCATCAGACCTTGGCAATGTTGATCCCAAAGTTCGAAAGACTGACATTTATACACCTGGTGAGAGAGAACAACCGATTTACTGATGCGTTGCCAACTGTGGCCTCTATGATAGATATACCAGTTGGGGTTAAGATGCGCCCAATCCTAATAGAACAAAGATATATATTCGGCTATGAAATGGTAGCTGCAACAGAAGAGGTTCGAGATAAAAACCCCTAGTACTTTGATATTTGAAACTTTTTGGAAAGCAGTACATACCTGCAAGGGGCAAATGCCAAGGACAAAAAGGGGATATGACATCTGGCTACAAAGATAAGTTGTATAGAAGGGGACATCTGGAAATGCATAAGCTGTGTGTAGAGGAAGAAGAGACAAAGCGTATCATAGAAGCCATTCATGGAGGAGAGTGTGGAGCCCATATGAACGGTATAATGCTGGTTAAAAAGATCCTTAGACATGGATACTATTGGTTGACCATAGAGAGTGATTGTATCGACTTTGTTATGAGATGCCACAAATGTCAAATCTACGCCAATCGCATGAATACCCCACCCTCAAAACTCTATAACATGACTTCACCTTGGCCTTTTTCAGTATGGGACATAGATGTTATTGGGGCAGTCACACCGAAGGGTTCAAATGGGCATCAACTTATCTTGGTTACCATTGACTATTTTACTAAGTACGTTGAAGCACAGTCATTTTCAATGTTAAAAGCATCGCACGTGGCCAAATTCATCAAGAATAACATCATCTGCAGATATGGGGTGCCAAATGAAGTAGTTTCAAACAATGGCTTACATTTCAAAGGAGAAGTGACAGTTCTACTTTACAGGCCATAAACCAATGGAGCTGTTGAAGCTGCAAATAAGAACATCAAGACTATTCTACGTAAGATGGTAGAAACATATAGAGATTGGCTAGAGAAACTACTTTTTGCACTTGGGGGATATAAGACATCAATTCAAACGTTTACAATGACAACTCCTTACTCTTTGGTATACAAAATAAAGGCTGTTTTGCTGATTGAGATTGAAGTACCTTTATTGAGGATTATGGCTAAATGTCAGATAGCAGAAGCTGATTGACAACAAAACTGATTTGAGGAGTTGATGCTGTTTGATGAGTGAAGATTGAAGGCATTATACCACATTCAGGAGTATCAACGCAGGATTGCTACAACATTAAAAAAAAAAGGTCAGATCTAGGAATTTGAGGGAAAGGGGACTTAGTGCTGAAAGACAACTGAGCTCCTATCCATAACCCCAGGGGCAAGTTCAGACCCAATTGGAGGGGTCCCTACATCATCAAATCAGTTTGATTCGGAAGAGTAGTCATTCTCATGGATTTGGATGGTTTAAAATTCTCATAACCAATCAATATGGACAAGCTGAAGAAGCACTATCCTTGAGAGGTTAGAGTATGAAGAAAAAATGAAAAAAAAAATAGAAAAATGAAAAATGAAATAGGCTGGAGGACGGCTTTAGCAAAAGTTAGAGCACAAATGGAGAGGGTCAATACCCGAGTGAACCTTAGCCGAAACTACGTATGGCCTGATTCCTATCTTTGGGATACGCAGGCAACTTCATCTTGAAGTTTGGCCCTAATCATTTTTCAATTCACTCATCTTGTCCATATTTGACTGGTTTATCTTTATTTGATTCGGCTATCCAATCTATGTTTGATTGGCTCATTTCGTTTGGTTTAATCGTCCTTCATGATGAGTTCAATTGCAAGGTAGATTTAATTGTGCATCTCAAGGGTTGGTGTCATGTTGGTTGGGTAGTGGCCATTTGCAAATACAGATTTTGTGGACTTTTAATAAAGTTGACTGATTGTCTCAAAAATTATTTCATATTTTGTAAAATATAGACCATTCTTTAGACCAAAAAAGGAAAATTTTCAGTGCTCATAGTTTGACTCACATGATTTCAAGACAAAAAGTGGAACAAGTGTGCTAATTTACCTCTCCTCAAATTGCTTTAGTAGAAAGGAAAAAAAAAAAAATCAAAAAAAGGCAAAGCAATGAACTAGGGGCATAGTTGAGTCAGGTTTTTTGTCCTTCCCCTACACTCTCGAGTTCTCGTCACCTTAATTAAGCACTTGCCAGAAAATGCACAGTAATTGTCTCTAGCGATGTCCTTCAGTTGGGTGGTCGACCGCTGTTGTTTTATTTTGTGTCCATTTTATTCCGGCAAGCGCAAAGGGGTGCGTTTGGGATGGTTTTTGCTTTGTTTTCCTTTCATTGAGTTGTATTTTGTGTTTTGTCCAGTTATAGGCTCAATATTTAGTTCAGAACTCATTGAAATGCAGTCATTTTCAATTTCAAAATTCAAAACAAAATGATTTTCATGCTTAGTGTTGTGCAATTCATGCCATTCGGATTTGCAAAACAAACTCATTTTATTAATGCTAAGGATTAACCCCAATCAAAATTTTACAAAAAGAGTTGAAGCTTAGTGCCCACTCTCAAGTTACAAAAAAAAAAAAAAAAAAGAGAGAGAGAGAGAATGCAAGCATTGTTTTCGAGTTCTGGTGACTTGTGTTTTTGGTGGCAAAGGTTACAGGCCGATGCTTTAGTTTGCCAACCCACTTCTTTTGTCGATTGCTTCACTCCTTGGAAGCCTTTGAAGACTCTACTTTAGTATTTATAAAGCCTCCGAAAGAGATTATCCCCCGTTGGCAGTCAAATGTGGAGTGCGAAGGTACTCTGAATCGGGCCATGGAGGTGGCTTGTCGTTTCAGCTCTTTGTTCTCCTTTTTCAATGCGTTAATCTCTGCTTGAGCGTCTGTAGCTGGTTTTTCATGCTCCTCGGAGGGGTTTAGTCTCCTCGGATACGATAGCCCTACAGTTTGGACTCCCGTGGTTCTAAATCTGGTTTCACAAGTGCAATGTGAAACCAAAAAAAAAAAATAAGAGTCCAAATCCAGCAAATCCTAGAAAATCTATTAATTATCAGAGATATCAAAAATGGACTGCATTGCTAGATTTCAGGGTCACCACCTAAATATTTTTAGGAAACTTAGGAAACCCATGACTTGTGCCAAAGGTCACTTGTCTGTCGTAACCAAAGTTATCTCGGTTCGGGAACTTAGGTATGAGAGGGGAATGTCAAGAATTGAGCATCCCCTTCACCCAATCAAAGATCGACCTCTACTAATCATGATGTAAATTTATCAACATTATATGCTCTCGTTCAGATTTTGTTATGCTAACTTACTATGTGAGGCACACAAGTATAGATTGTTTCGCTTGCTTTGGAAATGACTTGATTTTATTTGATTTGTTTTTAAAAGAGTCTTGAGTGCACACAACTCAAAAGGAAAGAAATGAGCTCATACATACATTTGATCAAAATCATCCCCAATGCAAGTAAAATAACCTTCATCCACAAGCATTCAAACAGTTTATTTCGAGTAAGCACGTAGCCTCATGGTAAGATGCTAAGCATGGCAACAATCACATGCATGAATATGCTAAAGCAAAAAGCACTCACATAGTACTCCAAGATAAACCAAAGAAAAAGAAAGCAATTAGAAAAATGTATGACCCTAACAATGCACATGACTAATGCAATACATACAAGAATGCAGCTATTAGGTTTGGCTTTATTATGTCATATGGATTGACTCAAAGCATACGGTAGCTCACGTATTCAAGCAAGTAAGAAATGACAATGATATTCAAAATGATGAACCAAACCACAATGCATGCAAAAGTGGATGTAAAGCATGGCAATGATATAAAATGAAAATATGATACTACATACAACCATGGTAAGCATATAAATAAAAGGGAGAAAGAAATGGGAGTTGGAAGACATATAAATATTACAAGTTCGCCCTCGCACAAGAGGGTCCGAATGTCCGATTTAGCTAATTATTACAAGCACCAATGAATGAACTAATTAATCATTACAAGTCCGAATGAAAGCAACTAATTAATTACATAATATGAATCTCGAAGCTAATCTAATGGACTTGGATGAGCGGCAGGTCACATGCGCACAAGTAAGAACATTCTCCAGAAACCTCTTTGTTTGCTGCAGAAGTTGCTCTATTTACAGTAAAAAAATAGGTCTATTTTTTTTCTAAAAAATATGCTTTGTTTTGCTGGAAAATACCACTACCGTACAACACTCTTGGTCTGCCGTACAAAATAATGGCTGGTCGACCACTGCTTTTGAGGAATACTCTGCTGTAGTAGAACTGGAATAGAATAAGACAGATGGTTTCCGAAAGCTGTTCATCCTTTTTGCTCCCTCCTGTAATGAGGATTTTCAAGGAGGGAGTAGGTTTGCTTCCCAAATCATTAACCATAACAAGGTTGTTGCATGATGATCTTTGAAAGCAAAAGGAAAAGACTTGGCTAAACACACAAAAAAACGCTATGCTCCATACCTTCTTCCTATCATGAACTTATTCAAGGAAAAGGTAGATATGCTTCACTTATAAATCATCAAGTCACAAGATAGTACGTGATGATCATAGAGCAACCAAAATGAACAAAAGTAACAACTCAGAAGAATGTTGTCAACTCATCTCCCTACTCATGGAACAAGGATAAAACATCCATTTCTATGCTTCAATTTGGAATTAGAAGAGATTTTTCAACACTTCTCAAGAAAGAGCTCTTTAGGAGCAATAAAGCAAGTAAGGGAAAAAAAAAGACAAAAAGCAAGCTATTTATCAAAGCTTAAACATACAACTTGCCAAAGTTGTTGACAACTCCTTTTTTCAAGGAACAAGGATGAGACATCCATTTCCATATTTCGAAAATGGTCGATAAGATAGTTTTTCAATGTTTTGAACACGGAAGGTACTACCTAGCTTCAAGGTGGATAACAATAATATGAAAACAAGAAATTTACACTAGATAAGTGAACTTGTGGCGGAGTAGCTAAGCTTAAGCTCTAATCCTCCCATGACCACAAGGTTTCAAGTTACAACAATCAACTCAATGGATTGGCTGCTATATCCTAAACACGCCAAATCCAAGAGGACTTACAAGAACACAAATATGATATTTAAAGCATAGGAAGTAAAAGCACATGTAGTAGGGAGGACTAGGACCTTTTATAAGCCCATATTCAAGTCAAATCACACAAAAACAACCTAAAACAATGCTAAAAGGTATTGAAATTGAACCAACACCTCGGTGTTTCCTTCAGTTTCTTCGGTGCCTGGCATAAAATGCCAAGGCAACGAGAATGCCAATGAGCAACGAGCTCAATAAGATATTACAACCCAAAAATACCCACCCCGATAATAATACTCACAATTAATGAATACTGTCTAGTAATAGAATAACAAGCAACATTTAATAAGCATAACAGGAATGCTATCAGTTGAAGTAACAACAATAGATAATAAGAACAATGGCAAGCGGAAGCAGTATTTCATCATAAGGAAAAATGCCAACTTTTCTTTTAAATTCACATAGATTTAGTTTATCAGATAAGTTTAAGTAACTCCCCGCGGAGCACTATTTCCACTCAACCGCTAAGCAATGGCCACGGGCAATTCTGACTCCCCCTTGGTCAATTATTCGAATGTTACTAGCTGTAACTACCAGTGATGCCCACAAACCAAGGTTACGCACTCGAGTAGTGACATCACAGTCTGCCATAAGGGAACGATCTATGTTGTGACACCCCGCACCACCAACCTTATATCGCTTACACCGATAAGGGCCAAAGTACCTTCCCGTGCCATGTTAGGGTTCACAACTTATTTGCGCAAGATTCTAAACTAGGCTCACCCTATCACTTTTAAATTTTAATGTATTGGTTCAATTTCATTTTTCTTTACTTTGTCTAATTCACATTTTCATGCATGTACGAGTTTTAGTTTGAAAACCACAGTATCATAATGTTTATATAGCACAACACAATCATGTATGGAAACCAAAATAGATATGACAGAATGTCTTAGGACTCATCACAAAGTTTCTTAGGAATCCACACACTTCTTCTTTTAGCACTGTATGGTCTGACAAAAAAAATATGAAACCCAAATCAAACGAAGTTCAACCATTACAATATTTTAACTGGTGCTATTTCATCGAGTTACAAAAATATTTTGAGAAAAATACCAAGGCTAAAAACAATTTTAAAATAAAGAAATAAATTTTGGAAGAAAACTAGTTTTTTTGGGACAGTGAGTTATATTAACTTCCAGCACAAGTGATCTGTGTTTGAAAAATAAAAATGGGCCTCAAACGGTGTTAAAAAGAGATATGGTCAAAGCGGGTTGCTAGATACTTGAGTTTAGAACACTTTTCCAGAAGAGTTTGGAGGCTGAAACCCAATGAAAGATGGTCAAATAATTTTTCTAAGAAAACTGGACAGATTCTATCACATTTTTGGAAAAATTGACGTTTCTCTCTCAATACTTAATAAAAAATTATGAAACCAGAGGAATTTGAAAGGTAACTTAAAAATCTAACATTTCCAATTTGAATCACTTGAAAATTCATTCTGTAGAATAAACGGTGACTTGGTAAAGTCAGCATTGCTACTGCCTCCAATTAGCAATGAAGTTAAAAATATGTTTTGGCCACCAAACGTTGTCAAATAATTTTTTTTTTCTTTCTAACACCATGAAAACATGTTAAACTACTCCAGTAGTTTCAGATTTTATGAAAGTGTTCACATGAGTTTGTTTGGGTTTATTCAAAACAGATTAAAAATTTGTTTTTGCTGGAAGTTCAGTATTTTGTGAAAAAAAAACACACACACACACACACACACACTTTGTATTCACCATGAATCACATGCAAGACTATAAAAATTGTTTCTTGCTATTATTCCCATGTGAAATTTTAATCCTTCATATTTACTTTCATTAGTGGTGACAGGGAATAGATAAAAATAATATTTATGAAGAGTAAATACAAATTCATAAGCATGTAAGACTAATTCAAACAATGGAGAATATTTGAACACATAAGAGGAAAAATCAATAACTAGACCCTCTAATCTATACTTGCAAGAAGGATAGAGATCATATAATCATAAGATCATCATTCTATCAACATGCATTGTTATGCATTGAGTTATTGGATATTAACAATGCATACTCTTGCATATTTTTGATATATAGATTTAGTAAAAAAAATCTAAGAGAGGATAAAGGTTGAGTATTCTTACTTCAATGAAGTTTAACAAAAAAATCTCAAGTGTTGAGCCCTTCTTCTCCTCTCTTCTCTCATTTCCCTCTTGCTTTCTCTCCCTCTCTTTCTCTCTTGTTCCAGCCGAAATTTGCAAGTTCTGTGCTGGAGGATTTTGTGTTTCTTATATAGATTAAAATGGGAGGAAAAACTTGGACAAGGGATTGGTAAGAGAAAGCATGCATGCATGGTCATTGGTGGGTTGCCTATCCCATATGACACACTTATGAGAACCCACCTCTACACTCAAAGGTGAGAAAAATTCTGATCGAGCATGCAAAAGTGGCTGCACTTTTGAGGGGGCATCTCCATATAAGACAAAATTTATCCTTCCCCATGAGGGTTGACTCATGGCCGGCCTCCTCCCCCTTTTTTTTTTTTTGCTAGTCTACGTGTGTGTAAAGAATAAAATCAATGAATATATACAACCTAGTCACTAGATATTTTGCTTCCTACTATTCTCTGATTAATTCAGTTACTATTTATTTAACTCATTTAGTTTCCACAACTGTATTTAGATACAGAAATTTAATCACAGCAAGATAAATAATTTTATTTAAAAGAATTTAATATTGGTATTAATTATGGTGCTATTAACATTATAATTTAATAGTTTAATAATCGTTATTGATTGACTTAATATTATTATTAACAAATTAAATAGTTGTCTAAAAATTTAGGTTCTTACATACGCAATGTTATGGCTCATTTGCATGCGATGCACTCCCTCTATTATTTGTGTTATGGCATAGTTATATGCGATGCACCCCCTATTATGCTTCATATCATTTGCACGAGACTTGCCTCTCATGTTTCCGTCTTCATATCTTTGTCATCACTCCATGACATTGCGTTGCATTACATTATCATGAATTTTTGAAACGAAAGGCTAGGCTAAGTGTGTAAGTTCAATTTTAAAAATTGTATTTCGAGCATGTTATTTGTATTCTGCCCCTGAACTACGTTGGTTTGATTCCTTGTAAAGGGATACGTAAGCAACCCTCGAGTTTAAACAATTGCATTTGTATTTGTTTGTCTAAGTCTTACGGCCTTGTCAAAAGGATTGTCTTCGGGCTTTGATATTCACTCATGTCATGAAATGACTTTAAGCTCTGTCAAAAATGGGCAACTGTAGACACCCCATTTTGACTAGCCCTAAGACTTAGGCGCTTTCTTTTGATTACCCGATGATAAAAATCATAATGTGTTTCTTGCACAATCCTCAGTTAAAAAAGATGGAATTTGAGCTTTATTCTCCACCCTAAGCCTATTTTTGCCAAGTGTTTAGGTCCCGTCGGGTACCTAGAGCGAAACAAAGTCCAACCGAAATGAAACAGATTTTTTCCCCTTGCCGATCGATTGCCCAGTCGTCACGCCAGCCAATCGGCTGGTCAACCACCCCCCAGATAGATTTGCAACAGTTTTGTGATGGTTCTGGTGGGCACTTCCCAACTTATTTTTCTGACCTATTCATGCATTGAATGCATGTATACTTATCCTCCATTGCCTAGTGCTTGATCCATTGAAACTAATGCTCCACTTTTGTCTTCCATAGCTCCATTAGCTTCCCTAATGCTCCATTAATCTTCTACTTTGTCTTCCACCATTTTCTCCACTTGTATTGCCTATATGTATACATCAGTTTGTTGAGAGGAGAAAGAGGATAGATTAAGGAGAGAAGATGTGAGATAGAGAATAAGAGAGTTTAAGCTTTGAATTCAAGAGTTAGCCAAAATTGAGTGTTAATTGTGACCTTCCATTTCTCAAACTATACACTATATCTCATCTTCTATTACAAAAAGCCATCCAAGTCATGTTATGGTAGTCAAATTCTAGAGCTTTGATCAAAGAGAGAGTAGTCCTTGTGAAGTTCCAAGTGATCATTTCCTACACTTATCCAATGCTACCTTTGAAGCTCAAATTCCAAGCTCTTGAATTGAGGATTAAGAACACAATTCACAACCTTCGAGGGTGATCAAGAGGAGGTTTGGAAATCAAAAAGTTCAATATTTCTTTGGAAAGGTTCATTTTCTACACTTTCTATCTTATATTTGTTTTTCTTATTTTAGTTTCATTTGTTGTAATCTTGCAATTTCTATCTTATATTTGATTTTCTTGTTTTAGTTTCATATTAGTTTTGTTGTAATCTTGCACTTTCTATTTTGTATTCGTTTTTCTTGTTTTAGTTTCATATTAGTTTTGTTGTATCTAATTGGAAGTGGTTGGTTGAGCCACCTACATATTCCTTGTTTGTTCTTTTTCTCGGTTTTGTAGCAAGACAAGTTTTGCTAGGCCTAGTTGGCCGTTTAGGCCGGGCGGTTAGCTTCTTTTGGACAAAACATAGTAACCTTTCAGCGTTGAGCATACTAGTTTCCAGCAATCCTCAAAAACACATGAAGCTTCTATTTTGTTTATTTATTTATTTTTTTATTTGAGTGTTTTGTGAGGTTTCTATTATGTTGTAATATTTTCTTTCTCCCTTTCTCATTTGGTTTGTAATTATTCTTTCAAGTGTTGTAATAATTCCCCACCTTGCTTCTTTCTATCCCATTCTTTTACTTGCTTTCCTTATTTGTGCATAAGCATCATTTTTTTATTTATTTTTTATTTTTTTCATCCTATCTATGCTTTGCATCCATGTTTCATGCATCTTGATTCGGTTAATTTTGCATTTGTGGATTTAATCAATTCCTATGTGATTATGTGCGCTACGTCATGTTCTTGAGATGATTCACATGTTATATCTTAGAGGCAGAATCTTTAGTTGCATCTCATGTGTGAATTGCATTAGGATTTTGTATATAAGATTATGCATATTTTGCTAACTTTGTTTGTAGTTGTTTGCGAGACGTCAGTAAACATGTAAGTTTTATGCTTTAGCATCCCGCTTGTGTATGTTTTTTCTTACTATGTTTAGCATTCTACCTTGAGGCTATGTGCTTACTTGATATAACTATATGAATGCTGGTAGATGGAGGTTATGTCGCTTAATTTGGAATGATGTTAATTTTCATATTTGTAAACTCAATTTATTTGGGTTGTATATCTTTAAAACTCTTTCAAAGCACATGAAATCACGTTGTTCCAAAATAAATGACATAATCTATACTTGTATGCTTCACATAATAACTTGTAGGATTTATTTAATAATCGGAATATGAACATATAAAGTTAATAAAACTCATATCATAGTTTAGTAGAGGCTGATCTTTGATTGGGTGAGCGGGGATGCTCAATTAATGACTTTCTCCTCTCATACCTAAGGTTTCGAGCCAAGATTCTTTGGTTACGATGAACAATGGCCTTGGTACGAGTCACGAGTTTCCTAATTGTCCCTAAAATATTAGATGACGACTCTAAGATCTGGTGATGTAATATATTTTTGGCAAAGATTTTGTATTAAAATGGATTTTCTATAAAAATTGCCAAATCTGGATTCTCATCTATGTTTCACATTGCACTCGTGAGACTAGATCAAAGAAGTCGAGAGTTTGAACTATTTAACGCGCACGGGTACCCGCCGAGCATGTTACAGAGCACGGAAGGGTAATTGGGCACCTCAACACACACAACACATTTCCAAAACCGCATGCACACCCCTTTAAATTACTCTACATTTAATCCAAAAATCATGTGAATGCAATGCAATGCAATGCAAGAGTTCATAATATTGTAACTTAGCTGAAGTCCAATTCAATCACACACAAAATCAGGGTAAATTACGCTCACCTTCCCTGAGGTTTTTGACAAATACAGGGACCTTCCATTTGGTTTAAATAATTACAAAACCTCTCATACTTTAACTAACATTGTTAAAATTCTTCAATTCCGTCAAATTGGTACAAACGATGTTACTTGTATATACTAAATGACCTTATTATCCTTGCTTTGGCGCACATGAAGACGATAATACCCTTTGTATCCTAAATTCCTAATTCACTACCTATTCTGATTGACGATCAAATTTGTGGGAGAAAGAAGAGAGAGAGAGAGAGAGAGAGAGAGAGAGAGAGAGAGATCTTTGAAGAAGACTAATTGGTGTGAACAAACGACGAAGAAGCTTGAGATTTTGGTTCGATCATCGTTGCGAGTGCAAAATGTGAAGGAGATTGATTGGTGAGAAGTTGTTCTTAGGGCTTCTAGGTAAGATTTTTAATCTTCTATACTTCGAATATGAGAAATTTGAGTCTAGGGTTTACAATTTTGTTTTTTTGTTTTTCTTCTTTTTATACAAAATTTCTGATTGTATGGGTTTGATTGATGAGACGTATGTGAAAAAGGGTTTCATTCGAAAATATACATTAGGGCTTTTATGTTTTTTGCAAAATTTGTTATTGGAAAATAGGGATTTTGTTAATTTTGTGTCAGAAATATTGATGTAGGGTTTTTTTTTGGTCTTCTTTTTGTTATGATTTTTTATTTTAGGGTTATTTTCTTCTTTTTCTTTTAAAATTATGAGTGAATGGGTTTGGTTTATTTGCAAAATTTGGGGTTTTTTTTATTATTAATTTACTATAAGAAAGAGTTTTGTTCTTATTTTTCTTAAAAAAACTGATTTAGGGATTTTTAATTATTTTACTTATGAAATTATGATTGTATGGGCTTGTTTTATTTGTAAAATTTGGGATTTTGTTAATTTCATGTCAGAAATAGGTTTCTTCATTTATTTCTTAGAAATACTAATTCTTCATTTATTTCTTAGAAATATTGATTTAGGGATTTTTTATTGTTGATGTTATGGAATTATGATTGTACGAGTTTGGTTGATTTGTAAAATTTGGCGTTTTGTTAATTTACTGTCAAAAATAGTTTTCTGCTTATTTTGCTTAGAAATAATGATTTAGGGAATTTTTTTATTCTTTTTGTTATGCAATTATAATTGTATTGTATGAGCTTTTATTTATGTTTGTTATGAATTTGGGGATTTGGTTTTGTTAATTTATTGTCAAAATTAGTTTTCTTCTTATTTATGTTTATTTATTTATTTTTATTCTTTTTGTTATGCAATTATAATTGTATCAGACTATGCAAGCCATTAAGGACATATCAAATGTTCCTTTCATAAGGTTGCAAAAAGTTTCAGTTAAAGGAAGGTCTAGACATGCATTTGATGGTAGGATAAGGAGTGATCACATCACAAATAACATGACAAAGTCCTTTAACAATTGGTTAGGAAATATGAGATGTCAGCCAATTTTAACCATATTGGAGAACATAAGGTGCAAGTTGATGGGTAAGTTTTAGATGAGATATCAGAAGGCTCTACAATAGAAGTCTAATGTCACTTTGAACATCAAGAAACAACTTAAGGACACACTGAAATGGTCAAGATATTACAAAGTAGAGTATGCTGGAGGTTATGAGTATGAGGTGAAGGATAATGGAGAGGTGAATCACATTATCCATCTTGGCATAATGACTTGTGTATGTAGAGAGTGAGAAATATGTAGGCTCTCATGCAAACATTTTGTAGCTGCAATTTGTCATAGTAGATTGACCCTAGAAGATTTTGTCCACCCATACTACTCTAAGGAAACTTACTTGAGAGCCAATGGTGAGATAATACATCCCATCTTAGACCATACCATGTGGACACTTATCCCAGGGGACTCTTTACAACCCCCACGCCTGCAAAGATTGCCAGGAAGGCCAATGAATGCTAGAAAGAGGGCTGCTCATGAGCTTCCAGCAAGGACAGGTCAAAGTAACAGGTCTAGTACATTGAGATATAAATGGTGCATGTAATTTGGACACAATAAGAGAACCTGCCAAAGAGGTCCAGTAAGAGGTAGAGCTAGTGTAGTGGCACAAGTGGTTATAGGGGTAATGCATAAGTGCTGGCAGGGGCAATGACACTCCTGTGGATAGGGGCAAAGGTTCTATGAGAGGCACTTCAACTGGAAGAGGTAATTCAATTAGGAGGGGTACTTCAACTGGGAGGGGACATTCAACTAGAGAAAACACTTTAACAAGTGGGAGAGGAAGTTCACTTGGGAGAGATAAGGGCAAGGCCAAGGCCAAGCATGCACATGTAAGTTTTTCTTGTTTAGTCTTTCCATTACCTTATTTTGGTTATTTTGCTTATCCATTTATGATACTCATGCATATTTATTACCTTACTTTGATTTGCAATTTAGGATATTCCAAGAGGGACCCCCCCAATGCCCACTCAGTGTGTAACACAGGTCACACAAGATCATCTTAGTTAAGTAGTTAGTTGTGAAGTTACAAATTTTTTTTTCTTATCTTTTTATATTGTACGAATCCAACAGTGGTTTGGTGTTTTTTTTTTTTTTTTTTTTTTTTTTCAATTGTTTCTTGCAGATGACTTAGCTAAGATGATGATTTTTTTGGTACAAGTTCTTATCACAAGTTTAAGGTATATAGCACATATTGCTGTAGTGCACAGTTAGTCTCACATCATGTTTCACTTTTTGTATTTTTGTAGTGGAAATGAAATAGTAAGCATAGCAACAAATAGCCTCAAATGATGTACCCACTTTTGTTTTTTTGTAGTGGGAATGAAGTCTATTTACTTGGTGTTTACATTTATATTTTGGGAATTTAGTGGAACGATGTAATTGAATAGAGTACAGATATAATGCTCCATGGTGTTTACATAATAGTTAACTAGCTGCATCATTTTGATATATTGATGATCACATAAGGTCCATTACAAAACATTTCTACAAAACATTACAAAAGCTTGAAACTCTTACCAATTCCCATTACATTTTCAGAGCAACCATTAAGAAAATCAAACATAACACAACATTCATGATCATTACAATCTTCATAAACCCTATGTTTGCTTTAAGTACTTGCATCCTTGATTGCATAGCCCCTATTTGGTTCATTAAATTCATTGTAGTAGTATCTTCTTCATAGGGTAAAGTGTGTTTGTTAACAATAGCTTCAGTGTATTCCGTAATCATTTCTCCTCCAATAGATGAGTTTACTAGTTTGCACCAATCCCCGAAAGAGCATTTCCCATGTGGGCATAAATAATACAATTTGCCTCGTTTTCTTTGATTCAATGACTTTAATTGCTGCTTTGCTCCCAAAATAGCAGATCTTACTCCTATACTCCATCACCCATCCTCCATTCTTGATGATGACTGTCACGACCCAAACTCGCTCCTATGGGTTTAGCGTCGTAACCGGCCAGTAATCCGAGATTACCAAAGGCCTTCCTGTATAATCAAAATAATCGGGGCTTGCAGAGGCAATAAACAAAAACACCAATAATCCAACGAGCTGTGCATCTATATGAACAAATAATCACATGCAAAAGCGTTAATTTACCCACTTACATTACATAACATATAACATAGTATCTTATACAAAAACATATGTACGGGCCAAAAGTATATAACATGACCGAAAGCTTGCTAATGGCCTTCCAGGCCTAGCCCCAACTAGGAGGCACCCAAAACACTTGGTAGGCTTCAAAACGGTTGCTTGATTTAAGACTTCGCCTAGGCTTGACTTCTAGAACGCTCACCTATAAATATATAAAAACAGTGAGCTAGAGCCCAGTGAATAACATTAACGTAAAGGGGTTAATGAACGAATTCCAAAAATAATATTCGTAAAACAAATCATATCACAATCAATCATATCAGTCTCATATCAGAACATAACGTAATGGTACATCCCACAGAACATATCACATATCGTCTTCTGACTAGAGTAATCGGTTCCGGATACCGATTAAACACGTATCACCACAATGAAGTGGCTAACGAGATCTCGAAAACAATCATGTGTCATGGACCCGCATTTACATGCTGTCCCCTATGACTTGGGACTATCTGTGGATACCATAATATATTTGCAAATAGGATATTCGTTCACATGATCAAAATAGTATTTCAGAACTTATCACTTAACGGTAACAGTTAAAACATAATTCATATCAACATATCTTTATAGAAATGTTACTCACAGTGGCCTTCCAACACCCGGTTGTACGGTCTTGAAGTCTAGACCTACAAACACAAATATTCATAGCACAATTTCTCAATATACATTCGAGTTAATCAGTCGATTCTTAACCTTCTTCGGTTTATCCGTTACTTGTTCATTCAGTTGTTTCTAATCTTTCTTTAATTTCTTTCATGCTTATAATATGCATATGGATGTGTATGACACGTGAAAATCATGTAAATGAAGGCCCATAAATCAGAAAACGAAAAAATAATAAAATTGGAAAATTTGTCCTGTTTGGTCGCTCGTGCGGTGGCCTTGGCCGCACGAGCGGTGGTGAAGCAGTGTGCTACTTTGAACAAATCAAGGTTGGCCGCTCGAGCGGTCTAGGTAAAAATGTTGGCCGAAAACTGCTCTGTTGGAGCAGTGCAATTTTTAGCAAATTCAACCTCTTTTGCCAATAATTCCAGTCTTAAAACTATCAAGAATACATCTATTTAGTCATGACAAGTATTAAACAAAATTCATGGTTTTAACTTGAGGCTCAAATCCATGTAGAACAACAATACACCTTCTTGATGGTTATCACAAGATCAAAACTATATAAGTGAGCCTCAAGCTTCATGATTCATGGCAATTTTCCAGCAAGTGAAGAACCATGCAAGAGTTTAAATGTGTGAAAATAATTTTCATGAAAATCATGCCATGCATGTAGGATGTAGGAGCTAATTCATTCAATTCTTCCATATATATGTATATATACATGCATGTCTTAATCCTTAGCAATATGAGCAAAACCTTCATTTGATCGTCAATTCTCATAATTCAACTTTGAATCTTCCATGATGATGCTTGTGCAAGTCTCCATATCATGAAAGTAAAAGGAAAAGCTTACCTTGCTTTGATATTTAGAGGGAATTCAAGACAAGTCTCTATCTTCTTTCTAAGTTCTTGACCTTTCCTATCTCCTTCTCTTCTTGGTCTATGTTGATTTCTCAAACTCTCTCTCTCTCTCTCTCTCTCTCTCTCTCTATACGTGTAATAGCAAAGGCTCATTACATAATCACCTAGTTGGTGAATAAGACACATGTACACATTATTGTATTCATCATTTCTTTTTCTTTTTTTTTAATTCTTATTTTTCAAGATTAACTTAGGCTAATAATAAATCACACTAATTTAATGTAAATCAAATTCATTCAAATTAAATTGATCCTCAACATATTATGATCTCAATTATACTAAATAAAATTATACTAAGATGGATTAGGCTCTAATTTCCTATCTTTAAACTCAATACAAGTAATGAGAGCCAAACATAACTTTACGAATCAGACAAAAATTAATTTTTAATTAAACTTCCTAGGTAATTCTAAAAATTCCAATTAACATATCCGTGTACTCAATTTCGATTTCTGAACCCAGTAAGGTCGTCAATTTCAATTACAAAGTTGCATTCTCAACAAATAATTTCCCAATTTGGACAGATATACACAAATTAAATCATATAATCCGCAATTAACACATGGATAATTCAAATAATTATAATTATCATTTTTGGGGTGTTACAATGACAAATCCATATGATCCTACATTTCATGAAATGAGAGAGTTATAAGGCATTTTTAGAACATATATTGCATTATTTGTAACCAATTCTGGACTGTTGTTGTGCTTTATTTGTGGACTGTGGTTGTGCTTTATTCTGGACTGTGGTTGTAAGCAATTCAAGACTGTGGTTGTGTTTTATTTGTGTTGGTTTTGATTTCATTTTTTTTATGGGAATGGTTGGTTGTGCTTAATGGCTTTTTTTTTTCTTTTTTTTTCTTTTTTTTTTTTTATAATACTTAAAGTGAATGGTAACATACTTGGCTACTTTTTTGGAGTTCTGTCTTATACTTCTTTCCTTTCACTTCTGCCTACTTTTTTGGTTTTTCTCTTATCATGAAATTTCTGAGTTGTGTGCACTGTGGAGCCATGTGTTGTGCTTAGTATATATAGCTAAGTTCAATAGTCCTGAGGGCATTATTGGTTTTTTGAATTTATCTTTGATGATATCAGCAGGTTCTGTTACTTGTGTTAACAGAGGTTAAAAAATGAAAGAATCTTGACAATGTCAGTTAAATTAGGGGAGATTTATGAAATTATTTAAACCACAAGAGAAGTTCCTGTTTTTGTCAGAAACCTTAGGAGAGATGAGTGTAATTTACCCTATAAAATATTGTTAACTAATTTTAATGGCATTTATTGTTACTTCAATGTTATTGATTAAATTTTATTGGTGAAATTTATTAAATTGTAAAATTTATTACATCTTAACAAGTACCGGTTAGCATTTATCATATTAAAGTAACAGTGGTGCTACGCATCAATTATTATATCAATTAGCATACCAACACATGTTATAGTATTGTAATTTTAAAACTATGAACTCCACTTATTATACAAATTATAAATATTTAAAATTAATAAAATTATGTCACATCATTTATTAATACACTAATTAATATACTAATTAGTATATATAACTTTATTCTTAAAGTAATGCTATAACTATAAAAAATTATTCAAACTATTAATGTGTAATTCAAATTCATTTTATATATAAATCTCACAATATATATCCAATCTCCAATACATACTCCAATCTTAAAAAATAAATAAATAAATAAAAAAGATCTCCACTACTTACTCCAGTTCTAAAGAGAAATTTGAATAATAATTGTTGGTATTATCCAACTACAATAAAATATTCATCATCAATATACGTCTAGGTGGGGGGTAACTTCTATGATTTCTGTGGAATAATTATGGCGAACTATGAAAGTTGACAGAGCAAGGGCCAATAATTATGTTAGTTTAAAGTAACATATTTTTCACTTTAGAAAACTTTTGTAACTCTTTTTACGGCTCTTCCGGAAGGAAAATTATTTAAGGAGAGGGTCCAAATTCTCTCCGGTTTATAAAGTGGATTAAATGGTATTGTTTGAGCCCATGAGCTCTATTATAGGTTTTATTTTAATGATGTGAATCGTTAATGTATAAGATTTATTGAATATTTTATTATTTTAAAAAATTATGTTGATTGAATATCGATAGTTACTTTGTTAGAATATATGTTTGTTAATAATTTATTTTTAAAATAATATTTATCATTGATAAAAATATGATCTGATCAGTAACTATAAATATCTGATTAACGTGATTTTTTGTTAGGATAAAATACTCAACAAGTCTTAAACATTAAACAGTCTGAATTATCAAAATGAGACTTGTGATTAGCCCAACAGTATACTCCAATATTTTTTGTAATAAACAAAAAGTTATATTTTTTTTTGTGATGAACTTATTATACATATTGTGATATTATTTTTTATAATACGTTGTATATTTTATTTACCCCTTTAGAGTGTGCATGATAACTTTTTTTTTTAATTATTAAATACTCTCCGAATATGTAATATTGCCTACATAATACTTTCGAGAAATAAAATTTTTACAACATATATTAGGTGAGTCATTATTTATTTTTCAACTACCTAATAAAGATTGAAAAATCTAGAAACCTCCTAGATATTGATTTGTGATTATGTATCAATTTTAAACAGAATATAAAAACAATCCCAATCAAACAATCAAGAGAAAGAGACACAAAGATTTTACGTGGAAAAACCACAATTGGACACCTTCCAATTGTGATTAAAAAACCACGGGCCACAGCCACCAGAACAATCCACTAAGAAGATATAAAGGAATTACACAGGTATCACTCTCAATTATCTAGCGAATCCACAACGCCTAATTGAACCAACCTCTATGTGCCTCTTCCAACCCCATCTTCACCACGGAATTGTCTTTCTGATGAGCCACTCCGGATTCCACCACCGAAGCTTCAGACCGAATTCTTCAGAATCCACAACTGAAGAACAACTATGATGAGCCACTCCAGAATTCACAACTGAAGCTTCAGGCTCGAATTCTTCAGAATCCACAACTGAAGAACAACTCTCTCTTTTGTGTAACAAACAAAACCTTTGATGTAGCCTTTTCAGATCATGAGTTGAATACTCAATAAGACATCAAAGAAAAATAAAATATCCCCAGATATAAACCTTTAAGAACCAAAAAGAAGATCTGGAGGAATAATTAATAAGTAGTCTAGTTTTGGGAGAAAACCAACTACTTATAAAGAACCAAAAGTGATCCAAAACTTCCCAAGGAAGAAATCCAACTTCTTGTAGAACACCAAAAGAAATCCTGTTTCAGAAGAAAACCAACTCTTTGAAAAAATCCGGATTCTGAGGCTCGCTCGAGCGAGGCTTTCCTGGCTCGAGCGAGGAGAGTAAATTTCGTGATTTCTACTAGTGCCTTCGCTCGAGCGACGGATCCTTGGCTCGAGCGACCAATCACTCCTTTCAGGTTGTTGTGCGGACGCAATCCTTCGCTCGAGCGAGCATTCCTTGGCTCGAGCGAGAAAGTCTTGGCTCGAGCGAGCACTCCTTGGCTCGAGCGAGCAACGGCTGACATGCAATTTTGAATGCAATTTTGCGTTTTGCTTCGGCCGCGAGCTGACCGGGCAGCTCGACCCCCGTAATAATCAGCGAAGTGGCAATCTTGAAAGCATTAACATCACAAACTTCTCTGCATAGCTCGATTCGGGTTGGATTTGCATCTAATAAACTCATAGCCTCACTGAAATAAAATGTGCGAATAAAATTACAACTCAAAGGAGTTTTGTCAAACGGGGTTGCCAATAATAAAAACCTAACAAAGATAAATCACCATATTATACAATTTTTATATTTATACATAAGCTAAAAAATGGTTTACCAAATTTTAAAAATTAAGATTTACGAGTTAAAATGCCAATGACCAGCTATTTATTTATTTATTTTTATAGTCAGTCTTATGAAAATTTTATTTTAATATCAATTTTAAATTATTTTTATTATTCTTGCAATGATTATGTTTCATACAACTCATTTTTTAACTATTAAAATATAATTTTAGTATCATCACATTTTTTTTTTTTATTTAAATTTATCCTTATTTTCTTTAGAAGTTGTAGATATACATGTGGGACACATGTATAAAATATTTATAAAGATACATTTAAAAAATATTTAATACATATTTTGACATATTTATAATTTTAGTATGTTTGGTTATCATTTTTCAAAAATACTTTTTAGAAAATTCTACTTTCTTATGTTTTGTGTTTTTTTATTTTTACTGAATTTTTTTAATATTTTGAGCATTTTTTTTTTAATTTTTAGACATACCTAACATAAATATACCTAAAAAGTTAAAAAAAAAAATTGAAAAAAACCTTTTAAAAATTCACTAAATTTCAAAAATACAAAAAAATACAAGAATTCAGTATATTTTTTATATTTTTATGTATTTATTAATTTTTAAAAATATTTTTTCACAAATTTTTTACTTTTTTGATATATCTAAGTAAGGTACATCTAAAAAAGTAAAAAAAAAATGTTTAAAATTTCAAAAATATTTACTAAAAATAAAAAAATATGAAAACTAAAAAATTTAATTTTAAAAAAACTTAATTTAAAAAACTCAAACCAAACACACTGATTCTTTACATGATCCCGACGATGGGAGCAGAAAGGGAAGAGAGGAACGAGATGAAGAGAGGTAGGTGGAGAGATGAACTTACGGAAATTCTTTATTTATTTATTTATTTTTGTCACTGTGATTCTTTATTTTTTAAGGTTTTTTTTTTAACATTTATTTTTAAGATTAACTTCTGTTTAAAAATAGATTTAAAAAAAATCATGTTAACTATCACATGATTTAAAAAATATATAAAATAAAATAATTTTATGTCACGTGACTGTTAATGTGTGACTTTTGATTTAATTTTGGACATAACTTAACTTTTATAGAGTAAATTGAAAAAAAACTAAAACATGGAGGGTGAAAGCGGAAATTTTCTTTTTTAATGGTTAAAGTGAAAAAATGACCAAACATAAAAAGATAAAATATAATTTATCAAAAAATTTTGTGTGGGCTCACAAAGTATCTATTTGGCACTGTGTCATTGGTTGTTTGAAACCTTATGATTATGTTTGAATGACAGAAATATTGAGGGTGGTTGAGAATGTCACGTCACTACTAATGGTAATAAATTTTACGGAAGTGCTACGTTGCTCGAGGAATACGGCTCGAATACAGGCTCGACACCAAAACGACGTCGTTTTGGTGTCGAGTCTATTTTTTTTTTTTTTTTTCTTTGTTGCAGATCGGGAAGAAGAAGACGAAGGGAGAAGAAGAAGAAGAAGAAGAAGAAGAAGAAGAAGAAGAAGGGGGGGGCTCTGCAGACGGGAGGAGGAGGGGGGAGGAGGGGGGAGGACTGGAGGGGAGGGGGCCATAAAAATCGGGGGTGGGGGGGGGCCTGCGCTGGGCGAGCTGCGGCGGGGCAGACGACCGGACCGGGGCTGGCAGACGACCGACGAGCTGCTGAGGCGGCGGAGGCGACGAGCTGTCGTGCTGCGGGGCTGGGTCTCGGCGACGACGGCGGCGAGGCGAGGCGAGGCGACGACGGGCCGACGGCCGACGGCCTCCTCCCTCCCTTCTCTTCTCTCCCTCTCGAATTTTTCGAGCCGTTTCGAGCTCAAATTTTTCGAGCTCTGAGTCATTTTCCTAAATTTTATGTATTAATGTTATTAAAGCATTTGAATTCATTAGGAATACTCAATGAAAATATAATAAAATTAAAAATATTTATTATTTTTACTCATAACATTAGCCTTGTTTGGTAGAGTTGTGGGAAAATGCTTATAGTTTATGCCTAAACAGCTTATATTTTATAACTATAAACATAAACTGATTTCTGACTTATAAATTAAGCATCTCCTGCCGCACTCAAAGAATAAGCTGATTTCTGACTTCCAAAAAGTTATAAGTTATAAGTCATAAGCTAAACCAAACACATCAAAATAGCTTAAATTAAGCTGAAAGCTGAAATAAGCAGCTTTTAAACTGCACCAAACAGGGCTATTTTCTCATGAATTTGAGATTTTCATAGGGAAGTGGGAAATCAGATTCCTACTTGGTTTGAGAGTATAATTTGTGCTAAAATAATAATTAGGAATCACTTTCATATTCCAATTCATTTCAAATACTAGAATTATGATGACCTGAAATTACATTCTCATTTCCTCTCAGGATTTTTTTTTAAAAAACTATTTTTATTTTTATTTTTTTTAATAACTCAATATCTAACATTAAAAATCAGCTAATCCGAAGGACCAATCTCACCATTTATTGGCAAGGGGCCAACTAAAGTCGAGACAAAGTCCCTTATAAACTGGTCCAAGAAATTGTTTGTATCGAACAGGTTTTGAATGAGACTATGGAGTAAGCATACCCCATGTAAGAACATAGCCAAAAAAATTATTTATGACGGGCCAAAATAAGTGTAAAAAATGTATTTCCCATGCACATGGTCTTTAATGTTATGGGATGTATATAGAATATGATTCACGCTCAGAAAAAATGACATATATATATATGCACAAGGTCTTCAATGTTATGGGAAATCAGTATAATTATATGAAAAATAAAAGATTTATTGTAATCACTACAATATGTAAGAGTTTTAAAGGTTAAATGTTTTGATCTCTAAAAGTGAAAATTTTGTTGCAAAAAACATATATGGACCAATTTCTATCATCGTAAGGATAGTCGCTAAAAGGTCTTTCTAAAAAGTAAAAAATAAGGCTTTTAACAATAAAATTTTGAAAATGTCACTAATAAATAAACTTTTAGGGACAAAATAATTTGGTCTCAAAATAGTTTATTTTTTAAACAAAAAATTGATCTCAAATAAATAATAATTCATCATTAATGTCCAATTTTCATTGCTAAAAATATAATAACAATAATTTTTGCAACAAAAATATTTGGCCATTAAAAAAATAATTGTCCCTAAATTTTGGTCCCCAAAACTTAATTTTTTGTAGTGAATTTTCTTAAATCTCAGAAAAATAAGTATAATTTACCTGAAATAAAATATTCAAAAAAATATTTTTTTAATTACAAAACTATTATTTTCATTTATTTCAAATGTTTTTTTTTTTTTTCGGTGAGGGCATGGAACATATTACCTAAAATGGCCAAGAACACGTGTGCGGCCAAGAACATGTACACACACGTGTGCGGCCAAGAACACGCTTTCTACAACGGTTGCCGCAAGTCACTTTGTCAAAGAAAAATAAGGCTAAGTTTGGGATGTTTGAAATAATTCAAAAAGTCAAAAAGTTACTCAAAAAGTTAAAAAGTTAACACTATTCACCAAAAGTCAACAATTACGGCTGCACAACTCCCAATTCAAATTTTACTCTACAAATCAATTTTTACAATTTTTTATTATACATTTTTTCATAAAAAGTCAAAAAGTTAACCCAAACATCCATATTTTCAACCTCAATTTTTTAGTTTAAAAAGACAAAAAGTGCACTTATGTAGTCTTCCCAAACTTGGCCTAAGTATAATTTACCTAAAATAAAATATTTTTTAATTATAAAATTATTAATATTTTTTAATTACAAAACTATCAATGTGTTTAGTCTTAGTTTTCTAAAAATCGAATTTTTTTATTTTTCGTATTTTTTTTATTTTTAGTGAATATTTTTAAAATTTGAATTTTTATTTTATTTTTTAAAACTTAGATGTATCTAAAAATACAATATTTGTGAAAAATATTTTAAAAAATTAATAAATATACCAAAATACTAAAAATATATTGAATTTCCGTTTTTTTTTTTATATTTTTTGTATTTGGTGAATTTTTAAAAAAAAATTCACGAAAATTATATTTTTTAAGTATAATTATGTTATGTGTGTCTAAAAATTAAAAAAATTCAGTAAAAACAAAAATATGAAAAATAAGAAAGTAAAATTTTTTGAAAAATATTTTCAAAAAATTAAAAACAAACATAGTGCTTATTTTCATTTATTTCAAATGTTTTTGTTTTTGTTTTTTTTTTTTTTTTTTTAAGGGCATGGAACACATTAGGGACTTTTTCAGAGAGAATCTTTTGTGAAGAACGTGTAAGCACACACGTGTGCGGCCAAGAACACACTTGCTTTCTACAACGGTTGCCGAAATCACTTTGTCAAAAAGGCTACACGACACACGTTGGTCTCTACATTACATTTGGTTAGGCCTTCTACACGACACACACATTCGTCTCCACATCACATTTTGTGATTTCCACATTCTATTCATTCTCCTCTCAACTTCCCAAAGGTCAAGCAAATGCCCCAAAGCATAAATTTATTTCAAATTTTATTAATTTTTTTTTTTTTGGATGACAAATTTTATTAGTTAGTCTCAACATAATCTAATATTATTTGTGTGATATTTTCAATAACGGGCTCCCTTTCGATTTATGATCTGAATTGGACATTGTTGTTTGGATTTGTGAGACTCACCAAGAGTCCCATTTTAATAATTTGAACTGTTCATTTATAGAGTCCATCATATATATGATTAAAAAAAATAGGACTAAAAAAAAATTATGTTGATTTGATATTCATAGCGTATTTAATTTGTCACATTATTGGATCAATATAATTTCGTATGTGCACGATGAGTTCGCACCATAAGAAATAACACCCTTAGCAATCAAATTTTTGGTCATCAAAAGAGCTTATCTAGTGGCAAATAGCATTTCGCGACCACAAAAATGCCGGTTGCAATTTAGTTGCCGAAAGCTCATCATAGAAGGTTTTTGGCGACCATAAGTAGAGTCACTGAACTGAAAGTGATCATTTGCGACCACATAGTTTGGTCGCGGAAAGGATCTAAATTTGTGGAAAGTTGATTATTCGTGACAAAATAATGTGGTCTCGGAAAGATGTCATTGGCAACCAAACTGAATTAGATCATGGAATAGTTACATTTAGCAACGAAAATATGTGGTTGCGGAAAAGGACTAATTGGCAACTATTAATTTAGTCGATGAAAGACTAAGTTTTAGTGACCACATCCATAGCCACCAATGATTATTTTTAGAAACTTCTAAAAGACATATTGTGACTAAAATTTTATTGATCGTAAAAAGCCTTTCAATTTCAAATATTTTATATATATATATATATTTAAAATTAAAAATAGTATTTTTCTCTTGCTTAGGTGGCAAAATTTAAAGGCTTACTTTTTTTCTCTAAAAAATTCACATCAGCATGCATTTCCATTTACATATAAAGTTCTGCAAAAACTTAATTTCAATTATAATAACTAATTTTATATGAACTCTATTTGAGAAATACTTATTTTTCATATATATAATTAGAATTTAATTATTATGATATTTGAAAAAAATTATCTTGATATCCCATATCGGAAAAAGATGAAAAAAGTGAATTGTTTCACTTATATAAAATGAACCTTATACTCCTATTTAATATTGTAGTGTTATACATGTTTCAGTTCAAGATAGTTTAAATTTTAAAAGTAAAATAACATTTAAAAATTTTAATTAATTAATTTTTATATAAATTGATTAGTCTTTTGACCTAACCGATTAGGCTGAACCGTTTTCGATTTAACTAATTCACTGGTTAAGTTTTTAAATGTAATGCAATTTTTTTTAATGCCTATAATACATTTGCAATTAATGCATAATTCATATTAATCCAATCGATTTCAACATCTTAATCCATCAACTATCCAATCTAACAAAAAAAACCATCAACTATAAAATCGAAATAATAATTAATCTATTTAATTAATATCACCAGTCAACATCACACATTACATGTCTAAAATAATCATCCATCCATTTAGTTTATTACGAATTCGCTACATCAAAAAGAATCCAAGTTCTTTTAATAGTAAAATATATTTAATAGATAATGTGATTCAATATTATCATATTTAAAAAAAAAAACTCAATATATAGTCCCATAAAGCAAATCAAAAAATAAATTAAAATATCAGATTTATAATTCACATTTAAAGTTATTGTGAGTCCTACTGTAAGTAAATCTAAACTATTAATATTAAATTATATATATTTTCTGAATTTTTATTTGTGAGATTGTAATAATGCTCTTATCCTATTCATAATTTTCTATTAATAAATATCCAGTTACTTTAGAATCAGAGCACTTAACTGTGGGCTCATAAGCTGTTAATGGGTTCCACACCCCACTCTAAATTTGCCTGCTTTAATTTTTGTATTGTGGGTTTCACACATCCTCTCTCTCTCTCTCTCTGTCTGTGCACGTTTTAATGCTTTGATTCTACACAAATTACTTAGCCATGGAAGCAAGCAAACTCTTAATAATTTATTGTTGTTTATATTTCAGTGCATGCATGATATGTCTTTGGATAAATTCGAGGTTCTACCGCTAAATTTTAACATCATTGACATAAAGCAAACGTGTGCGAATTTACTACTTGAGAGTTGAGATAATTTTTTTTAGATGGGAAAGTTGAGATATAACTTACAAGTTAAGAACCTTCTCTTCAACTCAAAAGATAAAGATTGTGATTCCTTACATAATATATATTTGTAATAGACAGATATTTTATTACATTATTTAGGTCTCGTTTGATATGTAATAGTTTTAATTTAAAAATTAAAAATTATTTTAAAAAAATAAAAAAAAACTATAATTTATATCAAAAAATTAAAGATTCATTTTTCTCTTTACTTTTTACACATCTTTTTATAAAAAATCAAAAAGTCATTCTAAATATATTAATTTTTTTAATCTCATATTTTAATTAAAAAATTAAAAAATTACTAAAATAGCATGTTTCCAAACGAAGCCTTAATGATTGGTGTAATAACTTTTTGGACACTTTGTTCATAAATTTAATTTTAAATTTTCATTGGTCAAAAATCCATAAACTAAAATACTTTATCCACAAAAACATATATAGACCCCACACACACACACACACACACACACACACACAAAAAAACATATATATATATTCTAAACCCATACCTTTTTTTCTTTTTCTTTTTTTCTTTTTTTTCAGCTCTTCATTTTCCAATAACCTCTCTCTCTCTCCATCTCTCTCTCTTAGGTCATGTTTGGCAAGTTGAATTTTAGTTTTTTTTTTGGTTAAAATTCATAAAAAGATAAAATAAACTAAAATAGTTAATAAGACAAAATGTCACGTCAAATGCATAATCATTTCATTTTTCTCTCATAAATATCACATCTGATTATAAAAAAATTTAACTATTTTTTTAAATATAAAAATTTTAACCTATTAAAATAACTTACTAAAATAATCATCTTCCCAAACGAGACCTTAGTCTCTCAAATCGCTCTCTTTCTCTCTCTCAAACTTCGTAGCACTCTCGTAGCATCGTCGCAGCACCTCTTCTCTCTCATCTCCTCTTGTCTCCATCTCTCTCTTCTCCAACCTTGACAAAGACGTGACCTCATTGGAATTTATGATAAGTTCTATGGATCCAAAGGTCATCTGATTCAGATCATGGATAAAGACAACCCCCCTTAAAATACTTATGAGTTTATATTTTTATTTTATAATCATTAAATATGTAATAAAATTTTAAAAAAAAATTACACTAAGGCCTTGTTTGGGATCTTTTAAAAAAGTCAAAAAGTTAAAAAGTTACTCAAAAAGTTAAAAAGTTAACACTATTCACCAAAAGTCAACAATTACGGCTGCACAACTCCCAATTCAAATTTTCCTCTAAAAACCAATTTTCACAATTTTTTATTACACATTTTTCCATAAAAAGTCAAAAAGTTAACCCAAACATCCATATTTTCAACCTCAATTTTTTAGTCAAAAAAGATAAAAAGTGCACTTATTTAGTCTTCCCAAACAAGGCTTAAATGATATGTACGCTTTATATAATAAAATGAGCATATATTAAAATAAAAAATATAAAAAAAAAAAAAAAAAAAAAACCTTAGCTAAATGAAGAAAGAGAAATATACACCAATGGCAGCTTTTATTGAATATTATTTTTAACAAAGGTAGGTGATTTGGTTGGTCAACCACAGCCGGATTCCATGACCATGATGAGATCAAGAAGCTTCTGTTCTGTTTTCTGCTACTTTTTTTTGTCTCACAATCTCTCTTGATTTTATTTCATATTACTTTTAGATATACATGCAGGCATTTACACACACATATATAGGATATATATAGAGGATATATAAGATTCAAGCTTCAACTGCAAGCTTTGCAAACTACAGTTTGTAGTTTCTAGTGCAAGTTTATAAGATAGGAGTAGTGGTAGTAATAATTGAAAGAAGCATGGGAAAATGGCGATAGAGATGATCTTCCAAGCTGGTTCTTCTTCATATCTTCCACCCAGCACTTTCTCTGACCACCGGTACACTTTTTTGTTCTCTCTCTCTCTCTCTCTCTCTCTCTCTCTCTCTCTCTCTCTCTCTCCTTCTTTAGTACACAGTGGAAGTAAACTAGAAAGAACTCTCTCTTCTTTAGTACACAGTGTGGAAGTAACTAGAAGGAAAATATAAGTTGGTTTTTTTTTTTTTTATTTTAGCAAAAATTAAAATTTATTGGAATTTTCATAAAATAATACATATTCATGAAAATTTTAAAATTTTAATTATTAAAATTTATCGATGATTTAAATATTTTTAGATACTTTATTTCAATTGAAATTTCTTATATATAGTTCGTTTGTAACTTTGTTAGCCTGACTTTTTAGCTATTTTTTTTTGTTTGGGATGAATTTTTAATTTTTTTGTACTTTTGTGAAAAAAAAAAGCAAAATGATTATAATTTAAAGGTGATATTTTGGGCTATTTTGGAAAGATAGTTAAAAGTCATCTTCCAGTTTTTAATTCATTTTAGGCCATATCATCTCTTACCATTTTTTACATATTTTTTCAAAAAATGCCAAAAAATTAGCTTTTAACCATATTCTCAAAATAACTCTTTATCTTATTAACTTTTTAAACTTATTTTTAACTTTTTAATAAATTAAATTAGGCCTCGTTTGGGAACATGCTTTTTTAGTAACTTTTTGACTAAAATGTAATATAAAAAAAATTAGTATGTTTGAGATGATTTTTTAACTTTTTACAAAAAGAGGTGCAAAAAATAGAGAGAAAAGAAAATCTTTGACTTTTTAGTATGAGTTATTGACTTTTTGATTTTTTAATAATTTTTTGACTTTTTAACTAAATCGACCACTTCTCAAACGAGACCTTAGTCTCAACTATCTTAACAAACGAAGCCTTGTATGTCATATGGATAAGATTTTTTTGTTGAGAGTCTATGCTTTCTCTCCAATATAATTCTTATATTATTGTTATTATTATTATTAATAAGCCTAAGACACCAATTGACAACTGGATAAGATAATCCAATAAATCTTATACCCCATTTGGTTTAGGGCTCTAAACCACTTTAGTTTGGTCCATATCCTCGTTAGGGATAGAATATAAATTATAAACTTGTTCCTCTCCCTAATTATTTGAACTTTTAGATGAGTTAATCATCAAAATATTTTAATAGAGGTCTACTTTATAGACGGTTTGGGTTTGATGCCTCCAATATATAATACATATTTAGTAAGGTAAATTATAAATGCACCCCTTAAAGTTTGCTTAAAATATAAATTGTCCGCCATGATTATGAAAATTACATATATACTCTTGTAAAAATTCGTCATCTAACAGAGTTTACAGAAAAAATAAAATTCTCAGATATCCTTCTATACAACATTGAAATCACTAGAACTATTAATTAAAATATATTACTAACATCATTAAAAACTAGTATTTGACTTGGTTGAATAATGAAAGGAGTTATTTGTTATGTAAATAGAAATTTGAAGGGGTGAGTTGTCATTTTCATAATCATATAGGACAATTAGTATTTTAAGTGAATGGTATATTTATAATTTACCCCATTTAGTATGGAATAATAATTATTTTTTATTTTATTTTCGTCCAGAATCAACAAACTTAATGTTAAGGTTTACTGCAAAATATAAAATTCCTAGATATCAACATTTATTTTCTTCTGGTAGTCATTATTTGCTTAATTTGTCAGTTCTTCATTAATTTTCTGTTATTGTTTGATATATATGAATTATTTGTTAGATACATATGAATTAATTTTAAGGAGTTTGGCCTAAGAGCATCCACAAAGGACACACTAAGCTCAACCTTAGCGTCAGATGCCAAGTTTTGGCTAGTTCAGGATGTTGTTTGGGGCTGCAATGGAGCTGCTAATTTGTGTGTTAGTGCTCAACGTTAGTGTCAGATGTTAACTTGTGTGTTAACTGCAGTCAGCGGTTTAACCAGCGAGAGAAAGAGAGAGTGTTGTGTGCCTGGGGAAGTCCTCCCGGACGTCCAGCCGGAAGTCGCCCCAGACGTCTTGCCGGAAGTCCACCTCGGATGTTTTGGACCCTTGAAGAAAAGAAAAAAAAATAAAAAATTTGGGTTTGACCGGTTGATTGACAGGACGTCCGGCCGAACAACCGGCCCGTTAACTGCAATAAATTTTTATTTACATGTTGAGATTTTTTTTTGGACTTGAAATTTTTGATTAAATTAAATTATTTATTTATTTATTTTATTATATATATATATATATATATATTCTTAACACACCTTAACACATCCCTTAACACATCTATTGTACCACCACTCACTCTCTAAAATTAACTAACACACATTTTTTGGCCCTACTTTTATCACTTTTTGTCATATAACACACCTTAACGCACTTTTTTTAGTCATTCCACTGTTGATGCTCTAATAAGTGTAACTTGAGGCGATATGCTCTCTCTATGTCTCAAGTTCAACTCTTTGAGGCCATGGCTGCAGGCCGCGGCCTCTACTCAAGATTTCCTTAATCCACATAAAAGGGATGTTTTGCGTGGGTGCTACGATTAGTGGAGGTGTGCGCAAGTATGTACAAAATATATATATATATATATTAATATTTCATCCATTTTTTTTTTCTTAATATTACATACACATTTTTTTTTTTTTTTTTGATATCTCAGCCGTCGTATTTTCGCATGATTTCTTATTCATTATCAAAGCTGAAATTCAAAACTATGGTTAGCCTTGTGTGCTCTAAATTTCAAAAGAACTCATGAATTTTTTTCTTGATCCAAAAATTCAAGCAATGAAATGTAAACGTGTTTCATGCATAAATTCCAGTAAGCATTATCATCATTAAGTGTATTTTTTTCCTCTTTTGACTCTTTTTATATTAAATTGTTAATTATCAAATCAACTAAAAATTTAAGTCATTAGAGTAATAAATAATTTTTTTTATTTATATTATATTTCAACAACTCAATTGGACTTGAGTTACTTTGTATATTTGCTCTGATAATTGTTAACTATCAAATTATCTAAAAGTTTAAGTCATTCAAAAAAGAAACAATTTTTTTTTTTTAATATTATTTTCAACAATGAGAAAGGTATTCACTATTTTTCCCTTACCTGCCCAGCCTAGTCCAACTCAATTGGATCTAAGCTACAACAGGTATGGAAAGTTGAGAACTAATCTTTAGAAGTCTTGAAATTAACAATTAAACAAATCTTTAATAGCCCTTTAACCTTTAAAGAAAGGTCACTGCTGTGCTCAATTTGAGATGCATTATGAGCTTAAAGAATCAAACTTTAAACCTTAAATCTTTACCACTAGTACAATCGATTCAGGTTACCACTATCTCCAACTTGTAAGTTGGGAATGGATTTGAACCTTAACTAAGAACCTGTGCTTATTACTACCACTGCTACGGCTAAATAGTGCCTAACTACGACAGCTACTTCTTAATTAGCAGCAGTCCTACATTATTAATGATGCTTTTAAACTCCTCACTTATTGCACCACTTCTAAAAGTTCACCAAATCTAATGCTGCATTTTAATGACCGATAATTCTATGAATACAGACACATAAAATAAAATGCACTCGTCATCTTTTATTGATGTTGTGGTACTTGTATTTTGTTCTTTTGCTCTTCATCAATAAAATCTATTTTCGTTAATAAAAAAATATTGAATATAATAATATATCATTCAATAAATAATTTTATTTTACAGTGAAAACATGATTGGGTTAATGAGAAACAAAATTTGTCCACCTAATCTCATTTATAATTTTTTATTGCTCGATAATATTATGTAAGATAGTATTATTGTTACAATTCATATTTTTTCCTAACGACACATATCAGAGAGTTAGAACCATTGTTGAAGAGTTTGTTCTATTCTAGCGATGGCAAGTTTTTATCCGTGGTTGGTTGTGTGTCTATAGTATTATTATTTTTTTTTGATAATTGAAAAAAAAAAAGAAGATTTTATTGTGTATATAGTATTATTGTTTGAGCATTGAATTGTCTCATGCTTATCTATATAAGCGGTGATACAAAATCATAATAAAAATTCAATGGCATGTCATATTTATATGTACGTATAGGGTATAGATTCATAGAGCCAAAACCACAACCATCAATCAAATCACGATATCATGCAAGGTCATGTAGCAGCAATGAAACCCTAAATCTGATCATCTCTCACACATCAATTTAATTTATAATTTAAAACTATATATCTTCAAGTTTCTTTATGGGCCCATATTAGAAGATGGATTTGCAAGTGTTAAACACAATGGAGTCATTATTTTGACACTAAATATAGAGAGACTTTTAACATATAAAATTCCATCACTTCCTTACATCATTCTATATATTAGAAATTTCATCAAACCAACACTCCTTGAAACTGTTTGATTGGAAGACTTGGGAACGAATTTGGAAAGAAAAACAGAAAAAGTGCGTAAAACTAGGTAAAATATAAATATATTTTACAACAATGGTAGAGGACCCTAATTTCTGTGGCTCAAATGGCTCGAATTTGTCAAAACGACGTCGTTTTGAATACAAAATAACATCAAAATTGCCAAAACGACGTTGTTTTGGCAATTTTGAGCCATTTGAGCCACAGAAATTAGGGCCCTCAAACATTTTTCTATATTTTATTCACATTTTACTTACTTTTTCTTTTTTTCTTTCCAAATTTTTTCACAAATCTCTCAACAAAACACAGCTTAAACTTATTTAAAAAAGATTAACAAAAGAGTTTTTTTAAGCTTGTAATGAAAATAACAAACAACTTACATGAGATATTGCACTGCACTGCTGCGAAGTCGATATGAAACATATCCCGATACTGTTTTTTTTAAAACCATAGATCATATCCCGATACTGTTTTTTTAAAACCATAGATCACCTTGAGTGGTTGGTATCAAAGTCGAGCCAATTCCTTGAAGGATCATCATCAGAAGTAGAATGAGAACTTCCAAACTGTGATGAAAAACTTATAACATCTCCTTGTTGATGGTGAGAAGTTGTTGAAGGCGGAGCAGAATGAGTAGAAGTAGTCAAAGACTGAGAAACAAATGGTACTCCTCTAGGATAAAAACCCGAAACACCATTGTTGATAACATTACCACCACTATGAAGAAGTTGTGCATAGTGAAGAAGATCTGGATAGGGTTCTTGAGATAGAAATGGACGAGGCGGGGGAAGAGGAGGAGGAACAAAACGCAAGTCTTGACGCGTGGTAAGGTAACCGAGCTCAGTCCTTCCTTGAACCCTTTCAGGGAAGTTGAGCTTAGCTTTGTTGCCTTTGAATCTGAGAGCTGCCTCATCATAAGCAAGTGCTGCTCCTTCAGCGGTTTCAAATGTGCCAAGCCAGACTCTCGCTGCCTTCTTCGGATCACGAATTTCTGCGGCCCACTTGCCCCAAGGCCTTTGCCTCACTCCCCTATAGTGTCTCTTCTTCTGGGTACCTTCTTCACATATGTAATTAGATGATTTGAAGTTCAAATGGTGCTTAAGACAAAAATGTATGATATAGTATCAACCATATTGTCATATATTAACTCATATCAAGTAGTATCAATTGATATATTAATTAATATTGATAATAGAAGTTCAAAATTTTTAAAACATATCGGACAATATTTGAAACTCTTATACCTGAGAAAGTATGATAATAAATTACAATCATGATTCCTATAATATTGAACTAGAAAAGAAAATTAGAGTTAAATCTTGATTGTAACTTAAGGGGTTAGAGTTAGGGTTAGGGTTAGGTTATTTTCATTTGAAATTACAGCCATTATTTCCATTTTTAAGCATGAAGACTAACACAAACATTGGACATAGCTATGAAGGCAAAGTTCTGGCACAAAAAAAGATAGATCATATGACTGTTGAGTCTGACACCATCATCACTTTTTTTGACACAAATAAAGAAAGAACAACATGACTTTAACTTGACACCAATAAAATCATACTATAATTCTATATATCTATTACTGGAGTTAGGTTACCATGACAAACATTCTTGAAACTGATTGGTGAATATAGAACATAGTATGTATGATATTTTATGGGTGTTATTTATAATACCTTGATCTTGACTGGGTTGAGATTGGTTAGGTTGATCGGCCACAGTGGATTGAGATGAGGCATGGAAGGGATGATGATGAAGTGGGGTTTGCTGAGAAGTAGTGTTTGTGTTTCCAATAACTTGAGTGAGAGCTGAGACCATGGTTGTCAAGTCGTGTTGGGATCGAGCTGAGTAGATAGGGAAGATGTGTCCATCTTCATCTTCTTCATATTCTGCGTCTTCTTCTTTCGCTTTCTTCTCCGATTCATTGGATGGAAGAGGCCTCTTCCCATGTCTTTGATCCACCTTATAATAATCTTCAGCCACTTTGGGATTTGGGATACGATTTTTTTTTCTTCTTTTCTTTGTGTGGATTAATTCATGAATGAAGTGATGGTGGAGAGGATTGAGTTGTTGTTGGATCTATGGTGGTGTTGTTGATCAGATAGTCAGGTCAACAACACACAACTGATAATGGTAATGGGGTTGCGTATGAAGAAGACAAAGGACAAGTATAAAGAAGAAAATGAGTTGGAGAGAGAAAGAGATATAAAAAGACAAAGAGAGAGAGAGGGAGAAGTAACAAAAATGAACAGGTGTGAACTAAGAAGAGTTGAATAAGGAAAATTAGGGTTGGCTAAAGGAAGCTTTACAGGTATACACCGTTCCACAAAAAATTAAAAATAAATATAAATAAATAAATAAAAGTGTGAAAAAGTGAAATTTGAAAAAGAAAGCATAAGATCTATATTCTAAAATTTGTCTCTCCAAATGAATTTAGGAGAACGACATAATGAAAATTAAAAAAAAAAAAAAAAAAGGGCTTAAAAGGAGAGAGAGATGGGAAAAGAATAAATTTTTGCCATATATTTGTGTTTTGTCCTGAAGAGATGCATTCTATGCCAGAAAACAAATTAAAAAAAGAGCAACGATTGAGATCTCACAAAAACTTTATCCCCACAATCTCCACATCATTCTATGGTCCTGTTTGGTAGAGCTGTGGGAAAGGGCTTATAACTTATGTCTAAACAGCTTATAGCTTATAATTATGAACATAAGCTGATTTCTGACTTATAAATTAAGTATTTCCTGCCCCACTTAAAGAATAAGCTGATTTCTGACTTTCAAAAAATTATAAGTTATAAGCTATAAACTAAACCAAACACATCAAAATAACTTAAATTAAGCTGAAAGCTGAAATAAGCAGCTTTTAAGCTGCACCAAACAGGGCTTATGTGAGAGAGAGAGGGAAAAAATAAATAAATAAATAAGTAAACACAGACACACATAGACCAGTCACACACATTTGGGGGTCATGGGAGTCCCCAAATTGGGGTCCCAAGCTTTTTCCTTAAGGGCTTGTTTGGGAAGGGAGAGTTTGGGGTTTTTTGAATAAAATAGTTACAAAAAAATAAAATAGGTTTTTTAGCTTAATAAGACAAAACTTCTCATCCAATCCATAATCATTACATTATTTCTCTCATAAAAAGTCAAAAAAGCCAAAACCCCTTCCCAAACGAGACTTTTTAGCTCCAAGTTAAAATAATCAAAAAATTAAAAAGTCAACCCACTACTCAAACGAAAAGAAATGAGGATTATTCATAGGGCTATTATACTAAAAGTAATAATGATTAGATTATCATCGCATTTTAATAGTTAAACTTAAATCTTGTTAAGAGAGTGTTCGGGATGATCTAAATAAATATATTTCTTAATTTTTTACGAAAAAATATATAAAAAAGTAAATAGTTGATATAACCTAGAAAAGATAAAAATATAAAAAGTACACTTTTGTAGGGAATGCCAAATAGTGCCTAAGTCCTATTAATTTGTCGCTAAAAGCTGATCCTAGTAAAAATGTTGTTAAAAAAACTTTTTATGACGATTTTTTAAATATGTTGCCAAAAATTGAAAATTAGTGATTTTTTTAGTGATAATTTTTTAAACAATCACTAAAATTTATAATTAGTGATTTTTTTGTGACAACTTTTTTCAAACGGTCGCTAAAAACTAACAATTAGTGATTTATTTTAACAGTGCTTAATAAAAAATGTCATTAATTATTATCAAACCTACTGAACAATAAATTCATCTATTGAGACCTGCACGTAAATCCCTCGTAAAAAAACCAATCAAAAGCATCACATAAGTAATAAAATTATTTTTCAAAAGAAATTTAAAATTTTGAATCTGGATCATCTATAATGCATTGAATGTAGTGTTAGGGAAAGATGAAAGGGGCAGTTATTTACTTTTTTTTTTTTTTTTTTTTTTGATAACTCAGGTATCCCCAACCCTCCGATTTTTAGGGAAGCCAGGACTACTCCTGAGGGGTATTTAGCCGGTGGGAAGCCGGACACCCTTGCACAAACTGCTGCAGGCACTCACCCAGTGGGGAATCGAACCTGGGACGTGCGCCTAACCCACACATCCCAAGCAACGCCCTAACCACTGGGACAACCTGCCCCACCATAGTTATTTACTTATTATTTGTTAAGTTTTGCTCCAAAACGACGTGATTTTGAGGTACTACCGGGTGTCCCACAAACAATGCACTACCAAAAAAAAAAAATGGGATTTGGATCACATGTCTTTTTTCTATTTCCTTTTTCCCTTTTCCTTTTCTTGATAAAAAAGCAACGAACTGAATTCATCCATAAAAAGCATAAAACCAATTTGTCGAGAAATAGAAAATTAACAATTTCACAACTTAGAAAAGAACAAAACAGAAAAAAAAAGGTGCAGACTATAGAGAATAGGAATGAGACCCAAATTTAAGGGTAAACTACCAATAGGTCCTACTTTGGAGACTTATTACTTAATAGGTCCTATTTTGGAGACTTATTACCCATTAAGTCCTATTTGATAAATTTATTAAGTGATAAAGATAAATTTATCAGTCTTTTTTTTTTATGAAAAAATTTATAGTGATAAATTTATCAGTCTCTTTATTTTTATGAATAAATTTATAATGATAAATTTATCAATCTCTTATTTTTATAGTGTTAAATTTATTAGTTAGGACCTGTAGGTAAATAAGTCTAATGAATAGGACCTACACGTAAGTACCCCCAAATTTAATTGGATAGTAATGTTAGGGATCAATCAGGAACTCATACACAAAAAAATATCAAGAAAAATAGTATATTGAATAGATTCATTTAAATTTTGGACCCATCATTACAAGAATTAAATCTCAATATTATTCTTTTTGTTTTTTATTTTTTCTTGTTTGAATTCATAGTCTCCTACGTTGGTCTTACTAAGAAAACTGCTAATATGTCAAATTGGGAAAAAAAAAAAAAAACAAAAAAAAACAAAAAAAACAAAACCTGAAAATTAAATTGAACCTGCATATATGGTGTTGCAATCCTCCACGTCTTTGCATATAACTATTCGCCTTGAGGCTTTGCAGCCATCATCGTCATGAGTGTCCATTAAATTATATAGTAATAATGAATCAAACCACATAAATATATACCAAACCAGCTGCTGGATCATCCATCTTGAATTCTCCAAGATTTGAGGCTCAGAATCATTATTTTGATAGGTTTTCTTGATTTTTAAAGTCATATGTATATATAATTTGAGAAAAGATTACTAGTTAGTTAATTAGTTTGATGAAATAGTTACTTACCTTTCATGTTCCGATCATGCTTTAAAATATCACCATCTTCTCCTTCGCCGGCCATCTGTGTCATTCATTCAATTGAGATTTTGTTGTCAAATTTTTAACCATAGTCTATATATATATATATATATTAGGATTTAGTGTAAACGAGCAAAACCAGGTATGCATTTTCAGTATGAAAAACATATTTTTTACACAATATATATACTTGTTTAAAGTTGCGTTTTTATCTCTATGTCCGCCAACGTTGAACACGATGTAAAAGCTTAAAGAACTTGGTGAATTCTTGGTGAAATCCACCCTCCTTACTTGATGGAATAAAGAGTGACCACACCATAATTTGATGCGACTCACTTCACTCAATCACTTTTCTCTTGAAATTCTATAGAACCTTCCTGCAAGATTGTTGTATCTATCTGTTAGTTAGTTAGTTAATTTGAATTCAAACATCAATGGACACAACTTTGTGAACCATGGTGACTGTTGTTGTATATATTATACCTATTCCCAATAGTCACTTATTTGTATATAAATAAGTGACAGAAGGTTAGGAATAGAATACAGATAGGAACTAAAAGTTTACCAATTTCTAACTTTCAGATAATAGACATTCTCGCGTGATAAACACTATCACGGGTATTTCGATCAATTGCCATTGATAAGATTATCTTTCAGTGGTATCAGAGCAAAGATATACATTATCGCAGATTTCGAATTTTAGTCCGGAAGAAAGACAAGTTTCCGAACTCTTTTTGCCGAAAATTCTGAAAATTATTGATCAACAATCTTCGGCATTGGTAAATTCCGTTTGTTTATTTAATTATCATCAACGTGTCGTATTTCCAGAATACTATCCGAAGAACATAACTGTTGGTGGCGCTATTGTTCCAAACCTTGCCGAAAGCGAAGCCGAATTACACCGTTGGAAACAATTTTATAAAATATTTTTCGGTTCAAATTGGGTCTCCAAATTGGCACCATCTTGTTCTTCACAGAATTTTGATAACAACGGTGAAATTCGTTGTGAAAAAGGGCAAAAATTTGATCTACAAAATTCGAATTACAGTGTTTGGTCGCCGACTCCCATCACTGGAGAAGACAATCTGTGTATTGATACCGTTGCAAACTTGGAAATTCAAAATTTTTGGTCAAAAACAAAACCAAATAAAAGGGGCCAAAAAATTAGAACCACTGTAAGGAAATCAATTCCTTTGGGCCTAAAAATTAAAAGGCATTTTGTTCAGCCCATTAGTCCAGCCAGCCCAGCGCACAGACCAGCCCAGGTCTAGTGCGCAGCCAAGCCAAGCAGCCCAACGCTGCAGCCCAGCGCGCGTCGCCCCCGCGCACCGCGCTCGGACTTGCGTCCGTCTGCCTCGCCCGACCCGTGTGCTGACCCGCGCCCTACTTCCCACGTTGACCGGCGCGTTGACCAGCGGTTCAAGCCGGTTCAGTCACAACGTTGAACCGGCAGATTGGTTCAAGGGGTTTTTCGGCTCGTTCTTGCTCATTTCAAGGCCGTTGTAAGTCATTCAAAAGCCAAAATTTCCAGAATTTTGCTAAGAATTTTTCTATTGGTACTTGTTCTAAATTTTCTGAAAACAAAATTCAAGAAGGAGGCTATCCAAGAGTGTTACCAAGGATAACATCCAAAGAACCATTGTTTAAAATGCACCATTGTGTTCCTTGGGCTCGTAACTATTATTACAATACTTATAAGCAAAGTATTGGGTCCACAACTACAAGGCAACAGTACCGTTCCATTCCTTCACATCATTTTCATCATTGGGGCCGATTCAACAACTATAAGGCTTATCCTTATTAAGACCTGTTTTTGTCTTTAATCTTGCTTATTTTTATTTTTAGTTTAATATTGTAATATTCACATTTGAAAGTTTCATATTCACATTTGAATTTTCATAGTAACACATTTTGTTTTTAATATGGCTATTAAAAATACAATGGATTCTTCAAGAATCGAGATGCTTAATGGAAATAATTTCCGAGCATGGAAACGCCACATTTCTTATCTTCTTACACATGAGAAAACATTGCATACTTTATCCACTTCTAAACCAGATAATGATTCAAATTGGTCTCAAAATAAATGGATAGAAAATGATGCAATGGTAAAGGCAACTATGTTACATAACATGAAAGATAACATTATTCCGCTCTTTGAAGAACATGAAACTGCAAGACAACTAACGGAAGCACCAGAAAGTAAGTATGGAGTTCGATCGGATACTCAAATTCAATTGCTCTTGGACAAATATAATAACACTCGTATGAGTGATAATGATAGTGTTGGTGATCATGTTAATCAAATAGAATTAATTGCTAAAAAATTATCCAACGCTGGTCATTCTTTGTCGGACAAGATGCAAGTAACAACTATACTTAATAGTCTTCCATTGTCTTGGAATCATGTTATCACATCTCTAACTCATAGCGGACGAGAGATTTCAATGGTAACATTGCATGTTCTCTTAGTTTTGGAAGAAGAAAGAATAAAGCGCAAGCATAAAGAAGGATTATCTTCTAACTTATTGATGGCACAATCTTCAACACAACCACAGAATAATTCCCACACATCATTCAACAAGAACAAGACTACTTTTTTCAAGAAAAAAAAGAATAAGGGATTTTAGAAAGGATGGAAGAAACCGCAAGAATGGCAAAAAGCAATAACATCACCAGCATCAGATAGGTCCATGTTACAAGTGCGGTCAAAAAAGTCATATCAAAGCCAATTGCCCTCAGAAGAAGCAGAAAAAGGATAATAACCCTATTGCCATGACAATTTCTGAAGCATTGGTACTTGAGCCTTAATCAAGTTCATGGTGGATTGATTCTGCTGCAACTAGACATATTGCGCAAAATAAAGACATGTTCGTGGAGTTTACTGAAAAGAAGGTTGGTGAACACAGAATTTACATGGACAACAACTCCTATAGTGATGTTTTGGGCATCGGCAATTGTCAATTCTCTATTAATGGAACTTCTATTGTGCTTCATGATGTGCTTTATGTACCTAACATTCGGCGAAATTTAATTTCAGTTCCGGTGTTAACTCAAAAAGGTTTTGAGATTACTTTTAGGTTTCACACAATATTGATTAAGAAAGGAAGTGTATTAGTGAAAGGTGTAACAGTGAATGACATTTACTCTCTTCCTATTGATAATAAAGTATGTATTTCTGATTATTTGCATGTTTTTACTAATAATAGTTCTTATTTGTGGCATTTAAGGTTAGGTCACATTAATAAAAATAAAATGCCTCGAATGTTTAAAAGTGGTTTATTGCCTAAAGTATGTTCTGATGATTTTGATATATGTGAACCATGTATCAAAGGCAAAATGACTAGCAAGCCATTTTTTAAACATTGGAAATCATCGGAATTGCTTGAAATAATTCATTCGGACATTTGTGGCCCTTTAAGAACTAAAACTCATCGAGGCATGGAATACTTTATTACTTTCACTGATGATTATTCAAGATATGGACATATCTACCTTCTTAAACACAAATCAGAAGCAATTGAAAAGTTTAAGGAATATAAATTAGAGGTAAAAAAGCAATTTGGTCGGTCCATTAAACACTTGAATAATGATAGAGGTGGCGAATATGAAGTTATGGATTCTTTCTGCAAAGAGAATGGCATAAAACATTTGTTTACAATGCCATATACACCACAACAAAATGGGATTGCAGAAAGACGAAATCGTACTCTCATGGAAATGACAAGGTCTATGATGGCTCATGCTGATCTTCCTACTCATTTTTTGGGGGAAGCCTTGTCCACCGTTGCGTACATCTTAAATAGAGTCGAAACAAAAGCCAAACCTCTAACTCCTTACTAATGCTGGCATGGATCTACACCTAATGTTCAAACTCTCAAAGTTTGGGGATGTAAGGCACATGTACTTATTCCCAAACCTTTAAGGGATAAATTGGGAAGCAAAACTTAGGAATGCAAGTTTATTGGTTATGTCGAAAATGGAAGTGGTTATTGTTTTTACCATCCCGAACGTGGATTAATAGAAAGTAGAGATGCTATTTTTCTTGAATCCACTGATCTTGTTACTCCTATTGAACAAATTGAATTTCTCTCTGAAGTATCTCCAGATTCTTCTCTTCCTTCTTTGTCACACAGTTCACATGTTCTTCCCGAACCGTCTAATAGTGGGAGCAAACGCAAATTTCATAACGTTGTTTTCCTTGCTTCGAATTCTGAGATAAGTAGGAGTAAGAGAGCAAGACGTCCATCTACAGTTTTGAAAGATCATTATGTTTTTCAAGTTGAAGAACTTAATAACTTAGTTGATGATCCTACTAGTTATAATAAAGCAATGAGTAGCAATGATGCTACACAATGGCTTGAGGCAATGAATGAAGAACTTGACTCGATCAAGAAAAATGATGTTTGGGAATTAACTGATCTCCCAAATGGAAGAAAAGCCATTGGTTACAAATGGGTTCTTAGAAAGAAATTCAAAGTAGATGGAACTTTGGAGAAATACAAGGCCAGGTTAGTAGCCAAGGGATTCACTGAACAACTTGGAATAGAATTCGTAGATACATATTCTCCTGTTGCAAAATTTGCCTCTATAAGGATTCTAATGGCGGTAGTAACCAGGATGGATTTGGAATTGCATCAATTAGATGTTAAAACAGCTTTTCTCAATGGAGAATTAAAAGAGGAAATTTATATGATACAACCTGACGGTTTCCAGAACCAAGGCAAAGAGGATAAAGTCTACAAGTTGAAGAAATCTCTATATGGACTTAAACAATCTTCAAGACAATGGTACTTGAAATTCCACCAAGCCATTTTAGAAATGGGCTATGTTGTAAGTCCATTAGATCACTGTGTTTATATCTGGAAAAATGTTGACAAGTTAGCAATATTGTCTTTATACATGGATGACATATTGTTAGCAGGAAATTGTCCAGATATGATTATAAAAACCAAAACTTTCTTAGTATCTAGATTTGAAATGAAAGACATGAGTCTTGCAACTTATGTTCTAGGAATTAGAATTTCAAGAGATAGAAATTCAAAATTATTATATCTAGATCAAGAGAAATATCTAGACAAGGTGCTCAAAAGATTTAATATGGATAACTGTAATTCTTTAAGTACGCCTGTTTGCAAGGGACAGAGTCTTAGTAAAAGTATGAGTCCTCAAACTAAGTCTGACATTGAGGAAATGAGAAATGTTCCGTATGCTCAGGCAGTAGGCAGTCTAATGTATGCCATGACAAGCACTAGACCTGACATCTATCATGCAGTCAGATTGGTAAGTCGGTTTCAATCCAATCCAGGTAAGGAACATTGGCAAGCAGTCAAAAGAATATTCAGATATTTAAAAGGCACTAAAAATTTGAAGTTATGTTTTGGTTTGTGTGATCTAGACATAAAAGGATACACTGACGCGGATTTTGCAGGAGATGTAGATGATAGGAAATCTACTAGTGGTCATGTGTTCTTGTTTGGTGGAACATCTGTTTCTTGGTTAAGTAAGAAACAAAGTTGTGTTGCAAAGTATACTATGGAAGCTGAATACATAGCTTGCAGCACAACTGTTAGTAATGCGGTCTGGATAAAACGTTTTGTTGATAGTTTACAATTAGGTATACCTGTTAGACAGGTCAATATGTTTTGTGACAATCAGCCTGCCATCTCATTAATAAAAAGTGGAGCAAATAGCTCTAAGGGAAAACATATTGATGTTAGTTACCACTATATTCAGGACATAGTGGAGAGATGTGAAATTAAAGTCAACTATATACCCTCAGAAGAGATGGTGGCTGACCCTATGACCAAAGGGTTGTCTCTAGAAAAATTCAGAGAACATGTAGCTAATATGGGATTGAAAAATACCTAGCTAGGTGGTTTAGCTACTTATACAAAAGCATAGTCGGATGACTCTAGGAACGCCTAGATAACCGATGTTTTGCGACTCTATCTTGCATGGAAACATGTGTTTGGTCAGATAACAAGATAGAGAAACTGACAAGGTACGTATATCATAGTTAACATGAGATGTAAAGTCCATAATATGCAACGTGCTAACTAGATGATATTGTCTGCTTGATCAACTAAAGTCATTGATAAGGTGTGTTAAGGAAAACCTTCAGGAATAGGTCTTAAAGAAAGTACTTAACAATAATTTCAGTGCAGGTTGACACATGAAAAATGTGTATGGTTGAAGTCGTCAATGGTGATTGGGTATAAACTATGAACCTATCATTGAAAATTGATGCCGTTCACTTGTTATATAGTGAATTGAAGTCATCTGGAATGTGTTATCAGTGGGAGAACACATTCGTACGGGTGCGGTCAGATTGATAACAAAAACGTGCGCACGTATGTCCAAGTCACAATCAAACATCGATCTATGAGGTAATTTCATAGATGAAAGTTAGCACGAGGCAAAATTTTGATACCAAGGTTAAAAATGCTCAACTAAGGTTTATCGTCTTATTATGGTGTGTTCAAGTGGGAGATGATGGAATAAAGCGTGACCACACCATAATTTGGTGTAACTCACTTCACTCAATCACTTCTCTCTTGAAATTCTATAGAGCCTTCCCGCAAGAATGTTGTATCTATCTGTTAGCTAGTTAATTTGAATTCAAACATCAATGGACACAACTTTGTGAACCATGGTGACTGTTGTTGTATATATTATACCTATTTCCAAGAGTCACTTATTTGTATATAAATAAGTGACAGAAGGTTAGGAATAGAATACAGATAAGAACTAGAAGTTTACCAATTTCTAACTTTCGGATAATAGACATTCTCGCGTGATAAACACCCTCACAGGTATTTCGATCAATTGCCATTGATAAGATTATCTTTCATTACTCACATGATCAAACTAGATCCTATTTTAATCACAATAATGCTATGAATGGAAAATGAAAAATTATTTTGAATCTTATCTCAAAAATGAGTGTATAATATAAATTTAAAATTAATAAAATATAAGTCACATCTACCGTAAATATAGATAACAACGCAACTTAAGTAGATATAGACCATTAATTTGTCTTTTTGAATAATTATTTTAGTAAGTAGTATAACTATTTTAATCAAGTTTACTTAAGTACAAATAAATTGGTTCAATTCACAAGAAACAAAGGTAAACACACATAACAAGATAGAATAAAGATTTGTGCCTCGAATTCCCCTGCCCCGAATGCCCCTAATGCCCAAAACGACGTCGTTTTGGGCATTAGCCTAATTTTTTTTTTTTTTTTCTTTTTTTTCCGCCATTTTTTACTCTGCAGAGCTCAAATTCGAGTCTGCAGAGGGAGAAAGAGAGAGAGGGAGAAACAGAGAGGAAAGGAGAGAGGGAAAGAGAAGGAGAGAAGAGAGAAGAGGGAAAGGAGACACACACACAGAGAGGCCCGTGCATTCCGGTCGATCCTCCGATCGTCGCAGCTCGGCGGATCGTCGCAGCCGGCGGATCGTCGCAGCTCGTCCGGCTGCCTCCGCCCGGCCGCCGTCGCCTCCCCTCTGCCTTCTTCTCTTCTTCTTCTATTCTTCTTTCTTTCTTCTTCTTCTTTCTTCGTCTTCGTTCTGCTTCGTCCTGCTTCTGATTTCTGATCGGAAAAAAAAAAAAAATTCAAACCACGAAACGACGTCGTTTCGTGGTTTCGGGGCATTCGGGGCATCCGGATTCGGGCTCTCAATCAGTTCTGAACAAGATATATGTTGTTTCACAATGAGCTCAAATCCAACGTGGGTAATACAATAATGTTACAAATTCAAAAATAAAAATTTAGAAAGAGCATAGTTTGTTTCAGTTTACTTTGTAAATTGGACTGTACTGTTTGGGTCTGTGGAGCATCTTAATGATGTAAACTGTTCATTTTTTAGATCATAATGTGTAGGTCATCCATGGAAAAAGCAAGTCGATCCGATACTCATAGCCACATAATTAGTTTATTATATTTATTTTTCAAAAAATGAATGGTCTAATTTTTAAATAATATTTGTTGTTTATTTTTTTATGTTTTGTAAATAAATATAATGAACTAATGCGGCTACCCTATCAAATTTACTTAATTTTTTTAATGAATAATTTAAATATTATAATTTAAAAAATAAATAATTTAAATTATTGAAATGCTACTTATAATAAACCTCACGAACTCATTTAGCTCAATCTAATTCACATTGTGAAGTGGAGACAAGCTAAACCTTTGAGAAAATCAACCTCAAAGACTCATTCAGCGCAATCTAATTTCATTCAGCTCAATCTAATTCACATTTTGAAGTGGAGACAAGCTAAACCTTTGAGAAAATCAACCTCAAAGACTCATTCAGCACAATCTAATTCACAAGGTGTGGTGGAGAAAGGAAAATGAGTGAGAGCTAATTAGTGTCACTATTAATGATGTGGTAGTGAGTGATCCACTTCCACAATATTGTTGTTTCTATTTATTTTTTTTATTTTATAAAATAGATGCAACATCATTAATGATTACTTTAGGACACCATTTTTAATAGTCTACCATTCTCCAGTGGAGAAAAGCTAAACCTTTGAGAAAATCACATCAGAGGGGCGCTGCACCTAGATTTGACATCAACCCTTCACCTCCGCCAAAAGACCTTTATGATAATGGCTTCGTTTGGAAAGTGACTATTTTTTAGGCTTTTTGGCTATTTAGCTATTTTAGTAGGCTATTTTAGTTTTTGTGTTTGGGAAGATGGGATGAATTTTTATTTGAGTTGTTGTATTGGAAAATGTGTTTGAAATGATGTTTAAATTGAAATGACAAATTTGTCCCTGACTTTTTTTTTCCGAAATTACTGTGTAGGGGTAATATTATAATTATACCTATCTGCAGCCTACACTATTGGTGGCAGTGTAGGCTGCGTTGCCGCAGCAGCCGTAATCATTTGACCTTTTTTTTTTTTTTTTTTTTTTTTTTTTTTTTTTTTTGGAAATCATGCACAAGTGAGGCTTTTTGGCTATTTCCTCATTTGAGGCTAAAATAGCCCAACCCAAGGCTTCCCAAACACCCCCAATGTGTTTATCATGTTAGACTAAGATTACATGACGAGACTGTTATGCATCCAACCTCACATTTTGAATAGAATAAAAATTAGGAGTTCTAATTTTGAAGTTTTAAAAATACTCCTAATTAGGTGGTACTCCACTTGCTTATCCACCTCATTTTTTCACCCATTAAACAATTCTACTCATTTTTCCATTAATCTCAATTTTTTTAAATTACAAAATAACATTAAAACTTTAGTATTATTAGTTAAACTTTTAAAATTAGTATAATTTTTAAAAAAATTAATTTTCACTCGTAAGACATTGTGAGACTCTCAATCTTGGTATTAGAGCCTACAAGTTGAAGCTACGAATAATTTTAAACATGGAAATTCAATGTTTAATGCAAAATATAATAGATGTAAAAAATTTATACATCTTGATCACAAAAATAATAAAACTGAAATCACAGGACTATTAAATAGTCTAATGGATGTGAGTAAAGAAACTTTAAATATTTACAAAAATCAAAATATCATAATTACTGAAATATCAAAAGAGTTAAAAGAAATAAAAGAAATTTCCCTTAAAAATCAAAAAGAAAGTTTTATTAAAAGATTTGAAACTTCTTTTATTGAACAAACTGTAAAAACTACAAAAAAAAAAAAAAAAAAAAGAAAAAAAAAAAAGATCAGGATGGTAGACATTTTCACCAAAAAAATCCTATAGAAGGAATATCCTTTGAAGATCTTCAAAAATATTTGAATATATATATATATAATTATGAAAGGGAAAAAATACTTAAAAAAACAAATAAGCGATTCTATTGATCCAGTGGAGTTAAAAGAATAACGCTATCAATCAAAAAAAAAGCTGAAATATCCTAAATAAACAAAGCATTTGAAAATTTCAATTTTTGGGAAAATCCCGATTTTATGAATATTTTTGGCGATAATATAGAAAAATCTTCTAAGAAAGAAATAAAATTAGAAAAAAAATGACCATTAAAAACTCATATAAAATATAACTTTATTCCTGTTTGGGAAGTCTACAAAACCAAGAGAACTCAAATTCACTATGAATTAATGTTAGACATGGACCTCTGCATTTTTGAAAAATTGGCAAAAGTTCACATGATAAATCAAGCTAAAAAATGCAGGAATCCTTCAGATAAGTCACATGGAAGACAAAGCCAAGCATGGCTTACATATAGAAGAAGCAAAAAAGAAAGCTCGCATCACAGATACATCTATAGAGACATAACAAAGTGGATCACATGGTGAATGAAGACAAGGAAGCCATATGCTAAATAAAATCAAAGTGGTGGAGATACCACTACTAAGTTCTTAGTTTCAATAAATCAGAATGTAAAAAGTTTCTTATCTTATTTCAAGAACCATATCTTTTAATTTTATGCATTTCAATTCCGAAGTTGAAATCCACTCTTTGCCTATAAAAGGGTGTGATTGCGTCTTGTAAAAGTAGAGTCAAGAAGTATAATCTTATAAGTGAGCAAGAGTATTCTCTCTATCTTTCTTGTAATCTCTGTAATTTTTCAAGTATTCAATAAAAGTTTTTCATTTCTATATACACTTTGACTATTATCTTTTAATTTTTTGGAAGTATGAGAGTAGTGATACAAGCAAAAAGAATATTCACCGAGAGTGAGAAATTATGCTTTCTACTTGTTGAAATGCTTGAAAAATATTCATAGCAAACAAAGCAAGGTGGGTAAATTTTAAGGTAATGTTATAAATAATCAGTATTTAATTTCTTCAGTTACAAATATTATCTTTGCAATTGTGATAAATAAAAAAAAATCCATGTCATATATAAAAAAAACTATTTTATTCCACATCATCGCCATATCATCGCGCCACATCATTAGGGACTCAATTAGAGAATATTCAGGAGGGGGATTAGCACCATGGACTAGATTGTGTAATGATTGTAATTTAACAGTATTTTGATCTTTTAGCACACTTATTGGGACTCTCTTAATTCACTATTTTTGTGTCCCAACCCCCTATGGATGTCAGGGAAGGAGTGCAATTTGAGCGGGTTCAACTAGATTGAGAGGTTATTCAAGTCTAGTTTAAGTTATGTTGAGAGTTGTCTGTCTAAGCCTAACCCGAGTTGTCTAAATTGCACAAAAAAGTTGAGGTTTTTTTGTGTGTGTGTGTGTGTCGCTACGGTAGTCTTTATAATTTCAAAGTGAGAAAAAAAAAATGTAAGATTTATATTGTGTTACTTGTATTTATAATATATCTAATATAATCCAACAATCAAAATTATTTTAACATCATCCGATGACTAATAATTTACATGTATATTTTATATTTTTATATATTTATATCTATCTAATTCTGATTTTGGATTGCTAGGATTGTTTGAGGTCTTTGCCCAAACATGTCCAAATTTAATTCAGACTTTTAAATTTTTATCCAAGCTTATATTGATTTCAAAAATATTTTGCTCGAACTCTAAAAAAAATCGAACTGGGTTCGGGTTAAGCCCGCCCAAGTTGCATCTCTAAGTTAGGGTGAGTTTGGGATCCACCAAAAAAGGCTTCTGTTTTTTTGTCTTTAGTGTTTTGTTTTAAGATTTTTTTTTTTTTTAATTTGTATTAAAAGTTTTTACTTTTGAGATCCAATGTAGGATGGCTTTTAAAAAAACTGAAAAAATCCAAAAAAAAAAAAAAAAAGTTGAAAAAACTATTTTGACCTTTTTTTCTTTGGTGTCCTTTTTTTTCCCTCAAAATCTTCATATTATTATTATTTTTTAGCTCGTCTAGTCAAGTAAAATGTAAAAAATTTTAAAAATTTTCAAAAATCAATCACAAACACACCCTTGGTAGTCCTTCATATAAGGGATATAGAGTGATTGACAAATCCAAATATTCACATTATGTTTGGGGAGATATTCTGAATGTGGCTCAAGCTAATTCAAGGCTGTCCAGTTTCTATATACAGAATGTGAAAGTCAAGATTGGTAATGGGAATAGGATCATGTTCTGGTTTGATTGTTGGAAGGGTGACATATGCTTCAAGACAGAGTTCCCTAGGCTATTTCTGCTTTGTACAGAAAAAGGACAGTTCGTTGAATAGGAAGTATCTAATAAAAGAGAGCCACAATAGGTGGTTATTCAATTTTAGGAGAGCTTTGCATGCCTGGGAGGAGGAGGAGCTAGCAAGACTTCAAGATATGTTAGGTAAAGGGCCATGTTTGATTATGAATCAGGTGGACACTTTAACTTGGAAGGCAGATCGCTCTGGCGTGTTCAAAGTATGCAATGCTTATAAATGGTGTGAAATGTCACTAGGACAAGAGATGGGCACCCCGTCCTTAATCTGGAATAATTTCTCTCCACCTAAGGAGCAGTTTTTATCATGGCTAGCATGGAAAGGTAGACTTAAAACTTCTGATTTTTTAACTAGGATTGGCGTGCTAAGGAATAATGCGGATTTATCATGTGTGTTATGTAAATAAGAGCCTGAATCTGTAAACCATAATATGCTATGGTGCCCTTTTGTGTGGCAGGTATGGTCAAGCATAATTCATTGGTGGGGCTTAAATTGGGTATTGCCTAGATCGGTTGAATGTCTGTAACAGTGGTGGATAGGCTGGATGTTCAGGAAGAAGGTGAGGCAAGTTTGGCGAGCGTTACCAGTAATTGTGCTTTGGTATGTGCGGAAGTTTAGAAACGATTGCATTTTCTCTGGTACTCAACCAAGTGTTGCGGACCTCACTAATCTCAACAAAGTCAGAGTGGCTCTTTGGATGAAAGCTCATGATATTGGGTGTGATTACTCTATTAATGATATTGTACAGCCCATCCAACTGGTGATAAAGTGTTGCTGAATTTATATTTGCAGAGGTTACTGCGGCGGGCAGCTTCCAGATTTTGCTGGGGTTGGCATTATGGTTTGTTGTTTGGTGTTTCTATATAGTAGTGTGGCTGATGGTTTTGTAATTTTCTTTTGTGCTTTTTGCTGTTTGTGCTGGTTGGTCACTCGCCAACTCTAATGGAGTGATAGTAAGTGATTTGGCATTCATTCTGGTGCCAATCTAATTGGGATTGATTTGTTTTGTTATGATAACACTACAAGAAAATACACCTTTGGCGACTAAATTTTTAGTCGCCAAAAGTCGTTTTTTAGTCGCCAAATGTCGAATTTCCACTTTCCGCGACAAAAACTTTTAGTCGCCACTGTTGTCGCCAATGGATGGTCGCCAATACCTTTGGCGACTAAAATCTTCTTAGTCGGCAATGTACAGGTCTTCAGCGACGAAAAAAATTGTCGCCAAATGCAATATAATTTTTGGAAATTCGACCTTTGGCGACTAAACTTTTAGTCGCCAATAGTAATTTTTTTTTTATTATTTAAACCTTTCGGCGACTAAAGTCGTTGGTCGCCAAAACCATTTCCAAACAAAAAAAAAAAAAAAAAAATGTTGCCTTGGCTGCTCCCAAGGTTCGAACCTGGGACGTCCAAGCCATGCTTCCCACTGTGCCTTTCCCCACACGCGTTCCCCACTAGACCACCCCAACCTCACATGCGTGATAGTGCAATATATATTATTTATATAGTATATGAACCGCAATTAATAGAAAATAATATTTATAAATATAATTTTTTTAATTTAAATAATTTATGTCAAAAAATAAATTATTTACTAAAAAAAAAATTAGTCAACTTTTGGCGACTAAAACCATTATTTAGTCGCTAATTGTATTATTTTGGGCTACTAATTATTTATTTGTCGCTAAAAAAATAGGTTCTGAATTAAAAAGCAGCAGTTTTGGCGACTAAACTGAAATTTCGTCTCCAAAAACCCTACTTTGGGCGACTAAAATGGATTTTGGTCGGCAAAACCCCCACTTATAATCAGCGACTAAACCTGTTTTTAGTCGCCAAAACCATACCTTTTCGCTACTAAATTATTTTAGTCGCTAAAAACCGTGACTTTTGGCTACTAAACAAACTTTAGTCGCTGAAAACCGTATATTAGGCGACAAAACTTCCTTTTAGTCGCTAAAAACCTATTGTTCGGCGACTAAACTCTTTTAGTCGCTAAAAATCTACTTTTCGGCGACAAATTCCAATTTAGTCGCCATTTCCCTCACTTTCAGCGACTAAATTTCCTATTTTGGTCGCCAATTCTGTTTTTTGTTGTAGTGTAATATTCTTTTTCATGTTTATCTGTATTGATGTATTTGATTCTTCTTTCATCAATAAAGGGTTCTTTTGCTGATAAAAAAAAAAAAATCCAAATATTCACATTTATATGTTTAAATATGAGATTTGAGATGGAGCAAGATATATATTTGAATCTCATGTGTATAATAAAAATAGAACACAATTCATATCATTCACAAAACGCCTATATCAAATTATATTCGAAGTGTGCAACTTGCATTGCTGGAGTCAAATTACCTTCAAGTTGTAACATGTTGTCTTAACATGTGGTAATAATTTTTTCTTATATTGGCCGTGAAAAATATGGGTAGACAAATATCGGATTAGTTGGATTTGGATGGGGCATGTAGTATATAATAAAGAGTAATACTATATGCATCAATTAATGTATTAACTAGTGTATCAATTGAAAATGTGACATAATTTAAGATGTTTTTGATATTTATAATTTGTATAATGAGTGAGGTCAATCATAAGATCATAACTAGTAGTATACTAATTAGTACATGCAGCATTACTCTATAATAAAAACATATTTGTCATTCTAAATTTAGATTAGTCGGATATTGGGCCTAATATAATTATTCCAAACTTGACCCAACCCTAAAAGAATTTCTAAATTTCAAGTCAGTCCATTTAACCCAACAGATTTGAATTATTAATTTTTTTTTTTTTTTTTTTTTTTTTTTTTTGGGTCTGGCAGGCTATTAAATTATTTAGACTCTTTTAATATTATTTGAATTTAAAACATTAACAAAATTGAATTGTAAAATAAATATGATCTTTAACAAATGTTTTAATTTAAACCCTAAAAATAAGTATGTGCATATACTTTTCTTAGCTCTTACTATTTTTAAGTTTATTTTGTAACTAAAAAATATATAACTAAAATTAATATTTTATAAATGGGCAAGCTTGGTCGGGCTAAGATAAATTTCTTTATCTAAAACCTAATTCAAAAATTAAATGGGCTCAAAATCTCATCTTAGCTCGAACCTATGGGCTAAATATTTTTTCAAATCTTAAAAATATCAAGTTAAATTCCAAGAGTCACACGAGATGATTATAAAAAAAAATTATTTCTACATAAGTCATTGCACAAAATAGTTAACAAACAAAAGACAAGAGGATTAGTTTCACATGTGGAACTTATGTTCTCCACCCTATAATAACTTATCTATGAATTATTCTATGAATGAACTTTGTATATGTAAAAAGAGAAATTACAATTTAGTGAAATCTTCACAAAATAATTACAGATCCATAAAAAAAGTTTAAAATTTTAATAATTAATTAATGTGTAGAAAATTTACCGTTAATCTAAAATTATTTTTGTGATTGCAATTTTCCCCATGTAAAATTGCTCTATGTATCACAATCCACAATTACAATAACAAATCAAGGGACATAGGCCTGTCACTATTTGAAGCCACAGATTTTTTTTCACTCTATTAAACATGAAAAAATTATTTGGTGCTTCAAGGTATTACGTGTTTTTATTTCTAATCAATCGTCAATTGTTACGTGATTTTGTTGTTTCTCTATCAACAACAGATATTTATAAGTCTTACCCATTTTACCAATCACATTCAATATTTAAGACACCACATTGCCCTTGAACTACCAAATAACTTCCTTCTCAACAATTTTATTTTATTTTATTTATTTTTTAGTTGAACGGCAAAAAGAAGACTTCTTCAACATGACCTAGAACCGGTGGCTGCATAAGGATGATATTTGATTAGAAGATAATATCAAAATAGATTTAAAAGCAAACAAACAAATAATAATAATAATAATTTATAAATAAAATTTTTACAAAAAAAATATATATATATTGACGTGGGTCATTTTAGTCTTCTCATTTCCAAACAAAAGACACATCACTTGGCTCATAATTTCAAATATGATTGTTACATCATTTTTAAGTAAGATATTTGTATAAAAATTTTGTTTGTGTGTTATTTTTAGATAGGATTTTTATCTATTTTAATTTTAAAAAACTTCATTCAACAAAAGTTATAGTGACAAGTATTATCACTAGCATTTTATAAGCAGCACATATGCATTTGGCAAAAAGAATCTAATATTTTAATATAATTTATTTTATCGATAGAGCTTTCTTTTTTTGTTATGTTTATATAATTATTTCTAAAATTCTTTATTTGGAATTAAATTTAAATAATCAATATCATTAAAATTTCATGTTTTAATTTTTTTTGTAACTTTAATACAATTTTTTTAAATATATATCATCCAATAATTAAATTTGTGAGATAGAAAACAAAAAATATCTTCAAACAATTGAAAATGTTCAAATCTACTCCCAATGTGATGTTAAAATTTATTTTTTTTAATCTCAATTTGAGGGAGTATTTGGGCTTAGTACGTCTATTTTAAAACCGATTTCAATGATCTGAACCGTTTTTAAGACTCGTTGAATAGAATATTCATACAAAAAATAAAAATAATTGTATATCAGTAGTTATATCTTTGAATCATATTTGTTTTTTAAAAAATAGACCACAAGTATAATTTCAAGAATAGCCATTCATTTTTTGTAATAAAAATTTGATTCAAATACATTATTACTTGTGTCCGATTATCTTGATATTTTACATGAATGTTCTACTCAACGAATTTTAAAAAATGAACAATTTGAATAACCAAAATCAGTCTAAAAATGGATCTACCAAGCCCAAATATTCTCTTAAGTTGAGATGACTAACTTGAGAAAAACCAATCCCTTTTATAAAAAAAAAATAAAAAATAAAAAATAAAAAAAAAATACATTCATAAGTGCTTTATTGTTTTTTTTATTTGACAATGTGAGGCCTGCTTGACTTATTTTATTTTGAGAGAATTATATACTAGTGGTGTGTCGAAAAAAATATTACAAAAAAGTTATAAATTTTATAAATATTAGTAATTATAATTATAATTTTTTTCAATATTATGTAATAATTTGGAAAAATTGCAAACATATGGAGCAATGTGAAAATTTGCATTATAAATATAGATATATTTTTTCTCACTGCTCTACTGAAATACAATTTTTCCTAATACTTTTACAAAATATCTTCTAAATAATAATTTCTCCTATTTTCGGCCGAGGTAAACAACAGTTGGGTGCTTTGCCAATTCCGGTATCTTTTTAATATTCTAATAATTTGGAGGGTGACCTCAAATTTGGAGCCTAAGATAATTGACTATCTTGCCTAATGCGAAAAAACACACATTGTTGTTGTTGAAGTTTGAAAAAAATATAATATGTATAAGTTTGGCATAATTTTGTTGGTTTCTTAAGGTTTTAATTCATATAAAATTTAATTATTTTTTCATTATTAATTTGGTAGTCATATATGAATGAGAAAAAAAATGATATTATCATTTATTTTACACTAAAATATATATTTTATCTTATTTATCTATATATATATCATCTAGATTAACATCGGTCGTTTTAGCCTTATACCAAAACTATGGCACTTACTATAGGAGTTCGGATTTTCGGCCGCGGTTTCCAGCAGCCATCGCAGCAGCCATACCAAACGACGTCGTTTTGTATTTTTTATTTAATTTTGTTTTTGCCCTTTCTTTTATTCTGATTTAGCTTTCCCCTTTCTGGTTTGAACCCTAGACACGGGCGAAGGAGAGGAGAAGGAGAGGAGACGAGGACGAAGATCTGAAGAAGGAGAGGAGAAGGAGAGGAGACGAGGACGAAGATCTGAAGAAGGAGAGGAGACGATCACGATCTGGAGTCTTGTTTCTGACGATCTGACGAGGTTCGTTTCTCTCCCTTTCCATTCTTTTCGATTTTTCCCTTTCGATTTTTCCATTCTTCTTTTTTCATTCTAATGTGTTCAATATTTATAGCTATTTTTCCATAGACGAGGACGAGGTTCGTTTTTCATTCTATTCCCCAACTTGTGGAGTCTTGTTTCTGACGATTTTTCCATAGCTAATAATTTTCCATAGCTTTCCCCTTTCATTCCATTCTTTACTCTGAATTATTCTACATTACTTATTACTTGCACTTATTAAATTATTGTTAAAAATCTTAACAAAAATTATTAGGCCTCACCATTTTAACCGATAAATATTGATATAAATTCCAAGATTGCTATACTCATTTTAACAGTTTGATCAAATAAAACAGAATTTGAGATCTTTGATGGGTGTATGAGAACAAATAGAACAGAATTTGAGAATGTTTAACAGTTGGAACAAATAGAACAGTTTTCTATTTTATGGACGAATAGAACAGGTTTCTATGTTTAGAACAGAATTTGAGATCTTTGATGGGTGTTTGATCACATTTCACATCTTTGAACGAATTTCACCTTGCCTCCACAAATGTGTTTTACTGTTTTATGGATGAAATTTGGCACTTGTTGGATCATTTGAAGGTGGGTTTATGTGAGTGAGGCATTTTTTTGGTGATAATCAACATATTTGTGTGCATAATTCTGCAGATGTCAAACACAGGTTTTGATGCATTGTGTTTGTAGTTCGAATTCAATTGCGACATAACCCTGTTTTGAGGGACTGTTTGTTCACTGCTGTGCTTGGGTTTTTTTTTTTATTTGGTTTTTGTTGATGCTATTCTAAAATCTAATAATATGATTAGGGTTATCTGAGACATGTTGCTAACTGGTTTCCCAAGGACCAAATTCACTGTCTGCTTATAATATTTCATAATTCATTGTTATTAAACAATAACCCATTTCAATGTTATACAGCATGATAATAATGCAAATATATATATTTGGGATTAAAGGATTACTTTAAGCAATTAGATGTATGGTTGTATGATTTTAAATGTTAACCTTGCTAGCTTTGAAGTCATAAAACGGCAAACTAATGTTATGGATGGGGTCTTTAGACTACTTAAGTTTTATAATCAATTATTATTTTTTATATCTTAATTAGTAATTGCTTAATTAGTAATTGATGTAAAGCTTCACATTAAAATAGTGCTAGTTGATGAGAGTTATTTCGGAAACAAAAAGAGTAAGGTCAAATTTATTTGGGCTATTCTCTCAATTCCAATAAAATGCAATCAGATTAAGTATGAGTTGGCGATCAGAATATATATGGATAGAACTTTTAAAGGGGTCTCGAAAAACAAGTAATTTGTGCATTTTTCACCAAGTCCAAGTTTAAATATTTGTTCACCATGATGTTTGTGAATGCTCAGCTGTTTATTCCTCCAGAATTTATTCATTTCTTCTTAAGTTTACTTATTTATTATCAGTGCACCGTACATAATATATAACTTTACTATGAATTGTGTGCATAATTTTGCAGATGTCAAGTTCAACTGTTAACGGAGGTACCTCAGATCAGTTGACGTTCTGCAACAGAAATTGCCCTAAATGTCATAGGAAAGCAACTATTCAAATTTTGTATGGTTATATGGTTATGTAATAGCACTTGATTATGTTGTTCATTTTGTCTACTGTGTATGGTGTTAAAACAGTCTTGCAGTTCTCAATCTATCCACTAACAGAATACAAATGAATCATGCTAGTGAATGTCACAATATCAGGATGACACTCTGCTCTTTTTTCCCTCATTGAATTGAAAATATCAATTAGCTTTCCCATAATGTCCAAGCTTTATCAGGCAATGTATGACAATATTAAGGGAAGTGGTGTCAGGACGGATATTTGTCCCTTTCATTAGTTCAAAATAGGACAGGGCTTTCAAATGCATTGAATGACTTTTGTAAGCAGACAGAACAATATTGTGTGTCACCAGATCAGGCCCAACTCCATTTTCCATTAGATCCACATGCATTGATCAAGTTGTTATATGTTGATCGAATAGGAGGAATCTGCACAATAAAGTAAATAAGCTAAGGTCACAGATGTATTCTGTAGAATGATGGCCTCAGAGACTGGAGAAACTACACAAATAAATTATACAAATAAAAATCAAAGATCTATCCTGTAGAATGATGGCATCAGAGATGTATTATGTATTTCAGAACCATAATATATTCACTCTTCAAAACCTGTCCATTACAAGGTGTAATCAAAACAAGAAATAAGTGTAATCTGTCCATTACAGGAAATGAAATCAAAACATGAAATAAGTTTAACCTATCCATTACATCAAAAAGATGTCCATCAAAAATATCCATCCCTCACCAAACTTTACAAATACATAAAAAAGATATCCATACAAATTATACAAATCCCACAAAATACATACAAAAAAATTGTCCATCAAAAATATCCAAATCCCACTGAACATAAATAAAATACACCCAAATCCACAAATATAATAAGATCATCGTTCGGTGCAAGCCTTCTAGGGATGTCCATCCACATGACTGTCAGCAGGACTATGTGAGGCTTGTGATAGTTGGACTGCAGTACTATCTCGAAGCAATTTCTGAAACGATGTCGGAGTGGGATACACTAAAGGCATTGAATGAGGCGTGTTATTTCCCTGCAATAGTGATACATGTATTAAAATATTTTTAAAAGCTGTACTACATTTTCAATGTAAACTATGTAACCAATTACAACTCACATCATATGTAGGATACAAGACATAATGAACACTTGTACATTGGGATTCAGGTCGAGATTGGGATTGAGGTTGAGAAATATAGATTGCACGACCATGACCCTGAGGTAAACAACATACATAAAGAAGTGACATGAAAATATAGTAATAATGCATTTTCATTTTAAAAAACATACATTTTGAAATATTACCTCAACATAATTACTATGACCCATGGCAAAAGGAGGTCGAGATTGACCTTGTGGAGTGTAAACACCCTAAAGTAAACCAACATAAAGCAAAGAATAAGACAACGTATGGCAAAAAAAGTTCATAATACATTTTCATGTTAAAAAACAAACAATATTTTATGGTACCTCAACATAATTACTACGACTCATGGCAAAAGGAGGTCGAGATTGACCTTGTGGAGTGTGAACATCCTAAAGTAAACCAACATAAAGCAAAGAATAAGACAACGTATGGCAAAAAAAAAAATTAATACATTTTCATGTTAAAAAAATTAATACAGCTTGTTCAGAGTCAAATAACATGCCCAATTTCGGCTTCCAACCACAATTAGGCAACTCATTAACAACATTATTTTCTTCGATTACCTGCAATTCGATTTATAGGTTCAATGAATCAATTTATATTATTCGCTTGATCATTTAATGAGAATTAAAATAATTTATTATATTTCTTGTTAATTCAGAAATTACTAATTAAAAAACATATAATAAATTAAAATCAGAGCTTATAATAAAAAGTGATGTCAAGAAATTGGGAAGGTGAGAAGGTGATATAATAAATATATAATAAAATCAGAGCTTATATAATAAACATATATAAGCTTATATAAAATCAGAGCTTATATAAGAAATTGGGAAGGTGAGAAGGTGATATAATAAAATCAGAGCTTATATAATAAACATATAATAAAAAACATATACAGTCCAAGGATGAGAAGGTGATGGTGAACACTGCAGAAATTGGGAATTTCGATTGATTATTTTCTTCTCAGAAGACAGTCTTATTTTGCTGTCAAGAACATTGCAAACAGAATGGTTTTGAAACAAATCTCGACATATATATCATCAAAATGAGTTCTATCATGCAAGTCCAGAAGAACCAGACTCCAATAAGCTTTACATCTCTGTTTGATTATCCAAAAAAAATGTAAATATAGAGACTGCAATATACATATATACATAACACAGAGACTGAAATATACCTCCGCCATCGTCGCGTCACAGCCGGACTCGCGTCCCTCTGCCAAGCCCTCTCCATTACCGTCGCCTCCGTCCACCATCGTTCTCCGTCTTCGCAGATGGCTCCGACCCCTCTCCGTTCTCCAGCGCCTCTCTTCTCTCTGTCTCTCTATCCAGCTGGCTGCGCGGTTAGGGCAAAACACAGAGGAGACAGGGACGAAGATGAGTCAAAATGAGGGTTGCACGGTTTAGGCGGGAAATTTGAATTTTCGGAATAAAAAATTAAAAAAAAAAACCCAACTAAACAAAACGACGTCGTTTTGAACTCCAAAACGACGTCGTTTTGGAGTGCTGCTGGGAGTGCTGCTGGAAAGAGCGGCCGATGATCCTTATTCCTTACTATAGGTTCTTCAAATCTAAAGAAAATGGTAGTATAGTTTAGGATCCGTTTCAGAATTGACTTTTTAATTATTTTATTTTTTTTTTGAGAAAATTTTTGAGGTGAAAAAAATTAATATGTTCAAAAATATTTTTTAATTTTTTATGAAATAATATGCAAAAAGCAGTGTAAATGGTAAGGAATCTTAACTTTGTAGTGGACTGAACAAAAAGAAGAAGAAGAAGAAGACAGTACTTATTGTTTATACTGAACTCTCACTATAGATATGAAGCCTGTGGTGCAAAATTAAAAGGATTTGAGTTGATATTGGACTTATACTTGGGCTAAGGCGGGCCAAAATGGATTGACTTGCATGCATTTGGGGGAGAACGAAAATCTCCTTTTGCATGGAGCACATTAGCGGAAGTAGTGAAAGTCTTGGTAGGCTGCTAATAGACCCATATTTTTTTATTATAATTTGTCTTATCAAAACATTTCTTTTACCACCATTCAAATTCTAACCTTAATTTCTACCCACCACAGTCACCACCATCTTCGACTGCCACCCTCCCCACCTTTGTTTGCCATCCCCAACCCCTTTCCACCCTCTCTTACTACCCCACATCCACTTCCCCTCATTCGCAACCCATCCTATACCTCTCTGCCACCACCCAGCATCACTTTCCCACCTCATCGGCCTCCATTGAGGAAGGAAAGAAAGAGTAAGAGGGAGGGTTTACACTGGTGGAGAGAATTACTAGAGGGGATTGGCAGGGGTGGGAAGGAGTTGGAAGTGACGAGAGATGACTGAGAGGGATTGGGTTGTGGTAAGTTGGAGAGGAGTGGGAGGGTGCTAAGGAGGAAGGAAGGGCTAGAGATATGGTTTTAAATAACAGTATCAGTGATACAACCAAATATCAATCCATATCAAATAATATCGGCCAATATACCAATAAATACTAAGTATTGGAGGTCTCAAATTCCGATACACAACAATTGATACGTAACATAGGCCAATATTTAGAACTATGGTAAAGGTTGGCAGGAGAGGGTGGTATGGCGGCAACGGAAGGTAGCAAAGGTTAACATTTCAAACTAGCAACAACGAACACGTAATTGAAATTAAGGTGGATGTTGAAAGGACAAAGTTAGGCAGGAATTGAGGTAGGTGGTGCACAAAGATAATATGTAGCAGCCTAAAGTGTGTTCATGGTGGTCACAAATCTAAGGATGAAGTCTCCTCTTTCGTACAAGAGTGGGGCTCATGTGTATTAGGTAAATTACAAATATACCCTTTGAGATTTACTTAAAATATAAATTGTCTCATGTAATTTACTTAAAATACAGATTACTTCTTATAGTTTGAAAAATTACATTCTACCCCCTGAGATTTCTAATTTCATAACAAATCGCCATTTTTATTAATAAATCATTAAGTCAATTAACAATTTTTAATGATATTAAAAATATGCTTCAATTAATAATTTAGATAATTTTATAATTTTATAGGAGAGCAATTATGAATTTTATTTTTTTAATTAATTCTGTTAAATAAAAAATTATAATAAAGGAATATCTGTAATTTTTCAAACCACATAAGGTAATCTGTATTTTAAACAAACCTCAGGGAGTGTATTTATAATTTCCCCTATATATAAAGAATAATAAAGTAATTAAAATATAGCAATGAGACCCCATTGTGCCCACTTAATCAAGTTAGTGGTAAAGTTAATTATTTGCTCATTTAACACCCTCATTGAAAGCCAAAAATAGGTGAAACGAATGTTGGTAGTGTTGAACACTAACTAGTAAACAATACTGTCCTCGGATTGGTTAAAACACCTATGAACAAAACAAGACTTAATGCCAAACAAGTCATAACCTTTGCATTTAATAATTGATATACTTAATTAGAATCAGTAAGATACGAAATATCAATAGTAACTGAACAAGCTTTGAAATGAAGCACATAAGAATACATGTTTACATGATTCATCCTATAATAGGACTGTCTCACGCTGTGATTTCACCATGATTTTAACAGAGTTACAAATACAACACAATAATAATATGCAACACATCAACTATAAATATATAGT